>CM055117.1:22312156-22737156 GCA_029206835.1 Rana muscosa
GGTATAGAAGGGGAATTGGAGGTATGAAAGGGGTAGAAGGTAAATTGGAGGTGTGGAAGGGGTAGAAGGTGAATTGGAGGTCTGGAAGGGGTAGAAGGTGAATTGGAGGTGTGGAAGGGGTAGTAGGTAAATTGGAGGTGTGGAAGGGGTAGAAGGTAAATTGGAGGTGTGGAAGGGGTAGAAGATAAATTGGAGGTGTGGAAGGGGTAGAAGGTAAATTGGAGGTGTGGAAGGGGTAGAAGGTGAATTGGAGGTGTGGAAGGGGTAGTAGGTAAATTGGAGGTGTGGAAAGGGTAGAAGGTAAATTGGAGGTGTGGAAGGGGTAGAAGGTAAATTGGAGGTGTGGAAGGGGTAGAAGGTAAATTTGAGGTGTGGAAGGGTTAGAAGGTAAATTGGAGGTGTGGAAGGGGTAGAAGGTAAATTGGAGGTGTGGAAGGGGTAGAAGGTAAATTGTAGGTTTGGAAGGGGTAGAAAGTAAATTGGAGGTATAAAAGGGGTAGAAGGTAAAATGGAGGTTTGGAAGGGGTAGAAGGTAAATTGGAGGTGTGGAAGGGGTAGAAGGTAAATTGGAGGTGTGGAAGGGTAGAAGGTAAATTGGAGGTGTGGAAGGGGTAGAAGGTAAATTGGAGGTGTGGAAGGGGTAGAAGGTAAATTGGAGGTTTGGAAGGGGTAGAAGGTAAATGGAGGTGTGGAAGGGGTAGAAGGTAAATTGGAGGTGTGGAAGGGGTAGAAGGTAAATTGGAGGTCTGGAAGGGGAGAAGGTGAATTGGAGGTGTGGAAGGGTAGAAGGTAAATTTGAGGTGTGGAAGGGGTAGAAGGTAAATTGGAGGTTTGGAAGGGGTAGAAGGTAAATTGGAGGTGTGGAAGGGGTAGAAGGTAAATTAGAGGTGTGGAAGGGGTAGAAGGTAAATTGGAGGTTGGAAGGGGTAGAAGGTAAATTGGAGGTGTGGAAGGGGTAGAAGGTAAATTAGAGGTGTGGAAGGAGTAGAAGGTAAATTGGAGGTTTGGAAGGGGTAGAAGGTAATTAGAGGTGTGGAAGGAGTAGAAGGTAAATTGAGGTTTGGAAGGGGTAGAAGGTAAATTGGAGGTGTGGAAGGGGTAGAAGGTAAATTAGAGGTGTGGAAGGGGTAGAAGGTAAATTGGAGGTTTGGAAGGGGTAGAAGGTAAATTGAGGTGTGGAAGGGGTAGAAGGTGAATTGGAGGTGTGGAAGGGGTAGAAGGTAAATTTGAGGTGTGGACGGGGTAGAAGGTAAATGGAGGTGTGGAAGGGGTAGAAGGTAAATAGGAGGTGTGGAAGGGGTAGAAGGTAAATTGGAGGTCTGGAAGGGGTAGAAGGTGAATTGGAGGTGTGGAAGGGGTAGAAGGTAAATTTGAGGTGTGGAAGGGGTAGAAGGTAAATTGGAGGTGTGGAAGGGGTAGAAGGTAAATTGGAGGTATGGAAGGAGTAGAAGGTAAATTGGAGGTGTGGAAGGGTAGAAGGTAAATGGAGGTGTGGAAGGGGTAATAGGTAAATTTGAGGTGTGGAAGGGTTAGAAGGTAAATTGGAGGTGTGGAAGGGGTAGAAGGTAAATTGGAGGTGTGGAAGGGGTAGAAGGTAAATTGTAGGTTTGGAAGGGGTAGAAAGTAAATTGGAGGTATAAAAGGGTAGAAGGTAAATTGGAGGTTTGGAAGGGGTAGAAGGTAAATTGGAGGTGTGGAAGGGTAGAAGGTAATTGAAGGTATGGAAGGGGTAGAAGATGAATTGGAGGTGTGGAAGGGTAGAAGGTGAATTGGAGGTGTGAAGGGGTAGAAGGTAAATTTGAGGTGTGGAAGGGGTAGAAGGTAAATTTGAGGTGTGGAAGGGGTTGAAGGTAAATTGGAGGTTTGGAAGGGGTAGAAGGTAAATTGGAGGTGTGGAAGGGGTTGAAGGTAAATTGGAGGTGTGGAATGGGTAGAAGGTAAATTGGAGGTCTGGAAGGGGTAGAAGGTAAATTGGAGGTGTGGAAGGGTAGAAGGTAAATGGAGGTCTGGAAGGGGTTGAAGGTAAATTGGAGGTTTGGAAGGGGTAGAAGGTAAATTGGAGGCGTGGAAGGGGTAGAAGGTAAATTGAGGTTTGGAAGGGGTAGAAGGTAAATTGGAGGTGTGGAAGGGGTAGAAGGTAAATTTTGAGGTGTGGAAGGGGTAGAAGGTAAATTGGAGGTTTGGAAGGGGTAGAAGGTAAATTGGAGGTGTGGAAGGGGTAGAAGGTAATTGGAGGTTTGGAAGGGTAGAAGTGTAGCAAAGAGGGTAAAATCACCATTCATCTTTTTAACTTTCTTAACACTTCTAAGGTTCTCCCTGTGTCCTCCTCCTCCTGCCAGCTGCCTACACAATTCCCCTTTAAGCTCCCAACACTTGAAACATGTGAGCCTGAAATACAGTGCAATTCAATAAAGCTCTTTAGTGCAGAACCTATAAATCTGATTGTTGTTTTTTGAGGTTGTAAATGGAATTCTAAAATTATAAATAAACACAGTTGGCGATTAGTAAACCTTTTTAGCAATCCCTCAGGATAACATTTGTAGAGCGGGTGCAATTGTTGCGCAGTTTTTTTGCATGAGGCCTGGCGAGGCCTGGGCACAGTGTGTGTAGGGGGAGTCTATCTCTATAGGGACGTATCTCCATACTGGCCTTCTCCTCCTACTCTGAGTAGACAATCCAAGAACGCCACCTTGTTCAGGTCCCCAATTTAATCTAAAACAATAATTTCAATAAGACTTAGAAATATTAGAAGTGCACTTGATGCTTGCTCAGCTGCTGTACAGAGATCCACAGGATATTAATGTGTAGATTAATGCACAGAGGACTCTCAGCTCAGACAATAACCCTCCATAGATTTTCAGATCCATATTTATTTAGGGACTTCTAAGCGCCTTTGTTGACTTGCAGTCCATTGACTTTCTGATGGGGATATTCAGCTGTGCATTGGAATACAGAGAGCTGCTTGCTCTGTAGAGGGGGCTGAGCAGAGCTTAAAGTAGATGAAGTGCTTCAGGCTGCATTGTGCTGCTGGGGAGTGATCTCAGCTGTGCAGGGTGAAGGCAGGGACCCCTCTGTATTAGAGCTCAGCAGTGCAGGTTGTAGGGGGGACACTACAGAGTACTAGAGTATGTTCTGCATGGATAGGGGGAGATCTGGACTGCTATCATGATTTGCTGGTCCCTCTCTAGAGATTTCAGGGCATAGAGATATGTTCTGCAGGATTCAGCACTGGTAATGGCCAGTAGGTCACTTACTAGGTCTCTGTAGTGTAGGAACATTGTTTTTGCTGCTCTGGACAGCGGGAAGGGTATCTGGGGGACCTGACAGAGATCCAAGAACTAAGGACCCCCCAACTTTTTACTGGAGCCAAGCCCAACCCAAACTTCTCCATCCAGGTAAGTCCTACATTTTTATCTTACTCCTAGCACTGTTTTATACATCTGCAAGCGACTCTTGTACATAGAAACTGTGCATCCCAGCCTACCAAAACCTAATAGAGCATGCTGAGAGTTGTAGTTCTCATATTAAATTGTATGATATGTGGGTACTCTATGGTGTGTTTTTGTTACTATTTGACTTGAAGCGCACAATGAAAAAACAGTCACATCTAATTAGTAAATAACTCTCATTAAGGAAGAATTGATTTAACTAACAGTGTTCTTTTTGTGTTGAGCGCACAAAACAGGAAACAGTTGCGTCTAATTAGTAAATATCTCCTATTAAAGAAGAATTAATTTAACTAGCTGTGATGAGGACCTTTTTTAATACAATCTTTATGATGAAGACTATTTTTTTAATACAATCTTTATATATATATATATATATATATATATATATATATATATATATATATATATATATATATATTTAATACAATCTTTATGATGATGGCTATTTTTTAATACAATCTTTATAATTTTTTTTCTTTTTTAATACAATCTTTATGATGAAGACTATTTTTTTTAATACAATCTTTATATATATATATATATATATATATATATATATATATATATATATATATATATATTTAATACAATCTTTATGATGAAGGCTATTTTTTTTAATACAGACTTTATGATGAAGATTTTTCAATCTCTTTACATTTTCTGTTATATATTTAAATGGTTTCTTTACTTACTGTATATTAACTACTGTTCTTGAGTTCCTTTATAGTTTATTGATAATTACCATGTTAAAATATATGCCAACTCAGACTGAATCTCAATAAAATAAGTGCAATTTCCAATTGGTAGATTGTAAAATATTTATATAAAAAAAAAAAAAACTAAAGAAAATGCAAATGTATTTTATTTATTTATAAAATTTATTAAAAAAAGGATAGAAGGTAAGTTCACAGTGCTGAAGGGGTAGAAGGAAATTGGAGGTGTGGAAAGGGTAGAAGGTGAATTGGTGGTGTGGAAGTGGATAGAAGGTAAGTTGGCAGTTTTAACAGGGTAGAAGGGGAATTGGAGGTGTGGAAGGGGTAGAAGGTGAATTGGAGGTGTGGAAGGGGTAGAAGGTAAATTGGAGGTGTGGAAGGGGTAGAAGGTAAATTGGAGGTGTGGAAAGGGTAGAAGGGGAATTGGAGGTGTGGAAGCGGGTAGAAAGGTAAGTTGGCAGTTTTAAAGGGGTAGAAGGGTAATTAGAGGTGTGGAAGGGGCAGAAGGTAAATTGGTGGTGTGGAAGTTGATAGAAGGTACGCTGGCTGTTTTAAAGGGGTAGAAGGTGAATTGGAGGTGTGGAAGTTGATAGAAGGTAAGTTGGCAGTGTTGAAAATGTAGAAGGTAAATTGAAGTGTGGAAGTGCTGTTCTCCAGTTCCTTTATAGCTTATTGATAATTACCATTTTAAATATATACCAACTCAGACGGGATCTCAATAAAATAAGTGCAATCTCCAATTGTTATATTGTAAAATATTTATAAAAAATGCTAAATAAAATGCAAATGGAGCTTTATTTTATTTATTTATTTATTGAATGTATTAAGAACCATTGTGAATCATAACATATTTTAGACAATCAACAAACTAACTGCATAATAATAATAATAATAATAATAATAATAATAATAATAGTTAATCTATAGTAAGTAAATAAATAAATATATATATATATATATATATATATATATATATATATATATATAACACATACATACATATATTATATATATATATATATATATATATATATATATATATATATATATAATAATTGCAGGGTACCCTAGTCCAGAGCAGGTTACTTTAGTCAGTGCTATCAAAATTAAATTAATAACTTTCTTTGATATATCTGCCTTGTTTATATTGATCAGTATTAGAAATTTAATTTACAAAATAATTATTGAACTGTTCTGGTTTAATCTCTACCTAGCCATTCTGGTAAAGTGGTCCATTGATTGCCTTTGCAGTTTGTTGCAATGAATTAATTGTTGCAATGTTTGGCCAGTAAGTTATAGAACATTTGTATCAGTATCTTTTGTAAGTTTGTAACAATATTCAATACAGAAATGACCTGGCTGGTATAGGACGCAGCTACAGTGATCCCTTAAATCTTAGATTGTCTCTAAACCCAAGATTAAAAAAAAAGTCTTTAGATGTGATGACTCCATTCATTTTCTTTTTCAGGCATTTTTCCTGTAAGGAAAAAATGAACTAAACACATCAAGTCCATCCAATGAGGGGGGATATAGTGCAAATAAATATCCGTTGATCCTGCAAGAAATCTTCTGAGCTGACAACTTCTTTTGTTACACTGTTATCAGTTATATTGTTCCCAGCTATCTCTGAGGACTACAAAACATCTCCCCTATGTAATGAAGAAGGGGAGAGGGAGGTGTGTTTAATTAAAAAAATCACTCCAAAGAGGATATCATTTAACTGTGATCCCATAAATCTTAAATTCCCTCTAAACCCAAGATCGATAAACTCACACATTTCAGATTAGCAGTCCTTCGATGTGGTGGCTTCATTCGTTTTCTTTTTTTTTTTTTCAGGCTTTTCTCTCTTTATTGTCATCTGGTGGTCCTGCCAGTAACATACTTCCTGCCCTAGGCTCTTGAGGCTCATTCAACATATTGTTTTTAGATAGGATCAGTGTTTTCACCCTAGGACAGGACCACAAAACAACTCCCCTTCTTTATAACATAGAGGAGATGTTTTGTAGTCCTGTCCTAGGACAGGTTAATTAAACTAACTGAAATTAGAAGCTGGTTGCTACAGCTGCACTAGATTCTGAGTGCTCCAGTTTTAGTAAATCTTTCCTATATGTTGGATGAGCATTGTCACCCTCTGGGTGATCAGGGCAGGGCAGGATCACCAGGTGATAACAAAGGGGAAAAACCCAAAAAACAAAATGAATGCAGCCACCAAAAGCTGAAATATATGGCTTTTTAATATTGGATTTAGATAGTATTTAAGAATTAAAGAATTAAAGCGACATTAATTCTTAGTTTTTTTTTTTTTATTATTATTAATAAAATAACAAACATGTTATACTTACCTGCTCTATGCAAAACCATTGCACACAATTGATCCTTCTTTTCCAGGGTCCCCCACCGGTGCTCAAGGCCTCTCCTCTTCAGCGAGTGACTTTCCATGGGGGCACCCATGCATGCTCGCTCCCGAGCTGCCCAGTCTGGGTCTATTGACACAGATGGGGCGACCTGGCTCTCTCTCCCTCATCACAGCATGTGATTGACAGCAGTGGGAGCCAATGGTTGCCGCTGCTATCAATCTGGCCAATGAGGAGGAATACCTGGTATGAATAAGCGCAGCGTCGCTGTGTGAATACCTGTACCTGTTTGCCTGTCCTGTGGTGTTATTTATGTTACGGATTTTACAATAAGGAGATTCATCATTACCTTGGTGTGCAGCCATTCATTCCTTTTTATCCAATGAGGAGGGAGACAGAGGCAAGAGCACATCTTGTGCACATCACTGGATCAAATCAGGCTCAGGTAAGAATAAGGGGGGAGGCAGTGGCGGCTGGTGATATATTTTGGGGGGGCGGCAAACAATCTGGGGCTTCACGATGGCTTCCCTTGAGTCTCCTCCTCCTCCTCCTCAGCGGCCCATAGGAATGCTTCCCCTCTCAGCATAGGCGTGCGCAGCCTATTGCATTAGGGTGTGCACCCCAAAGCTCAAACACATGTGTGTGCGTGTATATAAAGTATATATAAACACATATTTATCAATAAATGTAAACAAACATTTTAAAATGTATTAAAACATGGACAGTGTCAGTAAAGCAGTGGACGGTGTCAGTAGAGCAGTGTATAGTGTCAGAAGCAGGGGGAATCTGTGCCGCACAGGGTGATTAAGGTGTGCCCAGGGACA
This sequence comes from Rana muscosa, assembly GCA_029206835.1. NCBI lineage: Eukaryota > Metazoa > Chordata > Amphibia > Anura > Ranidae > Rana > Rana muscosa. The sequence continues at coordinate 22,319,497 of CM055117.1, forward strand.
CCCTGTGCGCACACCTATGCCTCTCAGCCAATCGGGTGATGGGTCTCAGGACCTGCTTCCTGATTAGCCAGGAGGAGAATCAGGAAGATAGTAGCAAACATTCATTTGCTATTGTCACACAACTGGGTGAGCTTGGGGCGCAGTGCTCTGCGCCCCGAGCCCACCCTTTTTTTGAAGCCTAATAGAGCCTTTGGCTCTAATCATGCTCTTCAAAAAAAAAAACATTGGAATCCATGCGTCCGGCACCCCGCATTTAGATTAGGGGGCCGGACGCATGCATTAGTGGGGCAGCACAGAACAGAAAGGTTTTTTTTACCTTAGTGCATAGAATGCATTAAGGTAAAGACCTTGAGGCTTTAGAATCACAGAATTAATTCCTCTTTAATGGGAGATATTTTCTCATTAAAAACACCTCCCTCTCCCTTTCTTTTTGACTAAGAGGAGATGTTTTGTAGTCCTCAGAGATAGCTGGGAACAATATTACTAATAGTGTAGCAAACGAAAATTGTCAGCTTATAAGATTTCTGGCAGGATCAACAGGTATTTATTTGCACTATATCCCCCACACTGGATGGAGTTGATGTGTTTAGTTACTTTTTTTATACAAGAAAATGTTTTCAATGATATATATAACAGACCTAAAGAGAGCAAATAACTGAAATGAATCTTTTGGATTACCATATACATTAAAGCCAGAGGGCAAGTCATTATTTAAGTACTTTCCTCCGGTGGAAAGAGGTTTTTGTCAATGAGTTACCAAATGTTTTCTCTCATTAAACCTCATGGTGCGTTTTTTTTTTTTGTCCCTCATTGTAAATGACCAATTACATCTTGGGATTGGGATAACCAGGGCTGATGACCGGTCAATTAGAAAGAATTGATTTTATGACAAGTAACCTTTTGCGTTGGTAAGTGGAAAAAAAAAAATCGAGCAATCTTTCGTGTGATTCCTGATCAAGGGCATGTCCCTGAGAAACCTTTTCATGTTTTCCCCTTCGTGCCTGCTACATATAATTGTCGGCAATTCCTGCCTTTGTGAAGGAAAGCGTCATTCATCTTATTCCCGTTCCCTTTGACACATTTAAGTGTCACACAAGGCAAGATTGGAAAAAAAAAATAGAAAAACCCTTCTAATTGAGGCGTAGACATAAAACAGAGGTCAGTTTCAGACTTCTCCAAAAAAAATTTAGTTTTATAAACAGAGAGATCTTTCCATATTGAGAAAATTGAAAATTTAATGGAGCTAAATAAAACTGATCTTTTTTTTAAGTAATATGACTACATGGGCATGGGTAATGGGTGCCATCTTTGCTTTTTCTTATGGCATCAAGGTGGATGTGAGAGAATATAACGGAAAATTGTATCAAATACTTACCATAATTTTCCTTTCCTGACGCCAAACCATGGCAGCATACTAGTGATAGAGCTCCGCCTCTTGACCACTCCCTCAGGACCAGTGAATAGCATAAATTAAAGGCCTAGTTAGGCCCCACCCCATTTTCTGTAATTAGCTACATACCGAAATGTACAAGGGTGGGACCGTATGCTGCCATGGTTTGGCGCCAGGAAAGGAAAATTATTAACCACCTCCCGCCCGCTCAATAGCAGATTGACGTCCGGGAAGTGGTTCTGTTATCCTGACTGGACGTCTATTGGCGTCCAGCAGGATAACATGCCGGCGCACACCCGCGAGAGCGCGCAGTGCAGCGAGTGCGGCATGTCAGTCTGACATCCCGCATCTCCGATCGTGATAAGAAGCCTCTGTCGGAGGCTTCTTACCACGTGATCAGCTGTGACCAATCACAGCTGATCATTGCGTGAACCAGGAAGTGCCGGTAAACGGCATTTCTCGGTTCACGCTGACAGGGAGAGCCGATCCGCGGCTCTCCCTGTCAGAAGGGGGGATCTTTTCTCATAATCAGCACATTGATTATCAGCACAGCACCCTCAAATGTAAAAATGACATGCCCAGCAGTGCCCAGCAGTGCCCCATATAATAAACTCTGCAAGTGCCAATCCCTGCTCACCACAGTGCCAATAACTGCCCACCACATTGCCAATCACTGCCCACCACAGTGCCAATCACTGCCCAGCAGTAACACCTGTCAGTACCTCATCATCAGTGCTGCCCATCAGTGCCACCTGTCAGTGCCAATCAATACCGCCTATCAGTGCCAATCAGCGCCGCCTGTCAGTGCCCATCACAGCCGCCTGTCAGTGCCCATCAATGCCACCTGTCAGTGCTCATCAGTGCCGCCTGTCAGTGCCCATCAGTGCTGCCTGTCAGTGCCCATCAGTGCCACCTATCAGTGCCCATCAGTGCCGCCTATCAGTGCCCATCAGTGCTGCATATCAGTGCCGCCAATTGGTGCCCATCAGTGCTGCATATCAGTGCCTCCTCATCAGTGCCACTTTATCAGTGCCAACTCATCAGTGCCCATCAGTGCCGCCTCATCAGTGCCCGTCAGTGAAAGGGAAAACTAAATTTTATGACAGAAACTAAAAAATAATCTTTTTTTTTAATGTATTTTTTAGTTTGTTTAGCAAAAAATAAAAACCGCAGAGGTGATCAAATACCACCAAAAGAAACCTCTATTTGTGGGAACAAAATGATAAAAATGTAGTTTGGGTACAGTGTTGGATGACCGCGCAATTGTCATTCAAAGTGCGACAGTGCTGAAATAGGGATGAGCTTCGAGTTTGAGTCGAACTCATGTTCGACTCGAACATTGCCTGTTCGCCCGTTCGCCGAACAGCGAACAAATTGGGGTGTTCGCGGCAAATTCGAAAAATCTATGGGAGAAATCTAAAGTGTTAATTATAAAGGCTAATATGCAAGTTATTGTCCTAAAAAGTGTTTGGGGACCCGGGTCCTGCCCCAGGGGACATGTATCAATGCAAAAAGAAGTTTTAAAAACGGCCGTTTTTTCGGGAGCAGTGATTTTAATAATGCTTAAAATGAAAAAATAAAAGTGAAATATTCCTTTAAATTTCGTACCTGGGGGGTGTGTATGATATGCATGTGAAGTGGCGCATGTTTCCCGTGCTTAGAACTGTCCCTGCAAAAAATGTCATTTTTGAAAGAAAAAAAGTCTTTTAAAACTGACTCGCGGCTATTAATGAATTGTCGGCTCCCGGCAATACATACAAAAGTCATTGATAAAAAAAAAAAAAGCGTGGGGGTTCCCCAGAATTCAATTACCAGGCCCTTCAGGTCTGGAATGGATATTAAGGGGAACCCCGCCGCAAATTTAAAAAAAAATTGACGTGGGGTTCCCCCAAATATCCATTCCAGGCCCTTCAGATCTGGCATGAATTTTAAGGGGAACTCCACCCCAAATTTAAAAAAAAATGGCGTGGAGTCCCCCTAAAAATCCATACCAGACCCCTTATCCAAGCACGCAACCTGGCCGGCCGCAGGGGAAAAGGGGGGGACGAGAGAGCGGCCCCCCCTCCCTCCTGAACCGTACCAGGCCACATGCCCTCAACATGGGGAGGATGTCCCCATGTTGATGGGGACAAGGGCCTCATCCCCACAACCCTTGCCCGGTGGTTGTGGGGGTCTGCGGGCGGGGGGCTTATCGGAATCTGGAAGACCCCTTTAACAAAGGGGACCCCCAGATCCCGGCCCCCCCCTATGTGAATTGGTAAGGAGTACATTGTACTTCTACCATTTCACGAAGAAAGCGTAAAAAAATGTTTAAAAAAACACACAAACACCTTGAAAAAGTCCTTTATTAAAAAAAAAAAAAAACATTCCAGCGGTGAAATCCAGTGTCCCGCGGCGATCCCGATGTCCAGCGCTGTCCTTCATTGGTTGTGCCTGAGCGGACCTGATGGGGAACTCCCTCTCAGTATTTTAAATGTATAGACCCGCCCCTTCTGAAGTTCCCCATCAGGTCCGCTCCCTCGGTATGTCGGACCCGCCTACGTCATTGGCTTGAGCGGGGAACTTCCTTCACTGTGTAATTTAAATTTACATAGTGAAGGAAGTTCCCCGCTCAAGCCAATGACGTAGGCGGGGTCTGACATACCGAGGGGGCGGACCTGATGGGGGACTGCTCTCACTTTGGTAATACATGTATAGACCCGCCCCTTCTCATGTTCCGCATCTCGTCCGCTGAGCGGACCTGATGGGGAACTTTAGAAGGGGCGGGTCTATACATTTAAAATACTGAGAGGGAGTTCCCCATCAGGTCCGCTCAGGCACAACCAATGAAGGACAGCGCTGGACATTGGGATCGCGCGGGACACTGGATTTCACCGCTGGAATGTTTTTGTTTTTTTTTAAATAAAGGACTTTTTCAAGGTGTTTGTGTGTTTTTTTAAACATTTTTTTACGCTTTCTTCGTGAAATGGTAGGGGTACAATGTACCCCTTACCAATTCACATAGGGGGGGGGCCGGGATCTGGGGGTCCCCTTTGTTAAAGGGGTCTTCCAGATTCCGATAAGCCCCCCGCCCGCAGACCCCCACAACCACCGGGCAAGGGTTGTGGGGATGAGGCCCTTGTCCCCATCAACATGGGGACATCCTCCCCATGTTGAGGGCATGTGGCCTGGTACGGTTCAGGAGGGAGGGGGGCCGCTCTCTCGTCCCCCCCTTTTCCCCTGCGGCCGGCCAGGTTGCGTGCTCGGATAAGGGGTCTGGTATGGATTTTTAGGGGGACTCCACGCCATTTTTTTTTTAAATTTGGGGTGGAGTTCCCCTTAAAATCCATGCCAGATCTGAAGGGCCTGGAATGGATATTTGGGGGAACCCCACGTCAATTTTTTTTTTAAATTTGCGGCAGGGTTCCCCTTAATATCCATTCCAGACCTGAAGGGCCTGGTAATTGAATTCTGGGGAACACCCACGCTTTTTTTTTTTTTTTTATCAATGACTTTTGTATGTATTGCCGGGAGCCGACAATTCATTAATAGCCGCGAGTCAGTTTTAAATGCATTTTTTTCTTTCAAAAATGACATTTTTTGCAGGGACAGTTCTAAGCACAGGAAACATGCGCCACTTCACATGCATATCATACACACCCCCCAGGTACGAAATTTAAAGGAATATTTCACTTTTATTGTTTCATTTTAAGCATTATTAAAATCACTGCTCCCAAAAAAACGGCCGTTTTTAAAACTTCTTTTTGCATTGATACATGTCCCCTGGGGCAGGACCCGGGTCCCCAAACACTTTTTAGGACAATAACTTGCATATTAGCCTTTATAATTAACACTTTAGATTTCGAACGTTCGAGTCCATTGTATTTAATAGGGTTCTAAAGTTTACAGGAACATTTTGTCTGTTCGCAGGTTCTGGAGCGAACCGAACAGGGGGGTGTTCGGCTCATCCCTGAGCTGAAAGCTGAAAATTGTCCTGGGCAGGAAGGGGCGTAAGTGCCCAGTATTAAAGTGGTTAAGTATTTGATACAATTTTCGGTTTTCCTGACGCCACCATGGCAGCATACTAGTGATAAATAACTAGCTGACAGGGTGGGATCTACTTGTCCAACCAATCTTCTAATTAGGATGAGACAGAGGACTGAAAAGTCCTTCCTACAAAGTCCCCCGATGACGAGGCCCCCGGGTCTATTCCATCAAGTTTTAGTAGGAATGTCGGGACGACCACGATACCCCTCTACAGATGGACGCCATAGATTCTCTTGATTGTGCTGCCTATGAGGTTTCAACTGCTCTGGTAGAGTGCTCCGCCGCCGCTGTAGGAGGCTCGCCACCCCTATGCACAACCAAGCCTTCTAGGGTCCAGGCAGTAACCTCTTTTCCTTGATGATTCCCAGCTGGAATGACAAAAGGTCTATTTAGATGACCTGAAAGGGACAATTGTGGACAGATACTACTTCAAAGTTCTGAAACTGAACAGTTTGTGTGACTTTCCTGTGTGATGTTCTGGAAAGTTAGGCAATGTCCAAAATAATGATAAATAGCAGGCTGTTGCTACGTTTTATGCAAGATGATCTACAAGACCCAACTCTACTCTTTCTGGAAAGAAAAGAATATATACCGTATATACTCGAGTATAAGCCGAGTTTTTCAGCCCTTTTTTTTAGGGCTGAAAATAGCCCCCCCTCGGTTTATACTCGAGTCAGTGTACCTGAAGGACTGCGAGCGTTCATTTTTCAAAAGTTGCGGCTTCCTCCTGTTCCCATTCTGTTCCATGATAGGCGTTTGACACTGTGTTCCGCTACCGCCTATCACGGAGATCCTCTCATCCTCGGACTTTCCCAGCAGACACTGTGTTCAGTGTTCCGCCAATCACGGACATCCTCTTGTCCGAGTATGAAAGAAGGTCCGTGATTAGCGGAACACTGAACACAGTGTCTGCTGGGAAACTCCTATATATAGAGGCGACCGAGAAAAAGGGGCGGAGCTGGTGGATGACGCTCGGTGTGCGCCGCGGCGCTTCTGCGCATGTGCGGGCGTCCAGCGTGTTTAAAGGACAATCACAGCTGGCTATTGAAGTGCACAAGACAGAGCTAGCAACAGTAGAATAAGGCACACAGAGGCGGTTGATGCAGGCATCCCCTAGAAAGGCACTTTAGTAGACACCAACTGTTATATAGCAGCAATTGTGCTAGACTATTATCAGTAAAAGTGGTGTATTACGGCTGGAATACCTCAGCTTTGGGCTTAGGAATATGCCGTCCAGAAGCTCCAGAACTAAATCTTCCAGGAAGCGAAGGGGGTCTCCATCGGGCTCTGAGGATCTTGGGCATGCTTCTGCTGCACCAGTCTCCCCTGAAAATTCAGAGGTTAGTGACCGTAGAGACCCCGCAGGAGTACCTGGTACTGTGGCTGTCCTCAGTTCACCTGCTCCTGTGTATGTAACAGAGGAGGTTTTTTCCTCAGCTCTGGGAGGATTAGAAGAGAGATTGTCAACATTGATCGCTGCCTCCCTGTCACAGGGAAAGCACGCCCGATCTCCGTCTCCTCCTTCAGAGTACCTGTTAGCGGAGCAACAGTCCCATACAGGGATCGACCTGCCTGAAGGGGATCAGGATGAGGTTGATTCTGTTATAGAGGAATCAACAGTGGAGGAACCTTTCTCAGCATCTCAAGCTGAAAGATTATGGGTTCAGTCTCTGACTAACATGGTCCGATCAGCATTTAAAATGCACCTTGCGGAACCATCAACCACTACTGTCTCCTCGCTGGGGTCGCTAAAAGCTCCCCAGACTGTCTGTTCCTTTCCACTTCACCCTTTACTGGAAGGGTTTATTTACCAGGATTGGGAACATCCTGATAAAATATTTACTCCCCCCAAGAGATTTCCGGTGGTCTATCCCATGGAGGATAAGTTCATCAAAAAATGGAGGGTCCCTACAGTGGACGCAGCCATCTCTTGTGTGAATAAATCACTGACATGTCCAGTGGATAATGTCCAAATGTTCAAGGACCCAATAGATAAAAAATTGGAGTCCTTATTAAAATCTGCTTTTTCTACAGCAAGCTTGGTGACACAACCAGCAGTAGCAGCTATTGGGGTCTGCCAAGCAGTGAAGGATCAGTTAAAACAGGTCTTAAGGGACTTGCCAGATCAGCAGGCCCTTGCCTTAGCTGATCTACCTAGAGCCTTATGCTTTGCGGTTGACGCCATAAAGGATTCAATCCATCAGGCCTCCCGCCTTACGCTGTCTGTAGACATATGCGCAGGCTTCTATGGCTCAAAAACTGGTCTGCTGAAGCTCCCTGTAAAAAATTGCTGGTTAGCTTCCCATTTCATGGTGAACGCTTATTCGGGGAAGACCTGGACAAATATATCCAGAAAATTTCCAACGGTAAAAGTACACTCTTGCCAGTTAAAAACAGAGTTAGAAGTCCCTCTTTTAAGAGGCCTGCTTCTCCAGTCCCTGGGGCATCGGCTGTGAAACAGTTCCGACGGCCTCCTCGGTCAAATCCCGGGGGTAAAAATCAGGGACAATCGCAGGGTAATAAGAAACCCTGGGTCAGGAGAGGTACAAAACCTCCCCCAAAGTCAAATTCATGAAGGGTTGCCCCCACTCAATCGGGTGGGGGGAAGACTCCAGTTGTTCGCAGAGACCTGGCGGGACACGATCAGAGACAGATGGGTGCTCTCCGCAGTAAGTCTGGGATACAGATTGGAGTTAAAAGACTCTCCTCCTTCCCATTTTATGAGGTCAAACGTGCCAAGGGATCCCCAGAAGAGAGAATCCCTCCTGTTGGCACTAGAACAACTATTGCTCCAAGGAGTAATTATGGAGGTTCCCCTGGAAGAATGGGGGTTCGGGTTTTACTCAAACCTCTTTACAGTCCCGAAGCCAAACGGGGACGTGAGGCCCATATTAAATCTAAAAGGGCTAAACAAATTCCTACATATCAGGACTTTCCGGATGGAGTCGATCCGATCGGTGGCCACTGCCCTACAAGGGGAGGAATTGTTAGCCTCGATCGACATCAAAGATGCTTATTTGCACATTCCCATCTTTCCAGTCCACCAAAAATTTATACGCTTTGCAGTAGAAGGGCGCCATTTTCAGTTCAGAGCCTTACCCTTCGGTCTGGCCACAGCACCACAAGTGTTTACAAAAATTCTGGCCCCATTATTGGCCAATCTTAGAACACAAGGTGTAACGATAATGGCATATCTAGACGACTTGTTGCTGATAGACCACTCAGTGAAAAAACTAGAAGTGGTCGTTCACAAGACAATCAAGTATCTGGAATCTCACGGTTGGATTATCAACCGAGACAAGTCAGCCCTAAAACCAGTCAAAAGTCTGGAATACTTGGGGCTAAGGCTGGATTCAGACCAGAGAAAAATTTTCTTGCCTCAAGAAAAGGGGTCGTCTTTGAGAGATTTGATCCACTTAGTGGATACAAAAAGACACCCGTCCATACGCCTCTGCATGAGGCTGCTGGGAAAAATGGTGGCATCTTTCGAAGCAGTACCCTACGGTCAATTCCATTCAAGGAATTTGCAAAGGGCCATACTGTCAGCCTGGAACAAAAAAGTTCAGGCCCTAGACTTACCAATGTCCTTGTCCCCTTCCGTTTGCAAGAGCCTCCGTTGGTGGTTGGTTCCCCAGAATCTGGAAAAAGGAAAATCCTTCAGTCCGATTTCTTGGAAGGTGGTCACTACAGATGCCAGCCTTATAGGCTGGGGAGCAGTACTGGAGCAATCGGTATGCCCTAGTAGCATGGACATCCAAACTCCAAGGGTCCCCTGTCAGAATTCAATCAGACAATGCCACGGTAGTGGCATATATCAATCATCAGGGTGGCACCAGGAGTCGTGCAGCCCAGAGGGAAGTAAATTACATCCTGAAATGGGCAGAAAGATATGTCCCAGCCATATCCGCGGTATTCACTCCAGGAGTGGAGAATTGGAAGGCGGACTTTCTAAGTCGCCAACAATTATGCCCAGGGGAATGGTCCCTTCACCCCGAGGTTTTCCGGACAATATGTCAGCGGTGGGGAACACCGGATGTAGATCTGCTAGCATCCAGATTCAACGCAAAGGTGGACAGGTTTGTCTCTCGGACAAGGGATCCCCTAGCTTGCGGCTCGGATGCCCTAGTGTTCCCTTGGGATCAGTTCAAACTGATATATGCATTTCCACCGCCACAATTGTTACCTCGATTACTCCGCAGAATCAGGGTAGAAAAGAAACCAGTGATTCTGGTGGCTCCAGCGTGGCCCCGAAGAGCATGGTACGCGGAGATTGTAAAAATGTCAGTGGGGAGTCCTTGGACTCTCCCACATCGTCCGGACCTGCTTTCGCAAGGACCGATATACCACCCTTCCTTACCAGCCCTAGGTTTGACGGCCTGGCTATTGAAGCCCACATTCTAAAAAAGAGAGGTCTCTCTAATCCTGTGGTAGCTACCATGATCAATGCCAGGAAGCCGGTATCCAGGCAGATCTACTATAGAATCTGGAAGGCGTACATCGCCTGGTGTGAGGCCAAGAAATGGCATCCACGTAAGTACGTAATAGGTAGGATTCTGGACTTCCTACAGTGGGCTGTAGATAGGAAGCTTGCCTTGAGTACTATCAAGGGTCAGATTTCGGCCTTGTCAATATTTTTTCAAAGGCCCTTGGCTTCGCATTCACTAGTCAAAGCTTTTATACAAGGAGTGATGCGTATTAGCCCCTCCGGTTAATATTCCCATATGTCCATGGGACTTAAACCTGGTTCTGTCGGTTCTACAGAAACAACCATTTGAACCATTACAGCATATTTCCTTGGTTCTTCTCACCAGGAAATTGATTTTTCTAGTAGCCATTTGTTCGGCTAGAAGAGTGTCGGAATTAGCAGCTATGTCCTGTAAAGAGCCATATCTGGTTATCCATAAGGACAGAGTAGTGTTACGTCCTCATCCAGCTTTTCTTCCTAAGGTGGTATCGAGGTTTCATTTGAACCAAGATGTGGTTCTTCCTTCCTTTTTCCCCAAACCTAGTTCGGTAGAGGAAAAGTTATTGCATTCTTTGGATGTAGTAAGAGCAGTTAAAGCTTATCTAAAAGCCACTGCTCAGATTCGCAGAACGGATACTTTGTTTATTCTGCCGGAAGGCCCCAGAAAGGGTCAGGCAGCGTCAAAATCTACTTTAGCCAAGTGAATTCGACAGGTCATAATACAAGCCTATGGCTTGAGAAGGAGACCGCCTCCGTTCAAAGTTAGGGCGCACTCCACGAGAGCAGTTGGAACTTCATGGGCAGTGCATCACCAGGCCTCCCTGGCTCAAATCTGTAAGGCCGCAACATGGTCTTCAGTACACACGTTTACTAGGTTCTACCAGGTGGACGTTAGAAGTCAGGAGGATGTCGCCTTTGGGCGCAGTGTGTTGCAGGCCGCAAAAGATCCTCATGTCTGATAGCGCTCAGCTTATGTATGGTGTATCCCCCCCCCTCATTGGGCATTGCTTTGGGACGTCCCACATAGTAATGACTATGTCGCTCTGTGTCCCGTGATGTACGAGAAAGAAAAAGGGATTTTTATAACAGCTTACCTGTAAAATCCTTTTCTTGGAGTACATCACGGGACACAGAGCTCCCACCCCTCTTTTGGGGACACTTATTGCTTTGCTACAAAACTGAGGTGCTCCCGGATGGGAGGGGCTTATATAGGGGAGGGTACTTCCGGTTTTGGAAGTTGCCAGTGCCAGCACCTGAAGGTATCTATATAACCCACATAGTAATGACTATGTCGCTCTGTGTCCCGTGATGTACTCCAAGAAAAGGATTTTACAGGTAAGCTGTTATAAAAATCCTATTTTTCCGCTTACAGTAGCTGCTGCATTCTCACCCTAGGCTTATACTCGAGTCAATACGTTTTCCCAGTTTTTTGTGGTAAAATTAGGGCCTCGACGTATACTCGGGTCGGCTTATACTCGAGTATGGTATATATATTTTTACTTTGAAGCTCCAAGAGCCTAAATCTCCAACAACCTTCACTGGTGCGTTGAGGTATGAAAAAAAATAAAAAGAAGAAAATGGGGTGGGGCCTAACTAGGCCTTTAATTTATGCTATTCACTGGTCCTGAGGGAGTGGTCAAGAGATGGAGCTCTATCACTAGTATGCTGCCATGGTGGTGTCAAGACTGTTTCAACAAAAAACATCCCAACAAAAATTCCACAAATTGTTTTTTTTCCTGGTGACGTCCAGTCTGTTGCAAGGATGAGTTTGCAGAAAATTCTTCAATTAACAGTTTTTGGATAGCCCAAGTGGGCGGGCCAATGGTGACTTTGTTCAAGAACTTGATTGATCAGTAGTTTTTTTTATGGTTTGCTATAATGTAATGTATAAATATTTCCATAAGTGAAAACTGAAGCAAAATTATCAGAATTTTGAGATTGTTGAAAATATGGTAGGCATTCAGAAGCCTTCCAGGCTCAGTATAATACTCGAAGAGGGGTCCAGGGTAACAGTTGTCCAAAACGATGTAACTGAACATCTGCAATATCACTGCATAGGATTTTATTTCACAAAGACACCTATTGTGCCCATTATGAGGGGTTCCCACCATCCCTATGCAGAGTTCCTGGGTCTATACACCCGCTGTACCCATTTCTGGGGGCTCCTACAATCCCTGCATTGATTTTATGGGTCTTTACACCTGCTGGGCCTATTATGAGGGGTCCCACCATCCCTGTACTGAGTTCCCAGGTCTGTACACCTGCTGTGCCCATTATGAGAGGTTCCCACTATCCCTGTGTTGAGTTCCCAGGTCTGTATACCTGTTGTGCCCATTACGAGGGGTTCCTATCATCCCTGTGCTGAGTTCCAGGTCTGTACACCTGCTGTGCCCATTATGAGGGGTTCCCACAATCCCTGTGTTCCCGGGTCTGTACACTAGTTGTGCCCATTATGAGTGGCTCCCATCATTCCTATGCAGAGTTCCTGGGTCTGAACACCTGCTGTGCCCATTATGAGGGGTTTCCATGATCCCTGTGCTGAGTTCCTAGGTCTGTACATCTGGTGTCACTATGTGCTTTAAGGAGCGAGAACTTGAGTGGCCCTGGAACATATGTAATATTACTGCATGGAATTTTATTTCACAAACACGCCTGTTATAAGAGGCTCTCACCATACCTGGGTGTGCATACCTGCTGAGCCTTCTAAGAGATGCTCCCACCATCCCTGCACTAAGGATCCTGGGTCTGTGCACCTGCTGTGCCCATTTTTAAGGGATCCCACCATCCCTGCACTGAGTTTGTGGGTCTGTACACCTGCTGTTCCAATTATGAGGGGTTTCCACCATCTCTGTGCAGAGTTACCAACTCTGTACACCTGCTGTGCTCATTATGAGGGGCTCCCACCATCTCTCAGAGACTTTTGGGTGTGTCCGCTTGCTGTGACTATTATGAGGGTTGCTGTATTTGTTTTTACATTCTAGGGAATGCAACAGAAGGAATGGAAAAACCGCAACCCCAATGGAACTCCTAAAATTTCCAGGTGGGTGGGAACAGAGCCGGGAATTATGATGGGGGATTATCAGCACTGAAGTCCCTTCGGCACTGTCCCTCAGCATTGAAGTCTCTTAAGCACTGTCCCTCAGCATTGAAGTCCCTTTGGCACTGTCCCTCAGCATTGAAGTCCCTTTGGCACTGTCCCTTAGCATTGAAGTCCCTTGAGCACTGTCCCTTAGCATTGAAGTCCCTTCGGCACTGTTCCTTAGCATTGAAGTCCCTTCGGCTCTGTCCCTTAGCATTGAGCACTGTCCTTCAGTTTTGAAGTCCCTTTGGCACTGTCCCTCAGCATTGAAGTCCCTTGAGCACTGTCCCTTAGCATTGAAGTCTCTTGAGCACTGCCCCTTAGCATTGAAGTCCCTTGAGAACTGCCCCTTAGCATTGAAGTCCCTTGAGCACTGCCCCTTAGCATTGAAGTCCCTTCAGCATTGTCCCTTAGCATTGAAGTCCCTTGAGCACTGCCCCTTAGCATTGAAGTCCCTTCGGCACTATCCCTTAGCATTGAAGTCCCTTCAGCACTGTCTCTTAGCACTGAAGTCCCTTCGGCACTGTTCCTCAGCACTGAAGTCCCTTCGGCACTGTTCCTCAGCACTGAAGTCCCTTCGGCACTGTCCCTCAGCACTGAAGTCCCTTCAGCACTGTCCCTCAGCACTGATGTCTCTTTGGCACTGTCCCTCAGCATTGAAGTCCCTTCGGCACTGTCCCTCAGCATTGAAGTCCCTTCGGCACTGTCCCTCAGCACTGAAGTCCCTTTGGCACTGTCCCTTAGAATTGAAGTCCCTTGAGCACTGTCCCTTAGCATTGAAGTCCCTTCGGCACTGTTTCTTATCATTGAAGTCCCTTCGGCACTGTCCCTCAGCATTGAAGTCCCTTCGGCACTGTCCCTCAGCATTGAAGTCCCTTTGGCACTGTCCCTCAGCATTGAAGTCCCTTGAGCACTGTCCCTCAGCATTGAAGTCCTTTTGGCACTGACCCTCAGCATTGATGTCCCTTCGGCACTGTCCCTCAGCACTGAAGTCCCTTCGGCACTGTCCCTCAGCATTGATGTCTATTCTGCACTGTCCCTCAGCATTGAAGTCCTACCTATAACTAAAATGGCACTTTAATTATTGTAATGCTTTCAACAGATTCAGTTTTTACAAAAGAACAGCTGTTCCCGCCACAGCTCTCTAATTAGACAAATTAACTATGGATATCAAATGTCTTTGAACAAATTCATGTTGAACTATTTTCTGTATCATCCAGGCACAGATTATAGGCAGCTTCTTGGCTGCTCTCAGCCAAAGTTGCAAATTTCAATAAAAGACCCCTAAAGTGGCAGATTTCCCACTGCTGCAAGCTTAACAATAACAGTTTGATTTGTAATAGGGAGTGCTATCATCTGAAAATGCTAGCTGAGTGGCTGTCATCCATGACCCTCTGGGGAAGGTTTACTAAAACTGGAGTCGCTGCCGCTGTGCATGGCACCCAATCAGCTTCTAACTTCAATTTGTTCAATTAAGCTTTGACAATAAACCTAAAAGCTGATTGGTTTCTATGCAGAGCTGCACCAGATTTTGCACTCCCCCCCCCCCCCCCTCCCCTTCATGACCAGGCCATTTTTTGCAATACGGCACTGTGTTACTATAACTGACAATTGCACGGTCGTGTGACGCCAATAAAATTGATGTCCTTTTTCCCCACAAATAGAGCTCTCTTTTGGCGTTATTTGATCACCTCTGCGGTTTTTATTCTTTGCGCTATAAACAAAAAAAGACCGACAATTTAAAAAAAAAAAAATTTTTTACTTTATGCTATAAAACATACCCAATAATTTTTTAAAAAAAAATCTAATTTCTTCATCAGCTTAGGCCAATATGTATACTGCTACATATTCTTGGTTAAAAAAAAAAAATCCCAATAAGCGTATATTGATTGGTTTGCATAAAAGTTATAGCGTCTACCAACTATGGGATAGATTTATGGAATTTTTATTCATTTTATTTATTTTTTACTAGTAATGGCAGCGATCAGGGATCTTTAGCGGAATTGCAACATTGCATCGGACACCTAACTGACACTTTTTGGGAACCAGTGACACCAATAAAGGGATCAGTGCTAAAAAATGCACTGTCACTGTACTAATGACACTGGCAGGGAAGGGGTTAACATCAGGGACGATCAAAAGCTTAAATCTGTTCCCTGGGAGTGCTTTCTAACTGTGGGGGGGGGAAGGGGATTGATCTGACTGGGGGGAAGACAGAGATTCCTGTTTCTGCTTAGCAGAAACACAAGATCTTCATCTTCCCCTCTCACAGAATGGCAGTCTGCCTTGTTTACATAGGCAGACCGCCGTTCTGCCTCTCCTGAGAATGATCGCGGGGTGCCGGCGAACATCGGGTCCGCTGGACCCACTGATTGGCTCCCGCTGTATCAAATCACAGCAGGAGTGGGTCACTGGCGCCGTGTGCACGCCCTAGACCCAGAGCACGAATATTACATACAGGTACGTGATTTTGCGCAGGAGGGCCCCTCTGCCGCAGTATATCTGCGTGGGGTGGTCCAAAAAGGGTTAAATAATGTTATTCTAGATAAAAAGTATTACGTGAATTCTATCATTTGTTCCGTTTGAAAAGATACTAAAATTATGATTCTGGTACAAAGCAATGCAAAGTTATTTACAAATGAAATAAAAAAAAAAATTCTTTTAATTATACACCTTTTTGACGCACCAAAAAAATTACAAATAAAACCATTAAAAATTAGCAATTAAAATATTAATGGGGTAAAAATATATTTAAAAAAAAGTCAGCAGGAAAATAATTATTAAGGGTCGAAGGGGATGAAAGAGTTAATTATGGCTAAATAAGGTAAACTAAGGGTTCACGGATTAAATAGGAACTTATTTATTTATATTGTAGCCCTCTATCTCTAGTCTGATCAATGTTTAGAAACAATGTTACTTTGTATCTCTCTATCTCCTGTCTGATTAATGTTTATAAACAATGTTACTTTGTATCTCTCTATCTCTAGTCTGATCAATGTTTAGAAACAATATTACTGATCAATGTTTAGAAACAATGTTACTTTGTATCTCTCTATCTCCTGTCTGATTAATGTTTAGAAACAATGTTACTTTGTATCTCTCTATCTCCTGTCTGATCAATGTTTATAAACAATGTTACTTTGTATCTCTATATCTCCTGTCTGATCAATGTTTATAAACAATGTTACTTTGTATCTCTCTAGCTCCTGTCTGATTAATGTTTATAAACAATCTTACTTTGTATCTCTCCATCTCCTGTCTGATCAATATTTATAAACAATGTTACTTTGTATTTTTCTATCTCTTATTTGATCAATGTTTATAAACAATGTTACTTTGTATCTCTCTATCTCCTGTCTATACAATGTTTATAAAACACTTGAGTTGATTTACTAAAACTGCAAAATCTGGTGCAGCTCTGCATAGAAATCAATCAGCTTCCAGTTTTTTTTTTGTTTTTTGTTTTTTTGCCAGAACTTAATTGAACAAGCTGAGGTTAGAAGCTGATTGGCTCCCATGCACAGCTGCACCAGATTTTGCACTCTCCAGTTCTAGTAAATAAACACCACTGTATCAGATGGTCCATCTTTTGACAGCAGAACTCCTGGCTGTCATTTTGACAGTAGGGAACTGCCAGCAAGTGAAAGGAGGGAATGGCTTTTGGGGCAAAAGGTCTGGGAGTACTACAGTTTTTTTCTGGGCTGGGCATGTGTAGTATGCCCGCTGCGGTGCCCGACACAGCATCGGCCGGCGACATGTCATCCTGGAGTTGCTTCTGGGTATCGCGGCTCCGGCACTGTGATTGGCCGGAGCCGCAATGACATCACATGCGCGCAGGAGCCGGCAGTCACGGCATGACCTCCTTTAGAAACGGCACGATCGCCGTGTCTAAAGTGCGCCTGCGCCATTGTCTACCGCACATGTGCCATAGACAGCGGCGCGCATCTCTATTGTAAATATCTTCTAAACCGTGGAGGTTTAGGAGATATTTCCAGCACCTACAGGTAAGCCTCAATCTAGGCTTACCTGTAGGTAAAAGTGGTTGTACAGGGCTTACAACCACTTTAAGGTCTGTATTCAACTCACCTGGACTGGGGCTGAAATGTGTTGTTATCCCGCGTTCACGCGACCATTTTTCTCGTCAGGAAAAATTAAATTTTTTCTATTTGACAAGAAAAACGCCCGTGTGTGGGCTTTCCAGCATTTTTCCCGATGAGAAAAACGGCAAGAATCACGACGAGAAAAATTAGAACATGCTCTAATTTTTCTCATCGTGATTCACAGCATTTTTTTCCGCGGCAGTTTTCCCATAGGGAAATACTGCCAGGGAGCCTACACACGGCCATTTTTCTCGACCAAGAGAAAAAATTTCATGAAAACCGGCCGTGTGTAGGGGACCAAGCCGGTCCTCGTTTTTCATGTCGATTTTCTCGGCGGTGTTTTCACCGTCGAGAAAATCGATCGTGTGTACACGGCATAAGGGTTTCAAAAAGGTGCTTGGAGCTTGTCTTAGGCCCCTTTCACACTGGGGCGGGCAGGAGCGGTGGCGGTATAGCAGAGCGATTTTCAGCGCTGCTATACCGTCGTTCTTACCGCGGTATGCGGTCGCTAGGGGGGTGAATTTAACCCCCGCTAGCGGCCGAAAAAGGGTTAATACCGCCCGCAAACCGCGGCTATTGCCGCGGTTTGCGTGCGGTATTACCACGCTGTCCCATTGATTTCAATGGGCACCCGCGGTAAAGGAACGGTGAACACACCGCTCCTTTACCGCTGTAAAGAAGCGGCTAGCAGGACTTTTGGAGCGGTCCTGCTAGCGCACCGCTTCAGTGTGAAAGCCTTCGGGCTTTCACATTGAAGGCTACAGGGCAGGAATTTTTCATGCGGTATAATAGCGCTATTATTAGCGCTAAACCGCATGAAAAACGCCCCAGTGTGAAAGGGGCCTTATTATTTGAAAATGTTTGATGCAATTGGATTAGAATATTTAATCTAAGATATCATTATATCATTATGTCTATTGGATATCTAAACCCAAAATCGAAATTTTTATATATTACAGCATACCAGTCTTTAGATGTGGTGGCTGCATTCATTTTCTTTTTATTCAGGCTAAGAACATGTTATCAAAATTTTCAATGTTATCCTTCTTACAAGCTATCTTCTGTAAACTACATATTCCTCCATCTTCCATGTAATGTAGACTAGTAGCAGACTAATATGGCTTCCTCCATAGATATAGTATAGATGAGAAGGCCTGGCTCGCAGTCTCCACTAGTTCATCCCAAACGTGTTCTATCGGGTTGAGGTCAGGACTGTGTGCAGGCCAATCATGTTCCTCCACCCAAACTCTCTCATCCATGTCTTTATGGACCTTGCTTTGTGCTCTGGTGCGCAGTCATGTTGGAACAGGAAAGGGGCCGTCCCCAAACGGTTCCCACAAAGTTGGGAGCATGAAATTGTCCAAAATGTCTTGGTATGCTGACGCCTTAAGACCCCTTTCACACTGAGGCGCCCATAGCGTCGGTGGTAAAACGCCGCTATTTTTACCGCTGATGCTATGGGCGGATCTGCGGCGCATTTCGGATGCTAGCGGGGGGGTTTTACCCCCCGCTAGCGGCCGAGAAAGGGTCAAAACCGCCCGGAATGCGCTGCTGAAGCAGCGCATTGCGAGCGGTATAGCCACGCTGTCCCATTGATTTTAATAGGCAGCAGCGGTGGAGGAGCGGTAAACACACCGCTCCTCCACCGCTCCAAAGATGCGGCTAGCAGGACTTTTTTTACCGTCCTGCTAGCGCAACACTCCAGTGTGAAAGCCCTCGGGCTTTCACACTGGAATGAATGGGGCAGCAGTTTAGCAGCGTTTTGCAGACGCTATTTTTAACGCTATAGCGCCTGCAATAGCGCCTTTTAATGCTATCGCGCCAAGGCCAACCTCTGAAAAACAACCCCACACCCTAATCCCCCCTCCACCAAATGATTTGGAGGAGTGGCCGAATACTTTTGGCAATATAGTGTGGATGAGCGAGTTTGGGGTGGAGGAACATGACTGTCCATCCTTAAGGAGGGAAAATCAGATGAAGGCATTGTCCTGGGGGAGTTCTGTGAAGATAACAGCCATAACCCCGGTATTGTTTTTTTTCAGCCGGCGGCTGGCTTTCTCCTGAAAACATTCTGAGCGGCTCATGATCCACCGTTCCCACTTTTAAGAACAGATGTCCCCTCCCGCCACTCGCTGGTGTTTCTCGGGCTTACCGTTTTCATCGGCTCACCCGAGAAATTATCCGATGGTGCTGCCAACTGGTCACACAGGCAATCAAAGAGAAGATCCTCTTTGATCACCTCTATGACCTTGGAGGACCGGAGCAACGTCATGATCCAGAGTGGAAGTAAACAAGCTTTTTGTTTTTTGTTTTTTTAAAAGCAAAAGATGAAGTTATTTATTTATTTTTTTGGATCTTTTGCTTTAAAAGGTAAAGAAGAGATTTTTAACCCCTGATCCAATCATAAAGAGAACCTGTCAGCCTTATTTATATTACAAGGGATGCTTACATTCCTTGTAATTAGAATAAAAGCAATTTAAAAAAAATGAAAGGGTCAGTGTAAAAAAAAAAAAAGTAAAAAAAAAAATGTTATGCACCCCCATCCCTTCGTGCCCACACACGGAAGCAAACACGTACGTAAGTACGTACGTAAGTCCCGTGTTTGGTGGAAACGGCATCAATGCTAACATTAGAGTGAGAGCAATAATTCCAGTGCTAGACCTCCTCTTTAACTCTAAACAGGTAACGGCGTAAAGGCGTTTAAAACGTTGCCTATGGAAATTATCGTAGTTTGTCGCCATTACACGAACGGGTGCAATTTTAAAGCATGACATGTTAGATATCTATTTACTTGAAGTAAGATCATCTTCCACAGTATACAAAAAAACAAAAAACTGGGGTATATATTGTGTTTTGGTTTTTTTAATTCATTAAATTGTATTTTTTCCTAAAAAAGTGCATTTGGAAAACTGCAGCACAAATACCGTGTGGCATAAAGAATTGCAACGATCACCATTTTATTCTCCAGGGTCTCTGCTAAAAAATTGTATTTATATATATATATATATATATATATATATATTTATATATATATATATATATATATATATAATGTTTGGGGGTTGTAAGTAATAATACTGATATAATCGTACTACTGATATAAAAATACTGATTTAAACTTGTAAACAAAACGTGCCAGAAAGGGCCGGGCCTTCCAGTGGTTAAAACCCAAAAAAAGGAGAAGCTTCAAAGTGCAGTATCATTTAAAAAAAAATAATAAATGGCTATTGAACTTACAGTATACAAAGACTAATGAGCGTTGTACACATCCACATAACACGGCTGCAAGATCCGATGCCTGATGACGTCGCAGATCCAGCTCCCACCGGCGTGTTTCTCTCTAATAGGCGTCCTCTGGGAACTAAGAGCTGTTTGGGTGATTCTTAAGTGGGGACAGCATTGCTGCATCTTGCTGGTGGGGCCGCAGACCTGTTTTGGAGCTTGGAAGAAGCACCGGTTACTTTTACTGTGATAAAGCGTTTTGGATCTCCCTGTTGTGAGATCATACTCATCCGGTAAGAGGCTTGGACGTGGGGAGCACTATTTTTATTCTATTCAGCACCAAGCACTACAAAGCACTTGGAATACATATAAAGTTGGATGTTTTTTCATGTTTGCTTATGAAATCTTATGATTCCCTTGTGATAAAGTATATGTCATTTAGTCATTGATTTACAGTATGTTTGCATGATGCACAGTTTTATGTATTTCTACTAAGAAACTGATTTGTAGCATTTTAGTATTTAAAGGGATATGTGCACCTTTTTTTCTTTAACCACTTCAATACCGGCCACTTTCACCCCCTAGCTGCCCGCACTTTGAATGACAATTGCGCGATCATACAGCACTATTACCATATGACATTTTTATCATTGTTTTCAGACAAATAAAGCTTTCTTTTGGTTGTATTTAATCACCATTGGGTTTTTTTTATTTATTTTTTTGCTAAATAAAAAAAAAAAGTGTTTTTCTTTGTTTCTGTCATAAAATGTTGCAAGTAAATAACCCTGTTTCATAAATTTAGGTCAAAATGTACTCTGCTCCATTTCTTTGGTAAAAAACAAAAAACAAATCAGTATTTATTATTCAGTCTGTAGGAAAGTTAGAGAGTCCACAAACTTTGGGATAAATATCTGAAAATTGATCAATCCTCGTGTACTGATGGCCGATCTCATTTCTTGAGGCCTGAAAATGCCAGGAAAGTACAAATACAACCCTCCCCCCCCCCAGATAACCCCCTTTTTGCAAAGTAGACAGTCCAAGGTTTGTAGTAAGAGGCATGGTGAGTTTTTTGAAGTTGTACTTTTTTGTCACAATTAATTGGAAAATGAATAAATAAAAAAATAAAAAAAATTCACATTTATTTTTTTCATACTGTCACCAGTGTGGTACAGCATCATCATATAACTGGTGTGGTGGTGATCAGGGACACTGACTGCTGATAGTATGCAAAAAAATGTTTTAACAATTTTTACAAATTTTTATATTTGTTTTAATTTCTTTTTTTACAATTCTTTTTTTCTAACACACTGTGACCAAAGCAATACAGTGTTACCGCAGTAGCACTGTACTACTCTAGGGAAGTGATCAGGATTTTTTTTTTTATTATTATTTTTATTTATTTTTTACACTTTATAGCTGCTTATATCAATGAGTTGAATTGCTATAAGCAAGCATTTTACTGAATGAAATTGATTCATTCAGTTTGTTTTGTTGTAATTAACTGTGATTGGCCACAGCTAATCACATGGTACACACAGGCTGTGATTGGCCCCCTCTGTACCATGTGATCACTGTGACCAATCATAGCTAACAACACAATTGTATACAATGGATGGCATGAAGGGAAGCTATCTATTGCTTACAATTGTCATGAGATCTGCTATGATTGGTCACAATTTCAAATTTTTTTATGGATGAAGTTCCACTTTTAAAAATTTCAGGCATGTTTTTTTTTACCTGTAAAATCCTCCCTTATGTATACATCCAAAAGTCCTGAGACCGCTGCTGAGTGCCGCCATCTTGGATTTGTTCATAGGTGTGCACACCCTATTGCATTAGGGTGTGCACCCCAAAACTTGAATGCTTTTCTCTGCAGCCTCATTTTCACTGGACAGAATGAATGGGAAGTGCTCTGTGCTAAACGGTTTCCTGTTCATTCAGAAACGGAAGCACAGTAAACACAGTTTACTATGCTTCCGTTTTGAATGAACACAGTGAGCGAGTGTGTTCATTTACAAAAGGAAAGGGCCGGTAAAAGACGTATTTACTAGCTTCTTCCCTCACTCCCCATCCTGAAACATCCCCCTTGCAGCAACTGGGGGGGAGGCGTAACTTGGGGGGGGGGAGCCTGGCCAGGAGGGGGAATTGGCACTGCACATAGTGATTAGGGTGTGCCCAGGCACATCTGGCACACCCCCTGCGCACGCCTATGGATTTGTTGTCAGCAGCCACAGCAGACTCAGAGATATCACTCAAGAATTCCTCTTTGCTCTTTCGCTGGAAGCTACAATTTAGGCTATGAAGGGAGGTGAGGAGAGGGGCGGAGGAGCTGGGCCATCACAGACAGTAATTAGACACTTCAAGAAGAGGGATATTCCATGAAGGGGGAGGGGCTATCCTAGGATATTGACTCTTCCTGGTCTAATTATTTAGCTAGTTCAGAAGGACATTGCAAGTGGAAACAAATATATATATATTTATGGAAAAACACTGCAAGGAAGCATTTAAAATATTTGATTCTCTGGTGTTTTTACCTGCAATATTTTAAGTTGGTGACAGGGTCTTAAAGTGGAGGTCCACCCTAAAAAAAAAAAAACTACACCAAATGCTACAAAAAAACTAGAAAAAAAAAATTTTTACTTACCAGAAATTGCGGTTGCTATGCGGATATCCCTAATCTGCCTCTTTCTATACCGAGGCTGGTCGTCATCCTCGCGTTGTCTTCTGGTGAATGGGGAGCGCTGCCTGCTGGGAACTGTGTGTGTCCCAGAGAGCAGCCTCCCATTCATACAGCGCCGCGAGACTCGCGCATGCGCAGTAGGAAACGGGCAGTGAAACCGCAAGGCTCCACTGCCTGTTTCCCTTAGTGTGGATGGCGGCGCCGGGACCTGCCAGGATCGAGGGATCGGCCTCGGGGGGGTCGACATCGCGGGCGCCTAGGACAGGTAAGTGTCCTTATTAAAAGTCAGCAGCTACAGTGTTTGTAGCTGCTGACTTTTAAAAAAAATAAAATCGCAGGTGGAATCCCGCTTTAACAACTGTTTTAAAATGTTGCAAATATAATTTTCTGCAAACTTCTGTTTACAATCTTTTTTTATTTTAAATCAATTTTCAGATTGTGCTGTAAGGGCAATTCACGGCCATCTCACGGAGTTAATGAACCCGGACCGCAGGGATGGCAGGAAATAGTCTGCGCCATTTAAACAAGTTGCTTAGTAAGAGGCTGAGGCTTTCACTGCTTGGCGCAGTCGCCGGCTTCCTCCAGCGGGATGACGATCAATATATAACGGGCTGATTAGGCTTGTAAAAAGGAACTTGGAAGAAGCTCGGTTCCCTTTGACGTGGGGGGAGCGGAGGATTCTGCTGGAAAAAATACACCATGAGAATGAAGAAAAACTTGGTCCACAGCAGTGTAATAAATGCACACATTTAATGCATGGTCACATCAGAGCCCCCAGTTCATATCAGAGTCCCCATGTTCACATCAGGGTCTCCACATTCACATTGGACTTCCCCAGTTTACATAAGAATCCCTATATTCACATTAGAGCCCCCTCCCCCACATTCACATCAGAGTCCTCCAGTACACATCAGAGTCCCCACATTTACATTAGAGCCCCCACATTTATGTCAGAGTCCCCCAGTACAAATCAGAGTTCCTCAGTTCTCATCAGAGCCACCTTGATCACATCAGAGCCCCTACATTCACATCAAAATTCACCACATTCACATCAGAGTCCCCACATTTACATCAGAGTCCTCACATTCACTTTAGAGCCCCCCAGTATACATCAGATTCACACAGTTCTCATCAGAGCACCCATGTTCAGATCAGAGCCCCCATGTTCACATCAGAGCCCCCATGTTCACATCATCAGAGCCCCCGTGTTCACATCAGAGCCCTCATGATCACATCAGAGCCCCTACAATGACATTAGAGCCCCCACATTCACATGAGAGTCTCCTAGTTCACATCAGAGCCCCCACATTCATATGAATGCCCCCAAGTTCACATCAGAGCCCCCCAGTTCAAATCAGAGCTCCCAGACTCATATCAGAGTTCCCAGTTCACATTAGAGGCCCCATGTTTACATCAGAGCCCCCACATTCATATGAAGGCCCCCACGTTCACATCAGAGTCCCCAGTTCACATCAGGGCCCCCACATTCATATGAGTGCCCCTACGTTCACATCAGAGCCCCCCAGTTCAAATCCGAGCTCTCAGACTCATATCAGAGTTCCCAGTTCACATTAGAGGCCCCATGTTTACATCAGAGCCCCCATATTCATATGAAGGCCCCACATTCACATCAGAGTCCCCAGTTCACATCAGGGCCCCCACATTCATATGAATGCCCCTACGTTCACATCAGAGCCCCCCAGTTCAAATCCGAGCTCCCACACTCATATCAGAGTTCACATTAGAGTAGGGTGACCAGACATCCCCGGTTTCAGGGGACAGTCCCCGGATTGAGGACACTGTCCTCGGGCCAAGTCTGTCCCCGGTTTTGTCCCCGGATTGGATTTTAACAGGGGCTGGGGCAATTTCAAAGACAGTCAGTGCAGAATGAAAAAAAAAGAATTCGGAATTACACCCCCCCGCTCAGCTAAATTAGGGGGGGTGTATTTTTTTCCATTATCTGTGCCCCTTTCTGATGATCATGTGCTGGTCGGAGCGGAGGGAATATTTCTTCAGTTTTGGGTGCATGCCCATTCAGCTCCGCTCGCATGTTCTTCTGCGTTGGCTCAAGTCCCGGCCAGCCGCCTGCCTGCTTATCTCCTTGCCTTCCCTGGTGGAGTGATCTTCCTCCGCTGCCCACCCAGTAGTAGCCGCGGGGCCCGGAGAGTAAGACTTGACAGGCTGTGAGACGGGTGGCGACGGGCCGAGAGTCACTGATTGCCGCCATTACTAGTAAAAAAAAAAATGTCCCCGGATTTCATTTAAAAAATCTGGTCACCTTACATTAGAGGCCCCATGTTTACATCGGAGCCCCCACATTCATATGAAGGCCCCCACATGCACATCAGAGTCCCCAGTTCACATCAGGGCCCCCACATTCATATGAATGCCCCCACATTCACATTAGAGTTCCCAGGTCACATCAGGACCCCCCATATTCATATGAAGGCCCCCACGTTCACATTAGAGTTCCCAGGTCACATCAGAGCCCCCACATTCATATGAATGCCCACACATTCACATTAGAGTTCCCAGGTCACATCAGAGCCCCCACATTCACATCAGAGTCCCCCAGGTCACATCAAAGCTCCCACATTCACATTAAAGGCACCATGTTCACATCTGAGCCCCTCCCCCCTCCCCAGTTTACATCAGAGCCATAATGTTCACATCCGAGCCTCTACATTCACATTAGAGCCCCCCATTTCCCATCAGATTCCCCCAGTTCATATCCAAGCTCCTGTGATCACATCAGAATCCCCCACAACCACATCAGTGCCCAAATGTTTACATCAGAGTCCCCTCCAGTAAACTTTAGAGACCCAACTTGCACATCAGAGTCCCTTGCGATCACATTAAAGCTGCTACAATCACATCAGAGCCTAGGGTTGCCACCTGTCCAGGATTCACCCGGACAGTTCATGTTTGTCTGTGCTGTGCCTCAAAAAAGGAAAGTTTGGGCCGGAGATTTGAAGTCCGGCAGTCTCAGATACATCTGGATGAGAGGTGATGACTGCCAAGGGGTGAGTGAGCTCACCATCCATCCCTGTCTGTGACTGAAGTCTCCCTCCTTTTCTCTCCTGCCTCTGAGTGAGTACACTAAGGGAAATCAGGGTTCCCAGAGCATCCCTTACATCAGAGTCCTCTCTGTACATCAGAGTTCTCAGTGTTCCCCTTTAAATCAGGGTTCCCAGAGAATCCCTTATGTCAAAGTCTGCAGAGTCCCCCCTTACAGTGAAAGGGGAACTCTGTGGACTCTGATGTAAAGGGGGGCTCTTGTTATTAACTTCATATGATTAGAAACGTTATTTAATAGCAAAAATATATGTATAGTTTATTCTATAAAAAAAATTGCCGTGCGCCGCTAAAGTGTTCGGGTTTGACTTGAAGAAAAGGTGGCAACCCTATCAGAGCCCCCACATTCATATCAGAGTCTCTCAGTTTGCATCAGAACCCCAATTTTCACAGAGAGCACAAACAGCCCCTTCTATCCCCAATTCTCAATGTGCGCAGTTAGTGTGCCCTTGTACCCGGCACACACTCCGCACGTGGTGGATACGTCTCTAGACTGTGAATTGTGCAAGAACATGGGCTGATCACGACCTTATGAATACTCCAAGTCTTGACTAATCATGAAATTACACTCAGTGACAGCTTTTCCCCTATTATATTTACACATAAACCCTAAGAGACGGTTCACATAGGGGCAACACGACTCTGGCCGCGACTTTCCGAGGCGACCTGGACACGACCTGAGCACGCACCACAGTGCGACTTGGGGCGACTTACAAGGTGACTTCAAGTCGCCTCCAGGACAGGTGACTTTTCAGTGGCCAATCAAACAACAATCAGCTCTGTGGGAGGGAGGGGTTTGCCTGAGAAAACTATTTTCTCTTCCTGTAAAGTTGCTTCAGATAAGATGGAGATCCGACTTTGGAGGCAACTTCCATTGAAATCAATTGGTACAGGTCGCCTAAAAGTCGGATTGAAGTAGTACAGGAACCTTTTCTGAAGTCGGAGCGACTGCAGTAGTGTACATTAAGATGGGTCTCATTGACTAACATGGAATTTGACATGTTGCGCGACTTGGGGCGACTTCAAGTCGGATCCCAAGTCACCCTTGTGTGAACCGGCTCTGACAGGTCTGGAGTTCTATACTTCCTACTCAATCCAACACTGGAGACAAGTTCTTTGGCTTGACATATACTTTAACTAGTTGTCCTACACATATCCAGAAAAATTTGATAAAAGGCATATGTACAATTAGGGATGAGCTTCGAGTTCGAGTCGAACTCATGTTCAACTCGAACATTGCCTGTTCGCATGTTCGCCGAACAGCGAACAATTTCGGGGTGTTCGCGGCAAATTCGAAAAGCCACGGAACACCATGTAAAATTCTATGGGAGAAATCTAAAGTGCTAATTTTAAAGGCTTAAATGCAAGTTATTGTCATAAAAAGTGTTTGGGGACCTGGGTCCTGCCCCAGGGGACATGTATCAATGCAAAAAGAAGTTTTAAAAACTGCCGTTTTGTCGGGAGCAGTGATTTTAATAATGCTTAAAGTGAAACAATAAAAGTGAAATATTCCTTTAAATTTCATACCTGGGGGGGCTGTGTGTGTATAGTATGCCTGTGAAGTAGCGCTTGTTTCCCGTGCTTAGAACTGTCCCTGCACAAAGTGTCATTTCTGAAGGAAAAAAAGTGATTTAAAACTCACTCGCGGCTATAATGAATTGTCGGCTCCCGGCAATACATAGAAAAGTCATTGATAAAAAAAGAAAAAAAATGCGTGGGGGTCCCCCCAAATTCAATTACCAGGCCCTTCAGGTCTGGTATGGATATTAAGGGGAACCCTGCCGCAAATTTAAAAAAAATGTGTGGGGTTCCCCCCAAATATACATACCTGGCCCTTCAGGTCTGGTATGGATTTTAAGGGGAACTCCACCCCAAATAAAAAAAAATGGCGCGGAGTTCCCCCAAAAATCCATACCAGACCCTTTATCCGAGCACGCAACCTGGCAGGCCACAGGAAGAGAGGGGGGACGAGAGAGCGCCCCCCCCCTCCTGAACCGTACCAGGCCACATACCCTCAACATGGGGAGGATGTCCCCATGTTGATGGGGACAAGGGCCTCATCCCCACAACCCTTGCCCGGTGGTTGTGAGGGTCTGCGGGCAGGAGGCTTATCGGAATCTGGAAGACCCCTTTATCAAAGGGGACCCCCAGATCCCGGCCCCCCCAATGTGAATTGGTAAGGGGTACATTGTACCCCTACCATTTCATGAAGAAAGTGTAAAGAATAATTAAAAAAAACACACAGACACCTTGGAAAAGTCCTTTATTAAAAATAAAAAACACATTCCAGCGATGTAATCCAATGTCCCGCGGCGATCCGATGTCCAGCGCTGCAGTCTCCACTCGAAACGTCATTGGCTGAGCGGACCTGATAGGGAACTTCCTCTTCAGTGTAAAAAAATGAATAGACCCGCCCCTTCTCACGTTCCCCATCAGGAGAGACTTCCTCTTCAGTTTAAAAAAATGAATAGACCCGCCCCTTCTCACGTTCCCCATCAGGAGAGACTTCCTCTTCAGTTTAAAAAAATGAATAGACCCGCCCCTTCTCACGTTCCCCATCAGGAGTGGACCTGATGGGGAACGTGAGAAGGGGCGGGTCTATTCATTTTTTTACACTGAAGAGGAAGTCCCCCATCAGGTCCGCTCAGCCAAGACGTAGGCGGGGTCTGAGATACGAGGGCGCCCCGCCCCCTCGTACCTCAGACCCGCCTACGTCCTTGGCTGAGCGGACCTGATGGGGAACTTCCTCCGCAGTGTAGGTCCGCTCAGCCAATGACGTTTCGAGTGGAGACTACAGTGCTGGACATCGGATCGCCGCGGGACATTGGATTACATCGCTGGAATGTGTTTTTTATTTTTTATTTTTATTAAAGGATTTTTCCAAGGTGTCTGTGTGTTTTTTTACATTTTTTTTACACTTTCTTCGTGAAATGGTAGGGGTACAATGTACCCATTACCAATTCACATAGGGGGGCCGGGATCTGGGGGTCCCCTTTGTTAAAGGGGTCTTCCAGATTTTGATAAGCCTCCTGCCCGCAGACCCCCACAACCACCGGACAAGGGTTGTGGGGATGAGGCCCTTGTCCCCATCAACATGGGGACATCCTCCACATGTTGAGAGCATGTGGCATGGTATCGTTCAGGAGGGGGGCGCTCTCTCGTCCCCCCCTCTTTTCCTGCGGCCTGCCAGGTTGCGTGCTCAGATAAAGGGTCTGGTATGGATTTTTGGGGGAACTCCACGCCATTTTTTTTTATATGGGGTGGAGTTCCCCTTAAAATCCATACCAGACCTGAAGGGTCTAGTATGGATATTTGGGGGGAACCCCACGTCATTTTTTTTAAATTTGATGCAGGGTTCCCCTTAATATCCATATCAGACCTGAAGGGCCTGGTAATTGAATTTGGGGGGACCCCCATGCATTTATTTTATTTTTTTTATCAATGACTTTTCCCTGTATTGCCGGGAGCCGACAATTTATTATAGCCGCGAGTGGTTTTAAATGGCTTTTTTTCCTTCAGAAATGACATTTTGTGCAGGGACAGTTCTAAGCACAGGAAACAAGCGCTGCTTTACATGCATATTATACACATCCTAGGTACGAAATTTAAAGGAATATTTCACTTTTATTGTTTCACTTTATGCATTATTAAAATCACTGCTCCCAAAAAAACGGCCGTTTTTAAAACTTTTTTTTGCATTGATACATGTCCCCTGGGGCAGGACCCGGGTCCCCAAACCCTTTTTAGGACAATAACTTGCATATTAGCCTTTATAATTAGCACTTTAGATTTCGAACGTTCGAGTCCATTGTATTTAATAGGGTTCTAAAGTTCACGCAAGCTTTAGGTCTGTTCGCAGGTTCTGGAGCGAACCGAACAGGGGGTTGTTCGGCTCATCCCTATGTACAATGTGTTCTGTCCCTTTGCCCCACTGCAGATTCCCCCAGTCCTAGAACTTGCCTGCAATTCACAACTAATCTAAATTACAGTTCAGAGTTGAAATACAGCATCTGTACTAGCTGCTGCTATCAAAAGCAGACAGTGAGACATAGAGAGATACAATGTAACATTGTTCATACAGGTTCTTTAGACACAAAATATAGAGATACAAAGTAATATTGTTTATAAACATTGATCAGATGGGAGATAGAGAGAAGCAAAGTAGCAATGTTTATAAATATTGGTCAGATGGGAGATATAGAGATACAATGTAACAGAGGTGGGGGACTTGAGTCACATGACTTGACTTAAGTCAGACTTGAGTCACCTGTTTGGGGACTTGCGACTTGCTTGACAGAATTCAATAAATGACTCGACTTGACTTTGACTTGTCACTAATGACTTGCGACTTGACTTTGACTTGGGCTATATGACTTGCAATGACTTGGCACCACTAACCGCAAGCCGCCGTCTGCCTACCTGATCAGCGTGTCATGCAGACAGACGGCGGCCATTTCAGTGTTCAAAAGCCGCGCCTCCTCGTCTGTGATAGGCAGAACACTCAATTTCACAGTGTTTAGCCTATCACGGACATCCTCTTATCCTCGTCTGTGTTATGAGGATGAGCAGATGTCCGTGATAGGCGGAACACTGAATGCTGGGAAATTGAGTGTTTCGCCTATCACAGACGAGGAGGAGGCGCGGCTTTTGAATACTGGAATGGCCGCCGGGATACCGCCGATCAGGTACACAGCTGACGGGCACAGTGAGGCATGGGCACAGTGAGGCATTGGGCACAGTGAAGCATGGGCACAGTGAGGCATGGGCACGTAACCAATATTCTTTATTGTTATCCCTCCTATTATTTTTATACAGTATGGGGTAGATCAGTATTTTGACTTGATTTGTGACTTGACCAAAATAAATGACTCGACTTGACTTGCTTGACTTCTAGCAGGGACTCGACTTGACTTGCTTGCTTTTCGTCACAGTAACTTGGGACTTGCTTGAGACTTGAAGGTTAAGACTTGGGACTTGCTTGTGACTTGCACATGTGTGACTTATTCCCATGTCTGCAATGTAACATTGTTTATTAACATTGTTCAGACAGGAGATAGAGAGATACAAAGTCACTTGGTTTATAAAAAATAGTTCAGGCACAAGATAGAGAGATAATAAGCAACACTGTGAATAGACATTGATTAGCAGGAGATAGAGAGATGCAGACTAACATTCTTTAGAAACATTCATTAGACAGAAGATAGAGATAATAAGTAATACTGTTCAGATGAGAGATAGTGAAATACAGAGTAACAATGTCTATAAACATTGTTCAGATGGGAAATAGAGAGATAAAAAGTAATGTTGTTTATAAACATTGATCAAATGGCAAAAATAAAACTTAATATTGTTTATAAACACTGTTCAGATAGAGAAGTGAAAAAGGATGGGAGTATAGGGGCAGTTGCTGAGGCTGACCGTACACATATACCCACCCCGAAGTGTTATAATGGACTATCTCGGTACTGATATACAACAGCGTATTTTTCATATAAAAATTAGTTAGGATAGGTCTTACCATGTGATTTGCTGTCTTCTCTCACCCTCTCCCTCCCTGTGTGTCAGGAATCCCCAGTGTGAAATGAGTTAAAATACTTGTAAAATCCTAGAATCCACTCTTACAGTATTATATAATGTACAATGTGTGTGTTTCTGTAATATAATTGTGCCAAATACCTTCGTTATAGCGCCGCTCTGCGCTTCTGTGACCCACCGGAGCTCTCTTCCCCGCAATTATATTACAGAAACACACACATTGTACATTATATGCTACTGTAATAGAGTGGATTGTAGGATTTTACAAGCATTTTAAACTAGGGCTTATGTTCGGGGTAGGGCTTATATTGCAACCCTACTGGTAAATAGCGCTAGGTCTTTTTTTCAGGGAAACACAGTCATTTTCCTTAGTAAATGTAATGCAGTAAAGCGTCACTCTGCAAAGAATACCCACTCAGGTGCAAGGGAAAAAAATGTAAAAAAAAAATTTTTGCTTGCACATGATTGGATGATGGAAATCATCAGAGCTTTACTGTATTTACTAAATGCAAAGTGTATAGTCTATTTGCCTATCTATATCTACTCTGTTCAATTCACCTGCAGATCAAAGGAATAAGCTTTCATTTGGCAATGATGTCAGTTAAAGCAACTTAACATGTAATATATATATTTATAATATATGTTCCATTTAAGCCCTAGTTTACCCCAATCAGCCCCGCCTCCCGTAACTATTATTTCCCTGATTTTTTTTTTTAACCATTAATATTATTTTATTATTTTCATTTTATTATTCGTTTTCCTCCCTAAATTTTCAGTGTTGCATAATTATTATTTTTTTTTTTTTTTAAATCTGTAAAGTAACTTTGCAATGCTTTGAACCAGATTAATAAATTTAGTGTCATTTTAAATAGGACCCCATTTAGAAAGGGGTGTAAGTACCCCCAAAGTCAGTTCTTTTTAGGACCTCGTGTTTTTGTCACTCTTTGCCTGACTGTATCTCTGTGATCACAATACTTTGGTATGCTTATTCCTGAAAAATCATTTTGTATCAAAATACTTTGTATATACTGTATTTTGTTACCATTTTGTACATTACATTTTACTATGATTTTGTATGTATACTATCTGTGGCGGCTGGTGGCTTTTTGTTTGGGGGGGCTACAAACAACTACCCCCCTGCCCCGCAGCACCTCACCCCCTCCCCCCCCCCCACTGTCTGCCGGTCCACTGGCCCTCACCCCATCGGCGGCCGCACCGGGGATCGGCGGGCACATCGGGGATCGTTGGGCACATCAGGAATCGGCGGGCACACCGCATCAGGGATCGGCGGGCACACAGCGGCGGGGATCGCCGGGCCCATCGGGTAGGGGATCAGGCTGTGGCGGGCATCTGGCAGCGTCTCCTGTGTCCTCCTCTCTTCTAGGATTACTGCGGCTTCCGCCGTGCATCTCCTCCCCTCCTCCTAGGCGTCCAATAGGATCGCCTGACCTTTCAGCCAATCGGGAAATGGGTAACAGACCCACGCTTCCTGATTGGCAGAGAGGCGATTCAGTGTTAGAAAAGCGAATATTCATTTGATTTCTAACACACCTGGGTAGGCTCCGAGGGCAATGCTCTGTGCCACGAGTCCACCCTATTTTGAAGCCTATTAGAGCGTATGGCTCTAATCCGGTGCTTCAAAAAAACACCCCCGCCGCTGTAATTTATGCGCCCTGCATCCTGAAAGGGGCCGGACACATGAATAGGGGGTGACGGCGGTGGCCGTGGATAGATTCATGCAATGCATGAATCTATCCATTAACCATATAGGGGGTGGCGTGATAGAGGGGGCGGCACCCATGCGCCCTTAATGGACATTCTGCCCCTGTATACTATTACTTATATCTTTGTATATGTTGCCTACATCTTTACAATAGATTATTTATTTTTGCATGAGAACTGTAATCCCTGCTGAACCAGCCAAACTTTGATTCATCTTCATGTAGACCAGTGATCTCCAAACTGTGGCCCGGGGGGTGAATCTGGCCCTCCGCTTGCCTTTATCTGGCCCTTAGGGCACTGTTCCACCAACTGACACCAATGATGGGACACCGTTCCACCAACTGACACCAATAATGGGGCACCATTCCCCCTACTGACACCAATGGTGGGGCACTATTCCTCCTACTGACACCAATGATGGGACACCATTCCCCCTACTGACACCAATGATGGGACACTGTTCCACCAACTGACACCAATGATGGGACACTGTTCCCCCTACTGACACCAATGATGGGGCACTATTCCTCCTACTGACACCAATGATGGGACACCATTCCCCCTACTGACACCAATGATGGGACACTGTTCCACCAACTGACACCAATGATGGGACACCATTCCCCCTACTGACACCAATGATGGGACACTGTTCCACCAACTGACACCAATGATGGGGCACCGTTCCCCCTACTGACACCATACATTTCTACCATTAAACTGATGATGGGGCACTGATGTCGGGGCATTTTCACCTCCCACTGGCCATAGTCTGGCCCCCCTAAAGCCTGAGGAACAGTAAAGTAGCCCTTTGCTTAGATAGTTTGGAGACCCCTGCTGTAGAGACGAACAGGACAGTTTTCGGTTGTCAATGTCTTATCAGGAAATATCATTATAGCAGGACAACTGGCATTTTCAGAAGAGGAGATCCATAATGCTGGTAGTAGTTGGCATTGGGGTTTCTCCTATAACAAGGTTCCATGCAGGGTGAGAATCCAAAGATTCTGCCTGGCAGTCAATATGGAGTTAAATGGTCCTTTGCTGGCAGGTGTGCCATTAACCTGAGAACGGAATGTATTGTAATGAGGTGACCTGACCCTGAGTGAATGTATTCGTAGCTGACACCTCCAGCTCAAACCATTCACATATTGTGCAGCATCTATTATGTCTGACACAGAACAAACATTGCTCTGCTCAGCATGTAAACACATTTCTATTCCGCTGTGTTACTCCAATCTCTCGCCAGCTGCTACCAGGCCAGGAACATCCCCCCTCCATATGTAGATGGACTACAAGTCTCAGCATGTTAGCATCTGGCAGCTTTAGGGCCATATGTATTTGTTAACCACTTCAATACCAGGCACTTATACAGCTTCCTGCCCAAGCCAATTTTGAGCTTTCAGCGCTGTCGCAATTTGAATGACAATTGCGCGGTCATGCTACACTGTACCCAAACAAATTTTTTATCATTTTGTTCCCACAAATAGAGCTCTCTTTCGGTGGTATTTGATCGCCTCTGCGATTTTTATTTTTTGCGCAGAAAATAAAAAAAGAGCGAAAATTTAAAAAAAAACGATGTTTTTCTTTGTTTCTGTTAATTTTTTTTGTAAATAAGTACCTTTTCTACTTCAATGACGGGCACTGATAAGGCGGCACTGAAGGGCACTGATAAGGCAACACTGATGGGCACCGATGAGGTGGCACCAATGAGGTGGCACTGATGAGGTGGCACTGATGGGCACTGATGATGGGCACTGATAGGCGGCACTGATGGGCACTGATATGTGGCACTGGTATGCGGCACTGATGGGCACTCATAGGTGGCACTGATTGGCACTCATAGGCGGCACTGATTGGCACTCATAGGCGGCACTGATGGGCACTCATAGGCGGCACTAATGGGCACTTTTAGGTGGCACTGATGGGCACTTATGGGTGGCACTGATAGGTGGCACAGACGGGCACTGATAGGTGGGCACTTATGGGCACAGATGGGCACGGATGGGCACTGATAGGTGGCACTGATGGACACTAGTAGGTGGCACTGGTGACACTGCTGCCTAGCAATGCCAGCCACCACACATTATTTTCTTGCCATGATCGTGCCAGTCAGTGCCCATGTGTGGGCACTGATTGGCATATTTTTTTATGTTTTTTTTTATATATATTTTTTTTACTACATGTGGATGGCCATGGGGGCCATCCACATGCTTAGGGCTTCCCTGGTGGTCCTTGGGGGCTTCCCTGGTGGTCCAGTGTGGGTATCCGACGGGGGTCTGCGCTGATAAACAATCAGCGCGAACCCCCCCTGTCAGGAGAGCCGCCGATCGGCTCTCCTCTACTCGCGTTTGTCAGACGCGAGTGAGGAAGAGCCGATCAACGGCTCTTCCTGTTTACTTCCTGATCAGCCGTGATTCGACGCGGCTGATCACATGGTAAAAAGCCTCAGACGGAGGCTTTTTACCGAGATCAGTGTAGCGGTGGGTCAGACTGATCCACCGCTCCACTGATCGCCGCGATGCGCGCCCCCCGGGCGCGCGGCGGCTGTTATCCCGCAGGACGTCATATGACGTCCAGTGTTGATAACAGAACCACTTCCCGGACGTCAATTTGCTATTGACTGGGCGGGAAGTGGTTAAACTGCTGGCCATTTACCTAATATATGATTGGAGCACTAACAATGACCTAAAGGTGTTCAGATGCTTCGTAGGACATTAACGCACAGGCTTTAACGTATGGGTGTTAATGTGCATTGTGCTATGGCAGGCCATCAGTGATCAGTGAGAAGAATGTTCCTTACATTGGAGGTCAGTGGGAAGAATGTTCCTTACATTGGTGATCAGTGAGAAGAATGCTCCTTACATTGGTGATCAGTGAGAAGAATGTTCCTTACATTGGTGATCAGTGGGAAGAATGTTCCTTACATTGGTGATCAGTGAGAAGAATGTTCCTTACATTGGTGATCAGTGGGAAGAATGTTCCTTACATTGGTGATCAGTGGGAAGAATGCTCCTTACATTGGTGATCAGTGAGAAGAATGCTCCTTACATTGGTGATCAGTGAGAAGAATGTTCCTTACATTGGTGATCAGTGGGAAGAATGTTCCTTACATTGGTGATCAGTGAGAAGAATGTTCCTTACATTGGTGATCAGTAGTGATGAGCCGAACACCCCCGGGTTCGGTTCGCACCAGAACCCGCGAACGGACCGAAAGTTCGAACGAACATTAGAACCCTATTAAATACAATGGATGCGAACGTTCGAATTCTAAAGTGCTAATTATAAAAACTATTATGCATGTTATTGTCCTAAAAAGGGTTTGGGAACCCGGGTTCTGCACCAGGGGACATGTATCAATGCAAAAATAAGTTTTAAAAACGGTCGTTTTCCGGGAGCAGTCATTTTAATGATGCATAAAGTGAAAAAAAAAAAGTCAAATATTCCTTTAAATATCGTACCTGGGGGGTGTCTAAAGTATGCCTGTGAAGTGCCACGTGTTTCCCGTGTTTAGAACTGTCCCTGCACAAAATGACACTTCTAAAGGAAAAAAAAGCCATTTAAAACTGCTTGCGGCTTTAATGTAATGTCTGGTCCCGGTAATATGGATGAAAATCTTTAAGAAAAATGGCATAGCTACCCCATGACCCCCCCCCTACCCCAGCCCATTACCAGCCCCTTTGGGTCTTGTATGGATATTAAGGGGAACCCCGCACATAAAATAAAAAAGGCCCTATATACTCAGAACAGCCGTATACAGGCGGTGCATACAAGACAGGGACTGTAGGTTTGTTCTTATGTAGAATCTGTTTGTAATTTTGAACAGGTACATTGTTGAAGTGTAGCTCCAGACCAAAAATCTATTTTTAAACTTTTTGGAAAACATAGGTAAGGGTTATCACCCCTGTAACATTTGTTTTGCTGTCTGTGCCCCTGTTCAGAACATTTCACCTCACTTTCCGTCCTAATGACAACTGTTTTTGAAATGTGGTGTTTTTCTTGAAACAAGGATTGCTGATAAAGCATCAGTACAGAGGAGACACCTTTCTCCCATATTTATTCTTACAGGAGAGAATTTTCCTTCCTAGTGGTAGATTTCCTCTCACTTCCTGTTGTCTTCTTGCGTTTGCAAGTAGGAGTCGTTTGTAAGTTGGATGTTTGAAAGTAGGGACCTGCCGTATATACTCTGCAGAAATAGGCCCCTTAGTTGTTGGTGTTGGCACAACACTGTAAGCACTCACAGTTACTCTTGGTTGGTGCTGGAACGCCCTGCTGTCAACTATTATATCAGGAATTTTAATTACATATAATTGTTGAACAGTGGTAGTAAAAATTGGGCCTTTGATGGTGGTGCTGGTGCCACAACACTGTAAGCCCTGACAGTTACTCTTGGTGGGTGCAGCAATGGGCCCTGCTGTGAATTATTAGATCAAGAATTGTAATTACATGCCCCTGTTGAACAGGGGCTGAAAAATTGGGCCTTAGGCACTGGTGGCACAACACTGCAACCCTTCACAGATACTGTACTTGGAGCACAGCAATGAGCCCTGTTGCAAAGTATTGCTTCAAAAATTGTAATGACACGCCCCTGTTAAACAGGGGCTGAAAAATTGGGCCTTAGGCACTGGTGGCACAACACTGCAACTCCTCACAGATACTGTACTTGGAGCACAGCAATGAGCCCTGTTGCAAAGTATTGCTTCAAAAATTGTAATTACACGCCCCTGTTAAACAGGGGCTGAAAAATTGGGCGTTAGGCACTGGTGGCGGCACCCATAAACAAAAATGATCTTCCAAGCTATCATCATCAATCGTATCATTGAGGACTCGGAGGAGGAGGATAGCCAGTCAACATAACAGCACAGGCACTCAGCATCAGCATCAGTCTTGAAGGGATGTGACATTTTAAAATCAATTAGTCTGTTATATCAGCATCAGGTGTGTGGTAGCTGGTGGTGATCCAAGACTGGTTCATCTTGATGAAAGTCAGTCGATCAACCGAGTCGGTGGACAGGCGCACCCTGTGATCCGTGACAAATCCTCCAGCAGCACTGAATGTGCGTTCCGAAAGAACGCTGGATGCAGGACAGGCCAGTAGCTCAATTGCATACTGTGCAAGCTCTGGCCAGTGATCCATCCTCAAGACCCAGTAAGCCAGAGGATTTTCGGTGGGGAAGGTGTCCAAGTCTGACCTTGCCCCTAGATATTCCTGCACCATGTTTATCAGACGCTGGCGATGGTTGCTGGAACCGATCATACTTTGGGGCTGCGGACTAAAGAATTGTCTGAACGCATCGGTCAGACGGCCACCTTCCCCACCGCTCCTTCTTTGACTGGCCGAAGCCTCAGCAACTCGTTGTCCAGGACCAGGAGTTTGCAACCTCCCAGTCTCTGGGAACGCGTTGCACAGACCTTTCTGCAAGGCCTCCCGGAGTTGTCTCATCCTCTGCTCCCTCTGCGACGGTAACATAAGGTCCGCAACCTTACCCTTGTACCGTGGATCAAGGAGAGTGGCCAGCCAGTAATGGTCCCTCTCCTTGATCCGAAGAATACGAGGATCCTTCCGCAGACTTTGCAGGATCAGGGAGGCCATGCAGCGTAGGTTTGCTGAGGCATTCGCTCCGGAGTCCTCTGGGTCACTAAGGACGACATGATCCGCAGCCACCTCCTCCCAGCCACGTACAAGTCCACTGGTTTCTTGGGACTGTAAATCATCCCTAAAAGACTGCTGCTGATGATGCTGAGTGCCAGCCTCCACCTCCATGCTGACACAATCCTCCTCCTCCTCCTCCTCCTCCTCCTCCTCCTCTTCCTGTGCGATGGGTGGGACAGAAGGAACACTGTCTGGGTAAAGGGGGCCTTGAGAGGCAAGGAAGTCCTCCTCTTCCTGCCTCTGTTCTGCCTCAAGTGCCCTGTCCATTATTCCACGCAGCGTGTGCTCCAACAGGTGGACAAGAGGTACAGTGTCACTGATGCATGCACTGTCACTGCTCACCATCCTCGTGGCCTCCTCAAATGGTGCCAGGACAGTGCATGCATCCCTGATCATGCCCCACTGGCGTGGAGAAAAAAAACCAAGCTCCCCTGACCCTGTCCTGGTGCCGTAGTCGCACAGGTACTCATTGATGGCCCTCTGCTGCGTGTGCAGCCGCTGCAGCATGGCCAACGTTGAGTTCCACCTGGTGGGCATGTCACATATAAGGCGGTTCTTGGGCAGGTTCAACTCCTTTTGCAGCTCAGCCAGGCGAGCACTGGCATTATAAGATCTGCGGAAATGCACACAGACTTTCCTGGCCTGCCTCAGGACATCCTGTAAGCCCGGGTACCTGCCCAAGAAGCGCTGCACCACCAGGTTAAGGACGTGAGCCACACAGGGCACATGGGTCAGTTGTCCCTGTCGGAGGGCGGAGAGGAGGTTGGTGCCATTGTCGCAAACCACCATTCCTGGCTTAAGCTGGCGTGGCGTCAACCACCTCTCGGCCTGGCCCTGCAGAGCAGACAGGACCTCTGCCCCAGTGTGGCTTCTGTCCCCCAAACACACCAGCGCAAGCACGGCATGGCATCTTTTTGCCTGCGTACTTGCGTAGCCCCGTGAACGGCTACGGAGCACCGCTGGTTCATAGGACAAACCACAGGAAGAGGCCATGGAGGAAGAAGAAGAGGAGGGGGTGGAGGAGAGAGGTGTGTCACAACCAGTAGTAGCATTTTGGAGGCGTGGCGGTGGGACAACCTCCAACACTACTGCACCTTGTCCTGAATCCTTCCCAGCTGCCAAAAGAGTGACCCAATGGGCCGTGAAAGAAAGGTAACGTCCCTGTCCATGCCTGCTGGACCATGAGTCAGCGGTAATATGCACCTTACCGCTGACCGCCCTGTCCAGCGAGGCCAAGACATTGCCTTCCACATGCCGGTAGAGAGCCGGAATAGCCTTCCGTGAGAAAAAGTGGCGTTTGGGAACCTGCCACTGAGGAACCGCACATTGCACAAACTCACGGAAGGGGGCCGAGTCTACCAACTGAAAAGGCAGCAGTTGAAGCGCTAGCAATTTAGCCAAGCTAGCATTCAACCGCTGGGCATGTGGATGGCTGGGAGTGAACTTCTTTCGACGGTCCAGCAGCTGGGGCAGGGAAATTTGCCTGCTAGAATCGGACGTCGGTGTACTGCTAGCAGAGTGGGCGCAAGTACTTGGCTGTGACACACCTAATTCTACACCTTCATTCCTCTCAGTGCATGTTTCAGAGAGGACTGAAGTTATAGTGGGGTTGGAGATCCCAGCTGATGCGGTGCAAGGAGAGGTCCGCTTGGTTCTTTGGTGTGGGTCTTTGAGGTAGGCTTGCCAACGAGCTGCATGGCAGGTCAACATATGTCTGGTCAGGCATGTGGTACCCAAGCGGCTGATGTTTTGGCCACGCGATATACGCTTGAGACATATGTTGCAAACAGCAGCTGTGCGATCTGATGCACTAGCCTCAAAAAAGGCCCACACCAAAGAACTTTTTGAATGACGGGCAGAGGCAGCGCCCTGCACAGGCGGAGCTCTGCGGTGTGATTCCGTCGGTGTACTGCCCTTACGCTGGCCACCAAAGGGCATCCTGCCTCGTTGGAGATGTGCCTCCTCCTCATCCTCCTCCTCCTCCTCTCTCCTATTAGGCACCCACGTGGAGTCATTGACCTCATCATCCCCTCCCTCCTCATCACTGGAGCCAATCTGGCAGTATGCTGCAGCTGCTGGAACATGACTGCCAGATTGGTGTCCTTCTTGAGCATCCCCTCTGTCTGCTCTCACGCTACTGCCTTCCTCTAGCTGGGTTTCATCATCAGACCCTTCGAAACGCTGGGCATCCTCCTGGAGCATGTACCCAACACTGTGCTGAAACAGTTCGGGGGACTCCTCAGGAGGAGGACATGGTGGGTCTAGGGAAGGAGTGACTGATGATTTGTCTGACATTGATACCAGGGAAGACGACGCTTTGGCAGCTGCTTTTCCAGTACCCTGAGCCTGGGTGAGAGAGGATGAGGAGGAGGAGGAGGGCTTGGTCATCCACTCTACCAAGTCTTCGGCATGATGTGGCTCAACATGTCCAGCTGCCGAAAAGAAGGACAAGCGTGTCCCATGGCCATGTGCTGATGACAATGCACCGCGTCCACGACCAGCACTGTTGCCCCCAGACACAGAGCCTGCTTGCCCTCTTTTATTGCCTCCTGACTGTCTGCCTCTCCTTGTTTGCCTTCCAGACATTCTAATAGATGGCCTGCAGGGAGATGGGAAAAAAGCAATAAGGGCTACCTTCAGGTGTCCTTCTCTGTCCCTTGAAACAAGGACTTTCACAGTGAAAGAAACTGACACTGTCCCTACCTAGAGTTTTCTGTCCCTAGAATAAATGTTTTTTTTAATCACAATATAGCACAAGGACAATTCACTCAATGTCTCTCCAGGTCCCTGGAAACAAGGACTTGCAGAGTGAAAGAAACTGACACTGTCCCTACCTAGAGTTTTCTGTCCCTAGAATAAATGTTTTTTTTAAGCACAATATAGCACAAGGACAATTAACTCACTGTCCTTACAGGTCCCTGGAAACAAGGACTTGCAGAGTGAAAGAAAAAAAACACTCTCCCTACCTACAGTTTTCTGTCCCTAGAAAAAATGTTTTTTTTAATCACAATATAGCACAAGGAAAATTAACTCACTGTCCTTACAGGTCCCTGGAAACAAGGACTTGCAGAGTGAAAGAAACTGACACTGTCCCTACCTAGAGTTTTCTGTCCCTAGAATAAATGTTTTTTTTAAGCACAATATAGCACAAGGACAATTAACTCACTGTCCTTACAGGTCCCTGGAAACAAGGACTTGCAGAGTGAAAAAAAAAAAACACTCTCCCTACCTAGAGTTTTCTGTCCCTAGAAAAAATGTTTTTTTTAAGCACAATATAGCACAAGGACAATTAACTCACTGTCCTTACAGGTCCCTGGAAACAAGGACTTGCAGAGTGAAAGAAACTGACACTGTCCCTACCTAGAGTTTTCTGTCCCTAGAATAAATGTTTTTTTTAATCACAATATAGCACAAGGAAAATTAACTCACTGTCCTTACAGGTCCCTGGAAACAAGGACTTGCAGAGTGAAAGAAACTGACACTGTCCCTACCTAGAGTTTTCTGTCCCTAGAATAAATGTTTTTTTTAATCACAATATAGCACAAGGAAAATTAACTCACTGTCCTTACAGGTCCCTGGAAACAAGGACTTGCAGAGTGAAAGAAACTGACACTGTCCCTACCTAGAGTTTTCTGTCCCTAGAATAAATGTTTTTTTTAAGCACAATATAGCACAAGGACAATTAACTCACTGTCCTTACAGGTCCCTGGAAACAAGGACTTGCAGAGTGAAAGAAACTGA
The DNA here is from genome assembly GCA_029206835.1 of Rana muscosa. Taxonomy (NCBI): domain Eukaryota; kingdom Metazoa; phylum Chordata; class Amphibia; order Anura; family Ranidae; genus Rana; species Rana muscosa. Next base: position 22,362,182 of record CM055117.1, read on the forward strand.
CACTGTCCCTACCTAGAGTTTTCTGTCCCTAGAATAAATGTTTTTTTTAATCACAATATAGCACAAGGAAAATTAACTCACTGTCCTTACAGGTCCCTGGAAACAAGGACTTGCAGAGTGAAAGAAACTGACACTGTCCCTACCTAGAGTTTTCTGTCCCTAGAATAAATGTTTTTTTTAATCACAATATAGCACAAGGAAAATTAACTCACTGTCCTTACAGGTCCCTGGAAACAAGGACTTGCAGAGTGAAAGAAACTGACACTGTCCCTACCTAGAGTTTTCTGTCCCTAGAATAAATGTTTTTTTTAAGCACAATATAGCACAAGGACAATTAACTCACTGTCCTTACAGGTCCCTGGAAACAAGGACTTGCAGAGTGAAAGAAAAAAAACACTCTCCCTACCTACAGTTTTCTGTCCCTAGAAAAAATGTTTTTTTTAATCACAATATAGCACAAGGAAAATTAACTCACTGTCCTTACAGGTCCCTGGAAACAAGGACTTGCAGAGTGAAAGAAACTGACACTGTCCCTACCTAGAGTTTTCTGTCCCTAGAATAAATGTTTTTTTTAATCACAATATAGCACAAGGACAATTAACTCACTGTCCTTACAGGTCCCTGGAAACAAGGACTTGCAGAGTGAAAGAAACTGACACTGTCCCTACCTAGAGTTTTCTGTCCCTAGAATAAATGTTTTTTTTAAGCACAATATAGCACAAGGACAATTAACTCACTGTCCTTACAGGTCCCTGGAAACAAGGACTTGCAGAGTGAAAGAAAAAAAACACTCTCCCTACCTACAGTTTTCTGTCCCTAGAAAAAATGTTTTTTTTAATCACAATATAGCACAAGGAAAATTAACTCACTGTCCTTACAGGTCCCTGGAAACAAGGACTTGCAGAGTGAAAGAAACTGACACTGTCCCTACCTAGAGTTTTCTGTCCCTAGAATAAATGTTTTTTTTAATCACAATATAGCACAAGGACAATTAACTCACTGTCCTTACAGGTCCCTGGAAACAAGGACTTGCAGAGTGAAAGAAACTGACACTGTCCCTACCTAGAGTTTTCTGTCCCTAGAATAAATGTTTTTTTTAAGCACAATATAGCACAAGGACAATTAACTCACTGTCCTTACAGGTCCCTGGAAACAAGGACTTGCAGAGTGAAAGAAAAAAAACACTCTCCCTACCTACAGTTTTCTGTCCCTAGAAAAAATGTTTTTTTTAATCACAATATAGCACAAGGAAAATTAACTCACTGTCCTTACAGGTCCCTGGAAACAAGGACTTGCAGAGTGAAAGAAACTGACACTGTCCCTACCTAGAGTTTTCTGTCCCTAGAATAAATGTTTTTTTTAATCACAATATAGCACAAGGACAATTAACTCACTGTCCTTACAGGTCCCTGGAAACAAGGACTTGCAGAGTGAAAGAAACTGACACTGTCCCTACCTAGAGTTTTCTGTCCCTAGAATAAATGTTTTTTTTAAGCACAATATAGCACAAGGACAATTAACTCACTGTCCTTACAGGTCCCTGGAAACAAGGACTTGCAGAGTGAAAGAAACTGACACTGTCCCTACCTAGAGTTTTCTGTCCCTAGAATAAATGTTTTTTTTAATCACAATATAGCACAAGGAAAATTAACTCACTGTCCTTACAGGTCCCTGGAAACAAGGACTTGCAGAGTGAAAGAAACTGACACTGTCCCTACCTAGAGTTTTCTGTCCCTAGAATAAATGTTTTTTTTAATCACAATATAGCACAAGGAAAATTAACTCACTGTCCTTACAGGTCCCTGGAAACAAGGACTTGCAGAGTGAAAGAAACTGACACTGTCCCTACCTAGAGTTTTCTGTCCCTAGAATAAATGTTTTTTTTAAGCACAATATAGCACAAGGACAATTAACTCACTGTCCTTACAGGTCCCTGGAAACAAGGACTTGCAGAGTGAAAGAAAAAAAACACTCTCCCTACCTACAGTTTTCTGTCCCTAGAAAAAATGTTTTTTTTAATCACAATATAGCACAAGGAAAATTAACTCACTGTCCTTACAGGTCCCTGGAAACAAGGACTTGCAGAGTGAAAGAAACTGACACTGTCCCTACCTAGAGTTTTCTGTCCCTAGAATAAATGTTTTTTTTAATCACAATATAGCACAAGGACAATTAACTCACTGTCCTTACAGGTCCCTGGAAACAAGGACTTGCAGAGTGAAAGAAACTGACACTGTCCCTACCTAGAGTTTTCTGTCCCTAGAATAAATGTTTTTTTTAAGCACAATATAGCACAAGGACAATTAACTCACTGTCCTTACAGGTCCCTGGAAACAAGGACTTGCAGAGTGAAAGAAAAAAAACACTCTCCCTACCTACAGTTTTCTGTCCCTAGAAAAAATGTTTTTTTTAATCACAATATAGCACAAGGAAAATTAACTCACTGTCCTTACAGGTCCCTGGAAACAAGGACTTGCAGAGTGAAAGAAACTGACACTGTCCCTACCTAGAGTTTTCTGTCCCTAGAATAAATGTTTTTTTTAATCACAATATAGCACAAGGACAATTAACTCACTGTCCTTACAGGTCCCTGGAAACAAGGACTTGCAGAGTGAAAGAAACTGACACTGTCCCTACCTAGAGTTTTCTGTCCCTAGAATAAATGTTTTTTTTAAGCACAATATAGCACAAGGACAATTAACTCACTGTCCTTACAGGTCCCTGGAAACAAGGACTTGCAGAGTGAAAGAAAAAAAACACTCTCCCTACCTACAGTTTTCTGTCCCTAGAAAAAATGTTTTTTTTAATCACAATATAGCACAAGGAAAATTAACTCACTGTCCTTACAGGTCCCTGGAAACAAGGACTTGCAGAGTGAAAGAAACTGACACTGTCCCTACCTAGAGTTTTCTGTCCCTAGAATAAATGTTTTTTTTAATCACAATATAGCACAAGGACAATTAACTCACTGTCCTTACAGGTCCCTGGAAACAAGGACTTGCAGAGTGAAAGAAACTGACACTGTCCCTACCTAGAGTTTTCTGTCCCTAGAATAAATGTTTTTTTTAAGCACAATATAGCACAAGGACAATTAACTCACTGTCCTTACAGGTCCCTGGAAACAAGGACTTGCAGAGTGAAAGAAACTGACACTGTCCCTACCTAGAGTTTTCTGTCCCTAGAATAAATGTTTTTTTTAAGCACACTATAGCAGAAGCACAAAACACACTGACACTCTCCCTACCTATCCTTCTCTTTCCCTAAACTAAAGGAATCCAGGTTAAGCAAGAAAGAAATAACAGTCACTGTCCCTGCCTATGCTACTCTATCCCTGCTCCGGAACACACTACACTAGGCCGCCGTGCTGGCGGCCTTTTATAGTGTGGGGCGTGTACTAAACACCCTCAGCAATAATTGGCCACAGGCATCCTGCCTGTGGCCAATCATTGCTCTCCTCGCTGCCGGCGCTGTGATTGGCCAAGCATGCGGGGTCACAGTGCATGCTTGGCCAATCACAGCGCCTGGATGACACTGCGATGGCGTAGTGCATTGTGGGCCGTTCGCGTCACTCGAATTTGGCGCGAACGGCCCAAATCGTTCGATCTTCGTCGAACGATCGAACAGCCAATGTTCGAGTCGAACGTATGTTCGACTCGAACACGAAGCTCATCCCTAGTGATCAGTGGGAAGAATGCTCCTTACATTGGTGATCAGTGAGAAGAATGCTCCTTACATTGGTGATCAGTGAGAAGAATGTTCCTTACATTGGTGATCAGTGGGAAGAATGTTCCTTACATTGGTGATCAGTGAGAAGAATGTTCCTTACATTGGTGATCAGTGGGAAGAATGTTCCTTACATGGGTGGTCAGTGAGAAGAATGTTCCTTACATTGGAGGTCAGTGGGAAGAATGCTCCTTACATTGGTGGTCAGTGGGAAGAATGTTCCTTACATTGGTGATCAGTGGGAAGAATGTTCCTTACATTGGTGATCAGTGAGAAGAATGTTCCTTACATTGGTGATCAGTGGGAAGAATGTTCCTTACATTGGTGATCAGTGAGAAGAATGTTCCTTACATTGGTGATCAGTGGGAAGAATGTTCCTTACATTGGTGATCAGTGGGAAGAATGTTCCTTACATGGGTGGTCAGTGAGAAGAATGTTCCTTACATTGGAGGTCAGTGGGAAGAATGTTCCTTACATTGGAGGTCAGTGAGAAGAATGTTCCTTACATTGGTGATCAGTGGGAAGAATGCTCCTTACATTGGTGATCAGTGAGAAGAATGTTCCTTACATTGGTGATCAGTGGGAAGAATGTTCCTTACATTGGTGATCAGTGAGAAGAATGTTCCTTACATTGGTGATCAGTGGGAAGAATGCTCCTTACATTGGTGGTCAGTGAGAAGAATGTCCCTTACATTGGTGATCAGTGGGAAGAATGTTCCTTACATTGGTGGTCTGTGGGAAGAATGTTCCTTACATTGGTGATCAGTGAGAAGAATGTTCCTTACATTGGTGATCAGTGAGAAGAATGTTCCTTACATTGGAGGTCAGTGAGAAGAATGTTCCTTACATTGGTGATCAGTGGGAAGAATGCTCCTTACATTGGTGATCAGTGAGAAGAATGTTCCTTACATTGGTGATCAGTGGGAAGAATGTTCCTTACATTGGTGATCAGTGGGAAGAATGTTCCTTACATTGGTGATCAGTGAGAAGAATGTTCCTTACATTGGTGATCAGTGGGAAGAATGTTCCTTACATTGGTGATCAGTGGGAAGAATGTCCCTTACATTGGTGATCAGTGGGAAGAATGTCCCTTACATTGGTGATCAGTGGGAAGAATGTTCCTTACATTGGTGATCAGTGGGAAGAATGCTCCTTACATTGGTGATCAGTGGGAAGAATGCTCCTTACATTGGTGATCAGTGAGAAGAATGTTCCTTACATTGGTGATCAGTGGGAAGAATGTTCCTTACATTGGTGATCAGTGAGAAGAATGTCCCTTACATTGGTGATCAGTGAGAAGAATGCTCCTTACATTGGTGATCAGTGAGAAGAATGCTCCTTACATTGGTGATCAGTGGGAAGAATGCTCCTTACATTGGTGATCAGTGAGAAGAATGTTCCTTACATTGGTGATCAGTGGGAAGAATGCTCCTTACATTGGTGATCAGTGGGAAGAATGTTCCTTACATTGGTGATCAGTGAGAAGAATGTTCCTTACATTGGTGGTCAGTGGGAAGAATGCTCCTTACATTGGTGATCAGTGAGAAGAATGTTCCTTACATTGGTGATCAGTGGGAAGAATGTCCCTTACATTGGTGATCAGTGAGAAGAATGTTCCTTACATTGGTGATCAGTGGGAAGAATGTTCCTTACATTGGTGATCAGTGGGAAGAATGCTCCTTACATTGGTGATCAGTGGGAAGAATGTTCCTTACAGTGGTGGTCAGTGGGAAGAATGCTCCTTACATTGGTGATCAGTGAGAAGAATGTCCCTTACATTGGTGATCAGTGGGAAGAATGTCCCTTACATTGGTGATCAGTGAGAAGAATGTTCCTTACATTGGTGATCAGTGGGAAGAATGTTCCTTACATTGGTGATCAGTGGGAAGAATGCTCCTTACATTGGTGATCAGTGGGAAGAATGTTCCTTACATTGGAGATCAGTGGGAAGAATGTTCCTTACATTGGTGATCAGTGGGAAGAATGTCCCTTACATTGGTGATCAGTGGGAAGAATGTTCCTTACATTGGTGATCAGTGGGAAGAATGTTCCTTACATTGGTGATCAGTGGGGAGAATTGGAATTGTAGGAAAAGGTGAAGAAACAATCTTTATTATTGGAAAAGATGAAAGAAAAATGTGATAATGAGAGGAAATTTTCCAGCCAGACAGCAAGTTTCATGGCCCCACCTGCTGTGGTGGACGGTGTCCTGACTGAGGAGCAGAAAGAGAAGGCCTTGTGTAAAGAGTTGTCTGGAGTTTCTGCTGGGACCTGTAGTTCCTCTGATAAGTTTGCTGCACAAGGTATGCCTGCTGTTTGCAATGAGTTTGCCTCACCTGAGCCTCCCTGTGGTGGGGGAGGGGATCAGCATATTGCACCATGTGCAGTGGAAGAAGCCATGGAGGTTTCACCTTTTGCAGTGTCAGACCAGCCTGCACTGTCCCCTGATGGAAGTCCTGTCCTGATGGAAGAGAACCGGCCAGCTGAAGCTTCTACAAGCACAGCAGAGGGAACTGACACTGCTGGGAAGACTGCAGGAACTGTGAATATTCCAGCAAGTACTAAGAATGACAGTAATGATAAAGCAATGGATGTGGTGGGTGGTGGTGAAGGGGTTAACACTGTGGTGGGTGGTGGTGAAGGGGTTAATTCTGCTGGGAAAAATAAAAATGACATTCCTCCCCCTGCTCAGCAGAGGAAAGACTCATCGATTGTTCAGACCAAATCTGTACAATCGATATCTGCTACAAATGTGTCAGATGGTTCAAAACAAACAGATGGTTTATCTGCTGGGAGGAATGCGGGGAGTTATGCGTCAGTTTTGGGGAGTCGCACCAAGGAGGGTGGGGGGAATGCTGCAAATGTCAGTGGTCACGTTTTGGTGGGGGGATAGTTAGTGGGTATAAGAGAAGAAATGTGGTCCAGTTGAAGTGGGAGGGGGTGGGGACCCCACCAGTAAGGGGGAGGGTGGCAGAGTTGGTTCTGGAAATGGGGTTTAGTGTTTCAGATATTTTTGCTTTGATTTGCCCGGTGGGGAGTTATGAGTTTGATTTGTCCTTTGTAAAGCCTAAGGTTCTGGATTTGTTTTGGGAATGATTTAGAAGGTGCGGGGGCCTTCCGCAGTGGAACGGTTGGGTGCCAAAGGTGATTTCCAGGCAGCCTCTGATAAAATCTGTGACGATCCCGGTGCGTAATGAATCTATACCAGAGGCTGATTTAATAGTATGGCTACGCTGATATGGTGAGGTCCTCGCTCCACTGTGGAAGGTCCTTGATCTGCATGGGATTTGGACAGGGGCCTGGACAGTGTCATTAAAATTAGGGGTGCTGGGAAATGTAGTCCAACATCTGCCCTGTTCAGCCTTTCTGGGGACCGATAGGCTGACCATTTTTTACCAAGGTCAGCCTAAAGTCTGCAACAAATGTGGTGAAAAGGGCCATTTTGCATCTACCTGCACCCGTAAAAAGTGTTCACTGTGCCAGGATCTGGGCCATTTGGCTAAGGATTGTACCGAAATTCGGTGCAATTTGTGCCAAAAGCTCGGTCATCCTTATAGTCAATGCTCGGAGGCATTACATAACTTGCCAGGATTGGAGGCTGAGCTGCAGAGGCTGGATAAGGAGGATGAGGCCGCTGAAACTGTTGTTGTCCCTCCTGTGTCTGTGACATCTGTTTCTGTTCCCCCTAGTAATGTGGTCCCTGAGTCTGTCCCTCCTGTGGTGGTCCCTAATCCGTCTATACGTAGATCCTCCAGACTGGCGGAAGCTGCTGGGGGGGCAGGTTTAGCGGATCTTCCCACTCAGCCTCCAGTCCCTGCCCCTCGGCAGCACAAACGTGGTCAGGGGAATGTGGGGGTGCTGGATGGGGGTGGGGCTGATGGAAGGGTGTCCATACCCCATGTCTCACGCTCTGTTGATGGGGATTCAGATGATGAGGGGTGGGAGAAGATTAGGAGGAAGAAAAAAAAGAAGAGGAAGACAAGAAAAGCGGTAATTTCTTCCTCAGAGTCGGACCCAGGAGGGGTTCCTCTTGGCAACACTTTTTCTGTTTTGTCAGGTGATGAGATGTCTGATGTGTCTTTCTCTTTATCATCTATGGATGAGGGGGAATCATGCAGTCTGAAGAGAGCTGTTTCTGGGGATGAGAGTGTGGTAAGGGTTAAGAAAAGACTACCCCAATCATCCTGATGGCATATCAGACCTGCCTTTGGTGAACTGCCCATCTCTGGGTGAGGAGCAATTTTCTTTTCCTGTGTTGGTGTGAGTTGTAGTAAGAGATTTATTTTCCAGTAATGACATGATTTTTGCTTTTGCTGTAAAGTTTTTTTTTGTTTGAAAGCAGATTTGCTAAATTTATTTTCATTTTTATGTAAATCTGTTTATATACTGTTTTTATGCTTATTGATTGCAAGTCCTTTAACAAAGAAAAATTGGGAAGAATGTTCCTTACATTGGTGATCAGTGAGAAGAATGTCCCTTAAATTGGTGATCAGTGGGAAGAATGTCCCTTACATTGGTGATCAGTGGGAAGAATGTCCCTTACATTGGTGATCAGTGAGAAGAATGTTCCTTACATTGGTGATCAGTGGGGAGAATGTTCCTTTGGTGATCAGTGGGAAGAATGTTCCTTACATTGGTGATCAGTGGGGAGAATGTTCCTTACATTGGTGATCAGTGGGAAGAATGTTCCTTACATTGGTGATCAGTGAGAAGAATGTCCCTTACATTGGTGATCAGTGGGAAGAATGTCCCTTACATTGGTGATCAGTGGGAAGAATGTTCCTTACATTGGTGATCAGTGGGGAGAATGTTCCTTACATTGGTGATCAGTGAGAAGAATGTTCCTTACATTGGTGATCAGTGGGGAGAATGTTCCTTACATTGGTGATCAGTGGGAAGAATGTTCCTTACATTGGTGATCAGTGGGAAGAATGTTCCTTACATTGGTGATCAGTGAGAAGAATGTTCCTTACATTGGTGATCAGTGAGAAGAATGTTCCTTACATTGGTGATCAGTGGGAAGAATGCTCCTTACATTGGTGATCAGTGGAAAGAATGTTCCTTACATTGGTGATCAGTGGGAAGAATGCTCCTTACATTGGTGATCAGTGAGAAGAATGCTCCTTACATTGGTGATCAGTGAGAAGAATGCTCCTTACATTGGTGATCAGTGGGAAGAATGTTCCTTACATTGGTGATCAGTGGGAAGAATGTTCCTTACATTGGTGATCAGTGGGAAGAATGTTCCTTACATTGGTGATCAGTGGGAAGAATGTTCCTTACATTGGTGATCAGTGAGAAGAATGTTCCTTACATTGGTGATCAGTGAGAAGAATGTTCCTTACATTGGTGATCAGTGGGAAGAATGTTCCTTACATTGGTGATCAGTGGAAAGAATGTTCCTTACATTGGTGATCAGTGAGAAGAATGTTCCTTACATTGGTGATCAGTGGGAAGAATGTTCCTTACATTGGTGATCAGTGGGGAGAATGTTCCTTACATTGGTGATCAGTGGGAAGAATGTTCCTTACATTGGTGATCAGTGGGAAGAATGTTCCTTACATTGGTGATCAGTGGGAAGAATGTTCCTTACATTGGTGATCAGTGAGAAGAATGTTCCTTACATTGGTGATCAGTGAGAAGAATGTTCCTTACATTGGTGATCAGTGGGAAGAATGCTCCTTACATTGGTGATCAGTGGAAAGAATGTTCCTTACATTGGTGATCAGTGGAAAGAATGTTCCTTACATTGGTGATCAGTGGGAAGAATGTTCCTTACATTGGTGATCAGTGAGAAGAATGCTCCTTACATTGGTGATCAGTGAGAAGAATGCTCCTTACATTGGTGATCAGTGGGAAGAATGCTCCTTACATTGGTGATCAGTGGGAAGAATGTTCCTTACATTGGTGATCAGTGGGAAGAATGTTCCTTACATTGGTGATCAGTGGGAAGAATGTTCCTTACATTGGTGATCAGTGGGAAGAATGTTCCTTACATTGGTGGTCAGTGGGAAGAATGTCCCTTACATTGGTGATCAGTGAGAAGAATGTTCCTTACATTGGTGATCAGTGAGAAGAATGGCCCTTACATTGGTGATCAGTGGGAAGAATGTTCCTTACATTGGTGATCAGTGAGAAGAATGCTCCTTACATTGGTGATCAGTGGGAAGAATGTTCCTTACATTGGTGATCAGTGGGAAGAATGTTCCTTACATTGGTGATCAGTGAGAAGAATGCTCCTTACATTGGTGATCAGTGAGAAGAATGTTCCTTACATTGGTGATTAGTGGGAAGAATGTTCCTTACATTGGTGATCAGTGGGAAGAATGTTCCTTACATTGGTGATCAGTGGGAAGAATGTTCCTTACATTGGTGATCAGTGAGAAGAATGCTCCTTACATTGGTGATCAGTGAGAAGAATGCTCCTTACATTGGTGATCAGTGGGAAGAATGCTCCTTACATTGGTGATCAGTGGGAAGAATGTTCCTTACATTGGTGATCAGTGGGAAGAATGTTCCTTACATTGGTGGTCAGTGGGAAGAATGTCCCTTACATTGGTGATCAGTGAGAAGAATGTTCCTTACATTGGTGATTAGTGGGAAGAATGTCCCTTACATTGGTGATCAGTGGGAAGAATGTTCCTTACATTGGTGATCAGTGAGAAGAATGCTCCTTACATTGGTGATCAGTGAGAAGAATGTTCCTTACATTGGTGATCAGTGGGAAGAATGTTCCTTACATTGGTGATCAGTGGGAAGAATGTTCCTTACATTGGTGGTCAGTGGGAAGAATGTCCCTTACATTGGTGATCAGTGGGAAGAATGTTCCTTACATTGGTGATCAGTGAGAAGAATGGCCCTTACATTGGTGATCAGTGGGAAGAATGTTCCTTACATTGGTGATCAGTGAGAAGAATGCTCCTTACATTGGTGATCAGTAAGAAGAATGTTCCTTACATTGGTGATCAGTGGGAAGAATGTTCCTTACATTGGTGATCAGTGGGAAGAATGTTCCTTACATTGGTGGTCAGTGGGAAGAATGTCCCTTACATTGGTGATCAGTGGGAAGAATGTTCCTTACATTGGTGATCAGTGAGAAGAATGGCCCTTACATTGGTGATCAGTGGGAAGAATGTTCCTTACATTGGTGATCAGTGAGAAGAATGCTCCTTACATTGGTGATCAGTGGGAAGAATGTTCCTTACATTGGTGATCAGTGGGAAGAATGTTCCTTACATTGGTGATCAGTGAGAAGAATGCTCCTTACATTGGTGATCAGTGAGAAGAATGTTCCTTACATTGGTGATTAGTGGGAAGAATGTTCCTTACATTGGTGATCAGTGGGAAGAATGTTCCTTACATTGGTGATCAGTGGGAAGAATGTTCCTTACATTGGTGATCAGTGGGAAGAATGTTCCTTACATTGGTGGTCAGTGGGAAGAATGTCCCTTACATTGGTGATCAGTGAGAAGAATGTTCCTTACATTGGTGATCAGTGAGAAGAATGCTCCTTACATTGGTGATCAGTGGGAAGAATGCTCCTTACATTGGTGGTCAGTGGGAAGAATGTTCCTTACATTGCGGATCAGTGGGAAGAATGTTCCTTACATTGGGGATCAGTGAGAAGAATGTTCCTTACATTGGGGATCAGTGGGAAGAATGCTCCTTTTATTGGTGGTCAGTGAGAAGAATTCACCCCTTACAGATATAGTACCTATTCCTCAAAGATAATTGATGTCAATTAGTTTTTACGTATCTGAAAGTTAGAAATTGCCCATTGCAAGAACTCTTATGCCGCGTACACACGATCATTATTCACGGCGGTTAAAAAACCGCCGTGAATAATGACAGGAAAAACGAGGGAACCGCTTGGTTCCCTACACACGGTCGTTTTTCCCGTCATTTTTTCTCTTGACGAGAAAAACGACCATCTGTGGGCTCCGCGGCAGTGTTTCCCTATGGGAAAACTGCCGCGGAAAAAAATGCTGGAAAAAACTATGAGAAAATTTAGAACATGTTCTAAATTTTCTCGTCGTTTTTTATGCCGTTTTTCTAGACGAGAAAAACGACATAAAGCCCACAGACGATCGTTTTTCTCGGCGAAAAAAAAACGGTCGTGTGTACGTGGCATTAGCAACCTCTGGAGGAACCATAGGGTTAGTCAGTGGGAACAATGCTCCTTACATTGGTAGTCAGTGGTGGTCAGCTCATAATTGGCAGAGGGAATTCTGAATTCTATGTGTTGCTCTCTATACTTGTCTGATGGTCCTTATGTAGGACTTTCGGTCCCACCACCAATGAACAGTCTTGCAACCCAATCAGCGTTGCTTACTGCCTCTGCATAACTGTTTAACAGCATTTAATATATACATGTTGGGTGATGGTAAAAAAGGTCATTCAGTTCCATATTACCCGGGGCCCGAGGCTGGTTTCCCTACTCCTAAAGAATGAATACTGTATTAATTATTACCTATTTAGAAGTCAGGCCTTAGACTTCCCACCAATCACCATGCAGCTGCTACCCACAATGAACTGTGAGGGGTTATTGAACTGATCAGTGCAGGAGAGCGCACCACGTGAAGGGGCCTACATGTGTAATGATGTGTCGTCCCCCCCATCGTGATAAAAGGAAATGTATAGAACATGCATTCCATCCCTCACATTCCCATCTCACGGCTTCCCACCAGATCATGTGATAGGACCGTGATGATGAATGAATCACGCTCTACATGGGATAAAACCTGTAACTGATCAATAAAAACACAAGGCTGGAGAAATCCCAGGAGCCAAGTCGCCAAAGCACACAGGAAATTAAAGTTAAGGACTATGAGTGCCGACAAACGCCCAACTGAACCTTCTGTAATAATTACTGTAATACACTCAGCATCAATACGTATGCTGATCTATTGTTTTTTTTTTATTATTTGTTATATGTGGTTGTAGCGAAGGTTAAAATGAAGAACTATCGGTCTCACCGCCTATGGACTGACCAAGGAAATCTCTCATCTTAAAACCCAATGAGCTTTGCTCTGTCTATTAGGTCCTCTTCCACAATAGGACAAGGGACCAGGGCCGCCATCAGAAATTTTGGGGCCCCTTACACAGCTTCAGGCATGGGCCCCCTGGAGCAGAGGAGAACCGGGGGGGTGGGGTGCTGCCGCCCCAAATTGGAAAGCGGGGGGGGTGCCACGAATTGAGAAGCGGGGGGGGAAGCTGCTGCCACGAATTGTTGAGGTCGGGGGGGCTTTGGGTGCTGACAAACAAAAAAAGACCAAAAAAAAGGGGGGTTGCCATCCAGGGGCCCTGGGGACCTCCGGGCCTCTGGGGACCTCTGGGCCCTTTACAAAAAAAAAGGAAAAATTATTTATAAAAAATATATATATATATATATATAAGAAAAGGGGGGTTGCCATCCGGGGCCCTGGGGATCTCCAGGCTTCTGGGGACCTCTGGGCCCCTTACAAAAAAGAAATAAAAATAAATAAAAAAGAAATAAAATAAAATGAAATTTTTTAAAAAGGGGGGGTTACCATCTGGGGCCCTGGGGACCTCCGGGCCTCTGGGGACCTCTGGGCCCCTTAAAATAAAATAAAATTATAAAAAAAATTAACATTTTTTTTTTTATAAAAAAAAAAGGGGGGGTTGCCATCCAGGGCCCTGGGGACCTCCGGGCCTCTGGGCCCCTTACAAAAAATAAATAAAAAATACATAAAAAAGGGGGGTTACCATCCAGGGACCTCTGGGCCCCTTACAAAAAAAAGTGGTTTGCCATCCGGGCCCCTGGGGACCTCCGGGCCCCTTACAGGTGTACTGCCTGTACCCCCCTGATGGCGGCCCTGCAAGGGACACACTGTCAATCTATATAAACATACACTATATTGTCAAAAGTAGGGTTGTCCCGATACCACTTTTTTAAGACGGAGTACAAGTACCGATACTTTTTTTTCCAAGTACTGCCCGATACCGATACTTTTTGTTAATGTCATGTGACAATTTGACTAATGGGCACTGATAGGGGGCACTGACAGATGGATGGCACTTATGGGCACTGATGGATGGCACTAGACATGTGCGATTCGTTTCGTACGAATCGAAAATTCATACGAATTTACGAAAATTCGTAACTTCGGATCCGAAATACGAATTTCTATTCTTACGAATTTTATACGAAATACGAAATTTAGTTGACGAATTTCATTTCGGGAGTGGGAGAGACGGCTCAGACTGGTGCTGGTAGTCGATGGGAGATTCAGAATTGGACAAAATAAGAATGTTCGTTAATACCGTTTTATTATTGTCATAATAATTACGATTATTCGTTATGATGAAGTTAAAAACCCAGGAAGTCAGCACAGCACAGGGATGGTGGGAGCCCCTCATAATGAGCACCGCACAGGGATGGTGGGAGCCCCTCATAATGAGCACAGCACAGGGATGGTGGGAGCCCCTCATAATGTGCACAGCAGAGGTACAGCCCCAGGAGGAAGTCAGCACAGCACAGGGATGGTGGGAGCCCCTCATAATGAGCACAGCACAGGGATGGTGGGAGCCCCTCATAATGAGCACAGCACAGGGATGGTGGGAGCCCCTCATAATGAGCACAGCACAGGGATGGTGGGAGCCCCTCATAATGAGCACAGCACAGGGATGGTGGGAGCCCCTCATAATGAGCACAGCACAGGGATGGTGGGAGCCCCTCATAATGAGCACACCAGGGGTACAGCCCCAGGAGGAAGTCAACACAGCATAGGGATGGTGGGAGCCCCTCATAACGAATGTTCGTAATTGTTACGAAAAGTTAACGAACTTTCGTATTTCGTACGAATCCAAATTGAATTTCGGACACGAATTACGAAATAGGAATTAACGGGCTACTACAAACCCAGGAAATCAGCACAGCACAGGGATGGTGGGCGCCCCTCCATAATGAGCATAATGAGTCAATGACTGCCATATTGAGAAAGGTATTTTTTGCTTTTTAAAATTATCATAACGAATGTTCGTAATTGTTACGAAAATTTAACGAATCTAACGAAAATTCGTATTTCGTACGAAACAAATCCAAATTGAATTTCGGACACGAATTACGAAATACGAATTTTCGTCTAATATGAAACAAAACGAAACGGAACGAAACGCACATGTCTAGATGGCACTGATAGGTGGCACTTATGGGCACTGAAAGGCGGCACTGATGGATGGAACTGATGTCACTTATGGGCAGGCACTGATGGGCACTGATTGGCAACTGCATAATAAATGACATGAATGATGAGAGGAGAGGAAGGATTTTGCAATGCTATTTGGCATGTAGCATTGCAAAATCCTTCCTTTCCTCTCATCATTCATGTCATTTAACTTCTAGTAAGTATGCTGCGACACCCATATTGGTACACCTTGCACTTGGCTGCAGTAAGCCAGCAGCGGACATCTTGTTACACCCAGCCCGAACTATATGGGCTGGGTGTAACAAGATGTCCGCTGCTGGCTTACTGCAGCCAAGTGCAGGGTGTACCAAGATG
The DNA here is from genome assembly GCA_029206835.1 of Rana muscosa. Lineage (NCBI taxonomy): Eukaryota > Metazoa > Chordata > Amphibia > Anura > Ranidae > Rana > Rana muscosa. Next base: position 22,377,427 of record CM055117.1, read on the forward strand.
GCCGTCGTGATGTTTACCCTTCCGAGTTCCGACGGAGACACGGAACGTCACTTACTGTACCGAATGTGACGGCTACGGTCACCGGAATATGCGGCGGCGCCCTGCACCCCTGCCCTGGCCAGTTTACCCACTGCACTTTGATCCACTTCTGCCAGACCGATCTCCGCTCTGCCCTCTCCGTCCGCCAACTTCCGGTTCCAGGTATCGGATCGGGCATCGGGAGCATTTGTGCGAGTACAAGTACTCGCGCAAATGCTCGGTATCGGGACAACCCTAGTCAAAAGTATTGGGACTCCTGCCTTTACACGCACATGAACTTGCATGGCATCCCAGTCTAATGCCGCGTACACAGAATCGGAATTTCCGACAACAAATGTTCGATGTGAGCTTTTGGTCGGATATTCCAACCGTGTGCAGGCTCCATCGGACTTTTGCAGTCGGAATTTCCGACAACAAATGTTTGAGAGCTGGTTCTCAATTTTTCCGACAACAAAAGTTCCTGTCGGAAATTCCGACCGTGTGTATCCAATGCCGACACACAAAAATCCTACGCATACTCTGAATCAATTCGACGCATGCTCGGAATCATTGAACTTAATTTTTCTTGGCTCGTCGTAGTGTTGTACGTCACCACATTCTTGGCGATCGGAATTTCCGAGCAACATTTGTGTGACTGTGTGTATGCAAGACAAGTTTGAGCCAACATCCGTCAGGAAAAAAAAAAAAAGTTTTTGTTGTCGTAAATTCCGATTGTGTGTACGCAGCATAAGTCCGTAGGGTTCAATATTGAGTTGTCCCACCCTTTGCAGCTATAACAGCTTCAACTCTTCTGAGAAGACTGTCCACAAGGTTTAGGAGTGTGTCTATGGGAGTGTTTGACCATTCTTCCAGAAGAGCATTTGTGAGGTCAGGCACTGATGTTTGATGGTCAAAAAAGGTAAAAAATGTGCTACCAAAAAACAATGTGCAAAAAAACAATAAGAAACAGTTCAGATAGGTTACTGCCAATACTGTCCTAGTGAACAAACAGCTAGAGGGTGACTTGCTGCATTCACGGAAAAATGAATAAACCAATGAAAAAGGAGGGTGAAGGGGAGTAGTGATATCTTCCTCCAGACTTTTCAACCGGATAGATGAAACAAATTATTAAGAATGGCCGCTTACCGAAACAGGTGGATCTCTGTAACGGAGATCATAGGGGCTCAGCACACCAGGGTTCACTTCATGGAAATCCTCGGCATCCCAGCGTCAATCCCGCAGCGAATCCGTTCTTCTCACCAAGATATCCAGGGACTGGAACAAAGCTTCCCCACAGCCAGGATTCACTCCCAATACAATGGCATGATAGGGGGGATTTCATAGGGAAGACAAAAAGAGCCTCATGGTTTAAATATCAAAAAGTCCCTTTATTCAAAAAAGGCAACAGAACTGACATCCAGAAACTCTTTCCATAAAACAATTTTTAAATTTCAGCGGGTAAAAAGAGACATCCAGCCGCGGCTCAGGCCACTGAGCTGGAGCTTGGTGACGTCAGATTTTATTGCTCCGCCCGACGCTGCGTTTCTCCAATACGAGGCATCAACAGGGAAAGGAGGCGCCTCCTTTCCCTGTTGATGCCTCGTATTGGAGAAACACAGCGTCGGGCGGAGCAATAACATCTGACGTCACCACGCTCCAGCTCAGTGGCCTGAGCCGCGGCTGGATGTCTCTTTTTACCCGCTGAAATTTGAAAATTGTTTTATGGAAAGAGTTTCTGGATGTCAGTTCTGTTGGCTTTTTTGAATAAAGGGACTTTTTGATATTTAAACCTACTGCACCATGAGGCTCTTTTTGTCTTCCCTATGAAATCCCCCCTATCATGCCATTGTATTGGGAGTGAATCCTGGCTGTGGGGAAGCTTTGTTCCAGTCCCTGGATATCTTGGTGAGAAGAACGGATTCACTGCGGGATTGACGCTGGGATGCCGAGGATTTCCATGAAGTGAACCCTGGTGTGCTGAGCCCCTATGATCTCCGTGACAGAGATCCACCTGTTTCGGTAAGCGGCCATTCTTAATAATTTGTTTCATCTATCCGGTTGAAAAGTCTGGAGGAAGATATCACTACTCCCCTTCACCCTCCTTTTTCATTGGTTTATTCATTTTTCCGTGAATGCAGCAAGTCACCCTCTAGCTGTTTGTTCACTAGGACAGTATTGGCAGTAACCTATCTGAACTGTTTCTTGTTGTTTTTTTGCACATTGTTTTTTGCACATTGTTTTTTGGTAGCGCATTTTTTACCTTTTTTGACCATTATTGTATAGCTGTATATTCCAGCTATTTGTTAAAGAGCAGCACCTGTCATTAATTTTTGGGGAGTTTTCCCCCCCCTCCTATCCTTTCACATAAGGACTAATTTATTGTTTGTTTTGTTGTTTCATATGCACATAATCACTTTTATATTGTGTGTTTTATTTTATACATTATATTTATGTGTGTGTTGCAATTTTGCACATAGTAGCATTGGTCTTTGTACCAATTTTTTTGCACGATAGGGGATGCGCGGATTATCCACGCTTTATAATACTGATGTTTGATGAGAAGGCCTGGCTCACAAACTCCACTCGACTTCATCCCAAAGGTGTTCTATCGGGTTGAGGTCAGGAGGACTCTGTGCAGGCCAGTCAAGTTCCATGAAGAGCCCTCCTGACCAAGCCCAGGGATGGAACACCGAGGCTTGGTTGCAAGTGTGACCTTTGTGACCCTGGTAGTTACACCACTGGTGTTAGTATTTATTTATTATTATTATTTTCCTACCATTCCTTTTTTTCAATTTTTTTAATTAAATGTACAGAATGCAGGGGACGGAAGAGTGTAATGTATAGTAGGAGTCAGAAGTACAAAACAGAAATAATGCAGGAATCAGGGGTAGTAACACACGGTGCAGAGGTCAGGAGAGGGCAAAATTCCCCCACACAAGCAATACTCTCCCCCCCCACTTTATCCTCTCAGGAAAAATCCCCACCACCTCCAAATCTTCTTCCCCCTTCCCCAGCACAAATCCTCCTTGACCCAAATTCAATCCCCCTTCCAGCACAAATCCTCTTCCACCCCAAATCCCCCCCCCCAGCACTACCCCCCCCCCTTTCCCATCCCCCTTCTAGCACAAATACTCATCATCCCAGCATAAATCCTTTCCCCACTTCTAGCACAAAATCCCCCCTCCCATCACAAATCTTATTCCACACCCAAAATCCCTCCCCTCTATCACAGCTCCCCAATCAAAAACACATCCAACCCCCCCCCCCTCCTCAATTTCCTACCCTCGAAATCCCACCCAGCATAAATCCTCCTTCCCCTAAATCCTCCCTCCCAGCACAAATCCTCTCCCCACTTCTAGCATAGTTACGCCCCTGCCGTGCCCCCCCCCCCACCTACTTTATTACTGTGGCACATATGCATATTTTCCAAAGGGCTCTAGCTGGCCTTCGAGTCCCAGTAGAGCCCCACGGAACATCTGCGCATGCGAGCAGCAGTTCCCCGCACATGCGTAGGACTCACGCATGTGTGCGGATATACTGCGGCGCAGGGCTCTACGGGGACCTGAAGCCCCGTTGCCCATCTGCGGAGGAAGGGAGGTGAACATCATTCATATCCAAATCTGAGAGAGGCAGGTGGGAGAAAGCGGGGAAAATATGTTTTATACTATAGTAATGGTCTACTTTAAAGCTCAACTGAACTTTCTGAATGTAAAGCAGTCCGGCTGCATATACTGTAATACATAAGCTGCTCTTTTTCTTACTTGCAACAAGGGTTAAAATACCCGGTGCTGGCAGCCCACTGAAGAGTCTGGCTGCTGCTCTCACATAGTTCTCCAGCCATACAACACGATACTTCCCTCCTACACTCTGCTCCAATCAACAGCACTGCTCCAGGGGTGTGAGCCTTGTTGATTGAAGCGAAGTCCAGGGGGCGTGTCAGACCGCTGAAGACCCAATACCCTACAATATACACTCGCCGGCCACTTTATTAGGTACACCTGTTTAATTTCTTGGTAACACAAATTGCTAATCAGCCAATCCCATGGCAGCAACTTAATGCATTTAGGCATCTAGACGTGGTGAAGACGACTTGCTGAAGTTCAAACCGAACATAAAAATTGGGAAGAAGGGGGATTTAAGTGACTTTGAACGTGGCGTGGTTGTTGGTGCCAGACAGGGTGGTCTGAGTATTTCGAAAACTGCGGATCTACTGAAATTGTCACGCACAACCATTTCTTGGGTTTACAGAGAATGGTCAAAAAAAGAGAAAATATCCAGTGAGCGAAAGTTGTGTGGAGGAAAATGCCTTGTTGATGTCAGAGGAGAATGGGCAGACTGGTTCCAGATGATAGAAAGGCAACAGTAACTCAAATAACCACTCGTTACATCCAAATTACCTTCTACCCCAATTCACCTTCTATCCACTTTCCACCTCCAATTCAACTTCTACAACCTTAAGAGCCTCCAGCTCACATTTTTAACTTTACTCCTCTCCATACATCCAATTCACCTTTTTATCCTCTTCCTTGCCTCAGATTCACCTTCTATTGCTGCCCACTCTTCCACTCTTTTAATTCATCTCTGCTGCTCTCCAGGGGACATTTATACATTTTGGTGCACAGCTATGGCAAGGCTTAACAGGAAGCATGAGACAGATTATGAGAGAGTTACAGTATATGACTTTGGCCACATTGATAAATTCCTCCCTCTGCTGCTCTAAAATAACATCGGAACTGAATGAAACCTGACCCTGGCCACTTCTGCATTGTGCATCTGCTGGGAATGAAAATCTGTCTCACCCCCAGTGCTAAATCTTTCTTGGACCCATATATACAGTATCTGTCTCAGTTGGCTTCCAAGGATTATTGACATGGGGGGGGGGGGGGGGGGTCACAAGACAAAAAAACATTTGCTTTATCATTTTTCCCACTCTGAAAATGATCATACCAGCATATTGCACGTAGCATTGCTCATTGTGGCGCACCTACCGTACTTGTCCATTGAGGTGCCATTATATATAAACATCACTGCAACACGCTACACTCACCAGACACTTTATTAAGTACACCTGTTCAATTGCTTGGTAACACAAATTGTTAATCAGCCAATCACATGGCAGCAACTCAATGCATTTAGGCTTCTAGAAGTGGTGAAGACGACTTGCTGAAGTTCAAACCGAGCATCAGAATGGGAATGAAAGGGAATTTAAAGTGGTTGTAAACTGCTTATGACTACTTCTACCTATAGGTAAGCCTAGAATAAGGCTTACCTATAGGGAGTGGAAATATCTCCTAAACGTGTGGCATTTAGGAGATATTTCACATGTAGTCCGCTGCAAATGTTAACGGCGCATGCGCGGGGAAGAAACAAAACTAAGTGCCGTGAATTGCGGATCTCGTGCGCATGCGCGGGAGTGACGTCACGTGTCTCTGGCGAATCACAGCGCCGGAGTCCGCAGCCCGGAAGGAAGAGGAGACAGAAGATGGACGCTTCCTACTGTGGGGACAATGGTTGGAATCTTTTGCAGGTAAGTGTCACATAATGGGCTAATATGCGATGCATACTAGCCCATTATGCTTTACATTTGCAGGCTGTTCATGTAGCAAAAGAGGAAGTAAAACCCATCAGGGTTTACTTCCTCTTTAAGTGACTTTGAACGTGGGATGGTTGTTGGTGGCAGACGGGCTGGTCTGAGTATTTCTGGGCTTTTCACACACAACCATCTCTCGGGTTTACAGAAAATAGTGGGGAAAAGAGAAAATATCCAGTGAGTGGAAGTTGTGTGGAGGAAAATGCCTTGTTGAGGTCAGAGGTCAGAGAAGAATGGGCAGACGTGTTCCAGATGATAGAAAGGCAACAATACCTCAAATAACCACTCGTTACACCCAAGGTATGCAGAATACCTTCTCTGAACGCACAACACATCAAACCTTGAAGCAGATGGGCTACAGCAGCAGAAGACCACACCGGGTGCTACTCCTGTCAGATAAGAACAGGAAACTGAGGCTACAATTGGCACAGGATCACCAAAATTGGACAATAGAAGATTGGAAAAACGTTGCCGGGTCTGAAGAGTCTGGATTTCGGCTGCGACATTCAGATGGTGGGGTCAGAATTTGGCGCATGGATCCATCCTGCCTTGTATAACCGGTTCAGGCTGGTGGTGGTGGTGTACTGGTGGGAGGGATATTTTCTTGGCACACTTTGGACCCCTTAGTACCAATTGAGCATCAATTAAACGCCACGGCCTACCTGAGTATTGTTGCTGACCATGTCCATCCCTTTATGACTACAGTGTCCCCATCTTCTGATGGCTCCTTCCAGCAGGATAATGTCACCATGTCACAAAGCTCCAATCATCTCACCACTGGACAATGAGGTCACTGCACTCCAATGGCCTCCACACCTCACCACATCTCATCCAATAGAGGACCTTTGGGATGTGGTGGAACTGATTATTCGTATTATGGATGTGCAGCTGACAAATCTCCAGCAACTGTGTGATGCTATCATGTCACTATGGAGCAAAATCTCTGAGGAACGTTTCCAACACCTTGTTGTATCTATGGCATGAAGAATGAAGGCAAAAGGGGGTCCAACCCACTACTAGCAAGGGGGACCTAATAAAGTGGCCGGTGAGTTTATATTAATATATTTATTAACCTAATAAAGTTTTATACTTTAGATTTAGTAAGAATTTTCTAAGTTATGCTGCAACTGTGGGTATAGAATTGGGTACCGTATATATACTCAAGTATAAGCCGACCCGAATATAAGCCGAGGCACCTAATTTTACCACAAAAAACTGGGAAAACGTATTGACTCGAGTATAAGCCTAGGGTGTCCATCTGCATGCCTCACTGTGCCTCACTTTGCCTCACTGTGCCCATAACTAGACTGACGTTTAACATGGTAGTCTATGGAAGGGGTGCCCGGCTTTGAAAAATCGGTACTCCCCGGCCGTAAGTTCTCCAGACAAAAAACTTTGCACACTTGTAGATAAGCAATGGGGCTACATGTGTGCCAAGTTCCGGGTCCAGAGGACCTACGCCTGGCCGGTACTGGATCCCCAAAGTTACCGGAGAAATTACCATTTAACATGGGAGTCTATGGAAGGGGTGCCCGAGTTTGAAAAATCGGTGCTCCTCAGCCGTAGGTCCCCCGGACAAAAAACTTTGCACACTTGTAGAGGAGAAATGGGGCTACATGTGTGCCAAGGCCGATACCGGGTCCCCAAAGTCCTGGAGATCAGGCGCAAAAAGGTGACTCGAGTATAAGCCGAGGGGGGCATTTTCAGCACAAAAAATGTGCTGAAAAACTCGGCTTATACTCCAGTATATACGGTATATGCGATTGTACGATATTTTTATTTTTATGGTTGAACTGGATGGACTTGTGTCTTTCTTTTCAACCTGACTAACTATGTCATTATTTATGTGCTCTAAAAATGATTTTTGGGCATTTTTAATGAAAATGTCATTTTGAAAAAAAAAAGTCGTGCGGTATCACGGGACCTGCAAGAGCCACGCCCATTTTTTTGACGCACGTGTCCGAAAGGCGACAGGCGAAGCACGCCGCGTTCAGGAGGCGTTCCCCCTAAATTATTTTTACATGTTGGAAACTTTGGAACTACTTTTGATTAGCTGATTTCACCGGCGTCCTTTTCTGTGGCGGTGAGGGGGGGGGGGAGGGGGGGTGCAATCATAGTAGGAAATATCTTTTATTTTCTGTATTAGAGGCAGCAGCCATGGATGGTAAATTAGCAGAATAAGTAATACAAAGTGATTAGATGTCTCCCCTCCCCCACTCCTGGCTTCCTGTGATCACTGATTAACCTGCGCCAGTGGTGACCGCAGTATAGGGGCTGCTCACCGGCTTTGATTGAGAGATGCACTTGAGCACACTGCCTTACAAATGCACGCTTGCCTCTGAACTACAAATCCCATCATGCCCCCATCCAGCCACCAGTTTGCAAAGTTAATGTGATTCTAAAGGAAAGAATTCAAATAAAAAAAAAATAACAAACATGTTATAATTGCCCTATAGCACTATACCTGCTCTGTGTAATGGTTTTGCCTCCTCCCTCTTGCCTCCTCCCCCCAATAGCAAGCCTCTGCTGCACAGAGCGCTGCTTGGCCCCGCCCCCTCATAAACTCTCTTCATTGGCTCCGTGGCTGTGATTGACAGCAGCATGAGCCAATGGCTCCCACTGCTGCGTGAGCCAATGAGGAGAGAGAGAGACCCGGGAGAGCGGCTGCTCTCATGCACGTCTCTGGATTGAGAGGGGGCTCAGGTAAGTATAAGTGGGGGGGGAGGGGGTAGCTGCACCCAGAAGGTTCTTTACCTAAATGCATACAAAACCTTGAGCCTTTAGAACCACTTTAATGCCTTGTACACACGATCAGTGGCGTAGCGTGAGGGGGGCAGGGGGTGCCGTGGCCCCCGGGCACGATATTTAGGGGGGTGAATTTTCACGCCAGTGTGTGTGACTTCTGGCTGCCTCCTCCTAATTTTAGGTTCCGTGTGTCCCCAGCGCTCCAGCCGCCATGTTGAGTGTCCGACGCCCTCTGATTGGGCGTATTGGGGTCATGTGAGGCGTAGGGCTGGCCTGTCCGCAATTGCGTTGCTCCTGAAGTCCCGCCTCTGGACATGACCCCCATACGCCCAATCACAGTGCGCCGGACACTGAACATGGCGGCCATTACGCAGGGGAGACAAGCAAAAATGTGAGCCACCTCCGCTGCTGCCGCCTCCTCCGTCCCCACTTCCTCCGCCTCGTTCTCCCCCACCGCCTCCTCCTCCTATCCGCCGGACCAATTCGGGCCAGGACAAGAAGGTGAGTAAGACTCCCTCGTGTTACTGCCCCTGGAGGGATGTGAAAGAGAGAGGGAATACTGTAGGCAGCAGGACAGTGTAGTGTCGTGTAGTGTAGTATGGTGTAATATGGTGGTCAGTGTAGTGTAGTATGGTGTACTATGGTGCAGCAGTGCAGCATCATCAGTGCCTCTTCATCAGTGTCACCTATCAGTGCCTAATAATGCCCATCAGTGCCGCCTATCAGTGCCTTTCAGTTCCGCCTATCAGTGCCACCTATCAGTGCTACCTATCAGTGCCCTTCAGTTCTGCCTATCAGTGCCACCTATCAGTGCCCATCAGTGCCACCTATTGTTGGAGATACAATGTGAAGTTCCACTTTCTTAGGGATCTTCAAGAGCAAGGTCTTCTTGAGTTACTTTATTGCCCAACCGAGGATATGACAGCAGACATCCTTACAAAGCCCCTGACTGCTGAAAGACATTCAAGGCTTACAAAGAAGATGGGTTTAACAGACTAAGCCTTAGTTGTTGAGAAGGGGTGTTGGAGATACAACAAACTTTCAGCTTAGCTTACTGTATTTGACTGCAGTTTAGAAAAAGGACACAAGATGTCGCTAATGCTCAGTGATATGCTATGCTATGTATTTCTCTATGATGTGTTGTATTTCCTGTATACTGTGATGTACTTGTTGGTTCCTTTTTCCTGTCTGTGATTCTTCTTACAATGTAAAGTGACATCTTTGCTAGTGTGGTTATGTTCCAATAAAGAAGCCAGCTCCTGTTACTACACAATGTCTGATCTGAACTGACTCCACTGTACCTATCAATCGTACTTTGCAACAGGTTATGGGCCCAGTATCCGGATAAAGACTTATGACCAGGTGCAGCCCAGGCCTCGAACGGAAGACAGTGTGGCTGATGCGGAGATCGACATAAGGAAGCTTTCCAGCGACATCTCCTAAAGACAAGTAAGACTGTTTATATATAAAGGAGGCATAAAATGGCCAGAAACTCTGAGCTTAAACTCTCAGTGGCCAAGCTGAACAATGACAATTATCAGCTATGGAAGTTTAAAGTGGAAATGCTATTATCCAAAGATGACTTGTCGGAGGTTACCACTACAGAGAGGCCACAGGATAATAATCAGGACTGGGACAAGAAAAACAGACAGGCACGGGCCACCATAAGCCTACTAGTGGAGGATGATCAGCTCATTCATAAATGCAATGTGGACACTTACAGAACTACCACCCGGAAGGAAAGCCATAGGCTGTAAATGGACTTTTAAAGTGAAATACAATGCAGATGGCGCAGTTGAACGGTACAAAGCAAGACTAGTAGCCAAGGGCTATTCTCAAAAATACGGAGAGGACTATGATGAGACGTTTGCACCAGTAGTCAAGCACACTACAATACGGACTTTACTGACAGTAGCCGTCACAAGGAAAATGCAAGTGAAACATTTTGATGTGAAAACCGCGTTTCTACATGGCGATTTAACAGAAGAAATTTACATGGAACAACCGCCAGGATTCAAAGATGAACAAAGGTCAGACCTAGTGTGCAAACTTCACAGGAGTATATATGGTCTAAAGCAAGCAGCCAGAGCGTGGAATATAAAAATAAATGAAGTGCTTACACATCAAAACTTTCAAAGGAGTAAAGCAGACGCCTGCCTATACACAAAGAAATTGGCAAACAGATGGTCTATATGCTTATCTATGTGGATGATATCCTGATTTGCTTTGAGCAAGAAGGGGATGAAGCAGAAATACTGGAAAAACGAAATCAGCACTTTGACACCAAAGATCTTGGCAACATAAAGAATTACCTCGGCATCCAGATCGAGAGAGAAGAAGATGGCAGCTTTCTTCTGAACCAAAGACACAAAATACAAGAAATAATTGAAACATTTGGAATGGAAGACGCCAAACCAGTGAAATCTCCCATGGAAACCAACTACCTAAAGGAGATGAATTGTCATAATAACCCATTACCTACTAATACTCAATACAGGAAAGCAATAGGGAAATTGCTGTACCTTACCACCGCTACAAGGCCGGACATTGCAGCAACTGTCGGAATCCTATGCAGAAAGGTTTCGATGCCAAGTCAAAAGGACTGGAATGCTGTAAGGCGAATCATTCGCTATCTTAAAGGGACTTCGCACTACAAGCTAAAGTTACCACCAAGTGATGAAAGCACCTTCACAGGATATGTCAATGCTGACTGGGCAGGAGACACCAGTGACAGAAAATCTACCAGTGGCTACTTATTTTTTCTGTCAGGAGGTGCCATCAGTTGGACTAGTAAAAAGCAACTCTCTGTTTCACTGTCGTCTACTGAAGCAGAATACGTTGCTGCAGCGCAGGCAAGCCAAGAAGTTATATGGCTGAGACAGCTATTAACAGACTTAGGTCAACCACAGTTGGGACCAACTGAAATCTATGAGGGCAATCAAGGATGCATTGTACTTGCACACATGGAAGGAGTTAAGTCAAGAACCAAGCACATTGATGTGAAGTTCCACTTTCTTAGGGATCTTCAAGAGCAAGGTCTTCTTGAGTTACTTTATTGCCCAACCAAGGATATGACAGCAGACATCCTTACAAAGCCCCTGACTGCTGAAAGACATTCAAGGCTTACAAAGAAGATGGGTTTAACAGACTAAGCCTTAGTTGTTGAGAAGGGGTGTTGGAGATACAACAAACTTTCAGCTTAGCTTACTGTATTTGACTGCAGTTTAGAAAAAGGACACAAGATGTCGCTAATGCTCAGTGATATGCTATGCTATGTATTTCTCTATGATGTGTTGTATTTCCTGTATACTGTGATGTACTTGTTGGTTCCTTTTTCCTGTCTGTGATTCTTCTTACAATGTGAAGTGACATCTTTGCTAGTGTGGTTATGTTCCAATAAAGAAGCCAGTTCCTGTTACTACACAATGTCTGATCTGAACTGACTCTACTGCACCTATCAATCGTACTTTGCAACACCTATCAGTGCAGCATCATCAGTGCCTCCAGATCAGTGCCCACCAGTGCTATCTCATCAGTGCCCATCAGTGCCACCTATCAGTGCCTATTAGTGCCTATCACTGCAGCCTTCAGTGCCCATCAGTGCCACCTCATCAGTGCCCATCAGTGCTACCTCATCAGTGCCACCCTATCAGTGTCCATTGGTGCAGCGCACATCTACGAAGGAGAAAAATTACGTGTTTGCAAAATTGTATAGCAACTTATGAAAACTATGAAAAATGTTTTGTTTTGTTTTTTTAAAAAATTCTGTCTTTTTGTTGTTTGTTTAGCAAAAAATAAAAACCCCAGTAGTGAATAATTGCCACCAAAAGAAAGCTTTATTTATGTGAAAAATTATAAAAATGTCATATGGGTACAGTGTGGCATGATCGCGCAATTGTTATTCAAAGCGTTGAAAGCTGAAAATTGGCCTGGGCAGGAAGGGGGGTATAGGTTCCCAGTAAGCAAGAGGTGCGTGTGTGTGTGTGTATGTGTATATATATATATATATATATATATATATATATATTGTGACAGCAGGAAGGTAAAGTCACCTGGTTGCATCCAGGGGGGTAGATATATTTCGCCCAGATTCAGGCTTTACGCCGACTTATACAACTAGGTGGAGAGTTGTATAAGCCCAGCTAAGGCTAGTGGGCTCGTGGATGACTCATATGTCTAGGGAGAGTGTGGGGCGTCGTGCAGACAGGGAGTTGATGAGACCAGCTGAAGCTTGTCAGCTCATTTAGGCCTCTATAAGAACTCCCAGCTTCATTAGATGTTAGCTCATGCCTGGAACCAGACCTGTGTGGACTGTCTAGGGAGAGTGAACCCCTGTGCGGTGAGACAAAGCCTGTGTGGCTATTTGCTTGGACATTTAAAACCAGGGACTTAGGGACTAGGACAGCACTAGGCTGATCCCAGTTGTTAGTTAGGAAACCTGTATGTTTAGTCAGAGGTCAACTTGACCAGGATTTATTTTGGTTATGTTTCTTTTGCTTTGCTGTGTTTTGTCACTGTAAATAGAAAATAAACCGCACCTTTTTGATTTTGAAAACCACAACCTCCGTTTGCTGGGCCTGTTTTGTGTGGGGAGCCCATCCCGGGGGTCACACACACCCGCTGCCGAGCTAACCCCCTCACAGTTGGTGGAGAACCAGTGGCAGTTTTTTTTAAGCCAGCATGGAGGAGATACTGAAACAGCTGGCTCTAGCAAATGCCAATCAACAGCAGACAAATGCAGGTTTGCAAAGGAGCCTTGCAGCCCAGCAGCAAGCTCATCAACAGAGCCTTGCAGCCCAGCAGCAAGCTCACCAACAGAGTCTGGAAGCTCAGCAACAAGCCCAGCAGCAATCTGAGGCCCGCTTCATAGACCTGTTACAGAAGCAAGAGCAGAGACTACAACAAATGGAAGCAGTAATGCAGCAACGTCCGCAGACCAGTGAGGAAAGCCGTCCCACTAATACCGCGTCCTTTGGGGTGAGTCGTTTATTGACAAAAATGACTGGAGAGGATGATCCAGAGGTATTTTTGACCACATTTGAAAGGACCGCTGAAAGAGAAAAGTGGCCTGAGGAGCAGTGGGCTGGACTGGTGGCTCCTCTGTTAACTGGTGAATCGCAGAAAGCTTACTATGACCTAGAGCCTAACCAAGCAAAAGACTATGTGATGCTAAAAGCTGACATTTTGGCAAGGCTGGGTGTCACCCAGGCTGTCCGGGCTCAGCGTGTGCATAACTGGACTTTCCAGCTTGGAAAACCCCCCAGGTCTCAAATGTATGATCTCATTCACCTGAGCAGAAAGTGGCTACAGCCAGAGACTTTGTCCGCACCAAAGATTGTGGAACGTGTTGTAATGGATCGGTTTTTGAGAGCTCTTCCTACTGCCATCCAAAAGTGGGTAAGCCATGGAGACCCAGAGACGGCCGATGGTCTTGTGGATCGTGTGGAGAAATACTTGGCTACAGAGAACCTGACGGCCTCTTCCAGAGACACTCTGACTTTCCACCCTAAGACCAGACCATCCCCAGGGGCGGATAAGAGGATTCCAAGGGGTGAGGGTGGAGAGAGTGAGAGGGTGGGAGCTCTACCCCAAGTTTGGCGAGAACAGCCTGGGAAATCAGCGGCTCAAGAGGCCGCAAGAAGGATCGTTTGCTACCGCTGCCGGCAAGCGGGACATATTGCAGCCAATTGCCCGGTTGTGGAGGAACCCATGCAGTGTGACTTTCTGACGGGCAGACGTCAGTCGCTGTGTGCGACAGTCGCATGCACTGCCATTCGAGGAACTGAGAAACATTTATGCAAAATGTGTGTTAATGGTAGAAATGTTGTGGTATTGCTGGATTCAGGTAGCCTTGTGACCCTGATAAAGGCTGAGTTAGTTAAAACAGAGGTCTCTGGGAATAGCAAGGTAGCTGTTATTTGTGTGCATGGGGACACCCGAGAGTATCCAGTGACTACAGTGTGTTTCGAGACCCCCAAAGGTACCCTCTCTCATCCAGTGGGCTTAGTATCTCAGTTACCGCATGACGCCATTGTGGGAAGGGATTTTCCGAAGTTCTGGGAACTGTGGGATGATCCTGAGCCCCTCACTGGTGCCCCTATGTACCAGGAATGTGATAGCCAGAACTCCCCTGAGAGTGGTGAGGACTCTCCGGAATTTCCCTTATCAGTATTGGCAGGGGAGACTCAAGAAACTGGAGAGGAGCCCACCTCCTCAGACGAAAACCTACCGTCTGTGGAGTTTTCTGATCTTGAGGTTCACAGGGAAAACTTTGCCACAGAACAGTTGAAAGACCCCGCCCTAATAAAGGCACGGGAAAACGTAGTGAAAATAGATGGCGAGTTAGTGAACCCAGATAATACCTGCACTTACCCATACTTCAGCGTAGAGAAGGACCTACTGTATCGGGTGGCAAAAAGGGCAGAAGAAACCGTTGAGCAGCTTGTGGTGCCCAAACCTTACAGGAAGTTGGTGTTGGAGTTGGCCCATGGGCACATTCTTGGAGGTCATCTGGGGACAGAGAAAACCCGAGAGAGGGTATTACAGAGATTCTATTGGCCGGGGGTGATGAAGGACGTAGAAAATTATTGTTCCTCCTGCCCTGTGTGTCAGAGGTTGGCCCCGATGCCACATTTCCGTAGCCCGCTGGTCCCTCTACCCATCATTGAGGTCCCGTTTGAGAGGATCGCCATGGATTTGGTAGGTCCTATAATCAAGTCCGCTAGGGGGCACCAGTACATATTAGTTATAATGGACTATGCCACCCGTTATCCAGAAGCGATCCCTCTCCGAAATACCTCGGCCAAAACCATAGCCAAAGAGCTATCTCTTGTTTTTAGCCGGGTGGGTATTTGTAAAGAACTGCTTACGGACCAAGGTACACCCTTTATGTCCCGGGTTATGAAAGAGCTGTGTAAATTGTTCAAAGTGACGCAATTGCGTACGTCTGTGTATCACCCCCAAACCGATGGGCTGGTTGAAAGATTCAACAAAACCCTAAAACAAATGTTGAAGAAAGTGGTGGATAGAGATGGAAAGGATTGGGACTGTCTACTTCCTTATCTGATGTTTGCTATTAGGGAGGTGCCCCAATCCTCTACGGGATTCTCCCCCTTTGAGTTACTGTATGGGAGACACCCAAGAGGGCTGTTGGATATTGCCAAGGAAACTTGGGAAAGTGAGAGTTCTCCCCACAGGAGTGTGATTGAGCATGTCGCCCTGATGCAAGATCGAATTGCACAGGTAATGCCCATCGTGAAGGAACATTTGGCCCAAGCGCAGTTGGCACAGCAGAGAGTGTACAACCGGGGAGCCAAGACCCGTACCTTTTCCCCGGGGGATAGGATATTGGTACTTGTCCCTACGGTTGAAAGTAAATTCCTTGCCAAATGGCAAGGCCCCTACGAGATAATGGAAAAAGTGAGCGAAGTGAATTACAAGGTCAGACAACCAGGAAGGCGAAAGCCCGAACAGATCTATCACGTTAATCTGTTGAAAGCCTGGAGGGATAGAGAGTCCCTAGTCGCAGACACTTGGTCACCAGCTCAAACTGGTTGCGTGATTCCTGAGGTTGGAATAGCAGCCACCTTGTCACAACCCCAACAACAGGAGGTTAAGGAGTTTGTGCTTCGCAACAAGGAGGTATTCTCTGAGCTGCCGGGACAAACATCTGGGGTAGAGCATGACATCATTACCCCGCCCGGTGAAAGGGTGAAGTTAAAACCCTATCGGATCCCAGAGGCTCGACGGGAGGCAATACGGGAGGAAGTACAGAAAATGCTGAACTTAGGGGTGATAGAGGAGTCCCAAAGTGATTGGTCTAGTCCCATCGTGTTGGTGCCTAAACCGGATGGGAGCTGGCGATTTTGTAACGATTTTCGTCAGTTGAACAAAGTTACAAAATTTGACACCTACCCCATGCCACGTATAGATGAGTTGATCGACCGGCTGGGAACAGCCCGATACATGACGACTCTTGACCTCACAAAAGGGTATTGGCAAATCCCCCTGGCCAAGTCGGCCAAAGAGAAAACCGCATTTGTAACCCCAGACGGGGCGTTCCAATATAAAAGAATGCCGTTCGGGTTACAGAATGCGCCGGCCACATTCCAGCGGAAAATGGACCAGATGCTGAGGCCCCATCGGAAGTATGCTGCGGCTTACCTGGATGACGTAATTGTCCATAGCACAGATTGGGCCTCACATCTGCCAAAAGTGCAAGCAGTCCTGGACTCTGTTCGGGAAGCGGGGTTTACGGCTAACCCCAAGAAGTGTACCATTGGGCAGGAGGAGGCCAAATATCTTGGGTACACCATTGGGAGGGGAGTAATAAAACCCCAACTCAACAAAGTCGAGGCCATCCAGAGTTGGCCACGTCCCAACAGCAAGAAGCAGGTACGAGCCTTTCTGGGAATCGCTGGGTATTATCGGCGATTCATTCCCCACTTTGCTTCTAAGGCTGTGCCCCTAACCAACCTGACGAAGGGGAAAGGGTCGGTCATGATTAAATGGACCCCCGAGGCTGAGGCAGCATTCCAATTCTTGAAACAAGCCTTATGTAGCCAGCCAGTGTTGTACTCACCCGACTTCTCTAAAGACTTTGTCGTACAAAGTGATGCGTCAGATGTGGGGTTAGGAGCAGTATTGTCCCAGGTCTGGAACGGGGAAGAGCACCCAGTCATTTACCTCAGCAGGAAGTTGAAGTCCCATGAGGTAAATTACGCCACCGTTGAAAAGGAGTGTTTAGCGGTGAAGTGGGCTCTAGATTCCCTTCGGTACTACCTGCTAGGTAGGCACTTTGACATGGTTACGGATCACGCTCCGTTAAAGTGGATGGCTCAAAACAAGGAAACAAATAGAAGAGTGAATAGGTGGTTCCTGGCCCTCCAGGAATTCAACTTCACAGTAAAGCATCGCCCTGGCGTTCAAATGGGGAATGTGGATGCTTTGTCTCGAGTACATGAATGCCTGATTGCTGGTGTTCCAACCCCGAGGTTAAAACAAGAGGGGGGGGGTATGTGACAGCAGGAAGGTAAAGTCACCTGGTTGCATCCAGGGGGGTAGATATATTTCGCCCAGATTCAGGCTTTACGCCGACTTATACAACTAGGTGGAGAGTTGTATAAGCCCAGCTAAGGCTAGTGGGCTCGTGGATGACTCATATGTCTAGGGAGAGTGTGGGGCGTCGTGCAGACAGGGAGTTGATGAGACCAGCTGAAGCTTGTCAGCTCATTTAGGCCTCTATAAGAACTCCCAGCTTCATTAGATGTTAGCTCATGCCTGGAACCAGACCTGTGTGGACTGTCTAGGGAGAGTGAACCCCTGTGCGGTGAGACAAAGCCTGTGTGGCTATTTGCTTGGACATTTAAAACCAGGGACTTAGGGACTAGGACAGCACTAGGCTGATCCCAGTTGTTAGTTAGGAAACCTGTATGTTTAGTCAGAGGTCAACTTGACCAGGATTTATTTTGGTTATGTTTCTTTTGCTTTGCTGTGTTTTGTCACTGTAAATAGAAAATAAACCGCACCTTTTTGATTTTGAAAACCACAACCTCCGTTTGCTGGGCCTGTTTTGTGTGGGGAGCCCATCCCGGGGGTCACACACACCCGCTGCCGAGCTAACCCCCTCACAATATATATATATATATATATATATATACACACATATATATGTTTGTAGCTTTACATAACAGCTAGATAGAAAAGAATTGTCAGACTCTTCCTCTGCTAATTGTATTCAAAAGATACATTATACATTTGACAGTTGTGGTCTTCTTCCCATTTTGTCTTTAGAGACGCCTGAAAGAATCAGAGCAATTCTGATTGGTCAAAGTGATCAGGTGCCAGCAAGTCAGCAAGTGACCAAGCAGAATTGCTCTGATCCTTCCCGAAAGAAGACCACAGCTTTCAGATCCCTGCGTGGGCATCGGGTGCGTGGGTATCGGGTGCATGCATATATAGATTAGACATACATGCTGGATGTGGACTGGTGTCTATATACTTGGTAAACTTTTAGTGACAGAAGAACTTAGTATTGTGAAGGGGACTCTGAAGGGTTCTGGTTATTGTATTATTTTGTATATACTACTTACTGTATGTCGGAGGTGTCATCTGTTGCTGTAATCCAGAATCGCTACACTCCCTGGAAAAGAACCGAGATTGCCTGGAATTGGCAATTATGTGAGTGCCGACAATTGTATTCTAATTTATTTATATCTGTGGGTTTAGAGTGCAGGCTTATTATGATATTACTGTAGCACCCTCCTGTAGTTAGGCTGCTACGTTCCATTTATTGTTTGACTTCACTGTAATCAGTGGTGCAGCAAATGATTGTATTAGTCTGTTCGGGGTTTCCTGAGCTGGCTGTTTGATTTCTCTCGCCTGCTTCTGAAAGAAGCTTCCAGAATATAGGGCAGGGAGATTCAAATAGCCAGCATGAATATTTATTATGTTTCTGCCAATCCCTTGAAGGAGGCATCCAGAGGGTGGCTGCGGAGGTGACAAATATTTGGGAGGCCTGGGCAGTGTTCTTCCTTGCTGAGGGAGGGTTCCAGTTCTCCAAGGGCTGCTAGGAGAGATTGCTGGCTGGGCCTCAGGAGCTGAGTCGAGGGCCTGGATGAGATTGCTAATGGACTTTGCTGGTGGCCACTGTCCTGAAGTCTTGGTCTGGAGAAGGATCTTTTATCTCCCTCACTGAGAATCTACCCGTGGAGGCTGGGTGGAAGACAGCTCCTGGGACATTGTGAGTAAGACCTGATTTGGGGCTGTAGCTTGTGCCGCTCCTATGTGGATTTTCTACTAGGAAGTCTGTTCTCCCATTGGTGGCTATTAATCCTACAGTGGCGACCCATTCATACGGGGCCCCCCTAATCCACACGCCTGGCCCCTAATCTACATCCAGGGTGCCAGGCGCATGGGATTCAATGTTTTTTTTTTTGGAAGCACGTGTTTAGAGCCTGAGGCTCTCATTGGCTTTAAAAAAGGGTGGGCTTGGGCGCAGGGCACTGCGCCCTGAGCCCACCCAATTGTGTGACAATAGTGAATTAATATTCGCCAACGTCTTCCTGTTTCTCCTCCCGTCCAATCAGGAAACGGGTTCTGAGACCTAATTGGCCAGGAGTCCGAAGACCCCATTAGCTGGGAGTCCGAAGACCCCATTAGCTGGGAGTCCGAAGACCCCATTAGCTGGAAGTTCTAAGACCCCATTAGCTGGGAGTCCTAAGACCCCATTAGCTGGGAGTCCGAAGACCCGATTAGCCGGGAGGAGAAGCAAAGACTGCTGAGACAGTGAGGAGGTGGAGGGGGGAGCTGCAGCGGCAACCTGCCGAGCGAGTTGACAAATAGGGGGGGGTTGGTGTGGGGTGGCAGGCTGGAGCAACCAGGGGAAGGGGGGTAGATGTATCAGGTCTCATTTTAGTTTGCCACCCTCCTCCCCCGACCAATAGAGCACCAGCCGCCACTGGTGTCCTGTGACCCTAAACCCCTCTTAGGTTCTTCAGCAATAAATGGTACAAAGACATCCTCTGGACTGAGCCTGAATTGTTGGTGTGTGTGGAGCTGTGCTTGTGACTGGCAGTCTCTGTATCATTGTGGGAGATCTGGGTCATATTCAGTGGCTTCTCTGGTGGTTAGCGCTACCTTGATCGTTTACCGGCACTGCCACACCCAGAAAATTGACCTATTATGTTGATGAGACAAGACTAAAGAACCATTCCAGGTATGGCTACATTATACATAGCTTGGAGCAATGTAACTACAGTATGTATGTATATTCCATATGTGGCCGATGCCCTCGCATAAGTCACAGCAGAAGCCGATCAGCGGGTGCTGGCCAATGAATGTCCGCCGGCACCCGTTGATCGTCGAGGAGAATGACAGAACGGCGCTCTGCCTATGTAAAAAATACAGAACTCCATCCTGTCAGCGGGGATGTGATGGATTTTGTTTCCATGCAAAGCACATCCCTTAGTGAAAGCACCACATAGTACACATAAACTCTGGCTAGGCACACATGTAACCCTTTGATCACCCTAGATTTTTAATCCCTTCCCAGCCAGTGTCATTAGTACAGTGACAGTGCATATTTTTAGCACTGATCACTGTATTAGTGTCACTGGTTCCCAGTGTCAGCTAGTGTCAGCTAGTGTTGGAATGTCCGCCGCAATATCGCAGCCCCCCTATAAATTGCTGATCGCCGCCATTGTATAAACAATAAATAAATAAAAATTCCAGTATATACTGTATACCATAGTCTGTAGACGCTGTCACTTTTGCGCAAACCAATCAATATACTCTTATTGGGATTTTTTATTTTTTTTTACCAAAAATCAGTATAAGAGCATTGGCCTAAATTTATGAAGAGTTTTGCAGTTTTATGTTTATTACGCAAAAAATAAAAAAAAGGCAGAGATGATCAAAAACAACCAAAAGAAAGATCTATTTGTGGGGGGGGGAAATTACATAAACGTCATTTAGACCCCTTTCACACTAAGGCGGTGTTCAGGCGTTTTAGCGCTAGAAATAGCGCCTGTAAAGCGGCTGAAATCCGCCTCCCATTCATTTCAGTGTGTCTTTTCACACTGGGGTGGTTCCATTTGCAGGACATTAAGAAAAGTCCTGCAAGCAGCATCTTTGGGGCGATTTGGGAGCGCGTTATACACATAGCTCCCAAAACGCCCTGCCCATTGAAATAAATAGCTAGCGCTTCCAAATCTCCTGAAAAGTGCTTTGCAGGTGCCACAACATGGGCGCTTTTAACCCCTTCTTCGGCCGCTAATGGGGGTTAAAAGTGCCCAGCTAGCGGCCGAAAAGCGCCGCTTAAACAGCGGTAAAGCGCGCTAAGGCGAGCGGAGCCTTATCGATAATGCTCGGCGGCCCCAGTGAGAAAGTAGCCTTATGCCCCTTAAAACGTCTGACGGAATTTTTTCATTTGATATTCCGACCGTGTGTGGGCCCCATCGGACTTTTTTACGTCGGAGTTTAGAAATAGAACATGTTTTATTTTTTTCCGATGGAAAAAAATCCTATCGGAAATTCAGATCGTCTGTGTGGAACTCAGACGGAGAAAAAAACACAGTGTTAAAACAGAATGAAAGAGTCCTATTATTATTGTTATTATTATGATTATTATTATTATTATTATTACTATTATTATTATTATTATCCTATATTATTGCAGCGGCGCTTTGTCAAGAATTAATCTGACAAGATTTCATATGCTGTGTCCATATGAGAGAGATAATGGTGAACCAGATCAAACAATGACTTGTGCTCAGTTGATTTGTTAGCAAACACCTTCCACCAGCAGATTTTCACCACGTGAAGGAATCTCCCCTTTGGGGATGCACTCACCACAAAACGGAAAACAACACGCCTTTGAACCTCCACCTTGTTTGTAGAGGTATCATGTGAAGAGAATGACAATGCCCACATAGCGTAATATTGCTTAAAAATTTATTGGCCCAAATAATAATCCCCCCTAAATATATACGTACAATAAATAAGAGATATAAGGCAATGTAAAGTGCTATATGCAGAAAAGTTCACCGGGATAATCCTATAGATCAGGGGGAGAAGCTAGTGTTTAGCCGTCAGCTCCACTTCCTGGTTCTAGGCGTCCCATGAACCGCATACGTCACTTCCGGTTAACCACGGAGGCTACGTCACTGACGCGTTTCGTCACTTCCGGACTTCGTCTGAGGGCGTAAACTCATGACGCGGAATTTAAGCGATATTTTATTATATTTTACTCACTTTTAGTAATACTGTTTGAGAACATCTATTGCCTGCAACCACTATTGTTGTTTATTCCTAAGTGCTGAGTGGTGCTTCCTTTTAGGTGGGCAAGTTTGAGGCATCCTTTTCTGGAGAAAAAAACACGCATGCTCAGAATCAAGTCGACACATGCTCAGAAGCATTGAACTTTTTCTCGGCTCGTCATAGTGTTGTACGTCACCGCGTTCTTGAAGATCGGAATTTGGTCTGACAGTGTGTATGTAAGACAGCTTGAACGGAATTCCGACGGAAAATTCCATCGGATTTTATCCCATCGAAAATTCCGATCGTGTGTATAGGGCATAAGTAACAGCATTGCATGGCCGCGCAATTGTCAGGTAAAGTAACGCAGTGCCGTATCGCAAAAATTTCCCTGGTCATGAAGAGGGGTAAATCTTCCGGAGGGCACGTTCTACAATATGCCGGTACTCTTCACCCTCTCTATTTGTGTTATTTTGTGGAGATGCCCTCCATTCTCCTCACATTAGGTGATTTGGCGTCGTGGGCAGAATCGCTGAGATTGTGCTCGCGATTCGAAAATCACAGCAAAACACATGGCACGCGTTTGGGTTGGCGTTATTCATCATGGCACCCCAAACGCGGTGCGATTCTGATTGTCAAGTGACAGCGTCGTGCAGCAATTGCGGCAAAATGCGCTTTCAAAAATTGTGCTAAGCTTGTCGCCCAAAAAAGGAGCACCAGCTTCTTTTGGGCGACAAACACGCATAAGGCTGCTTATTGAAATGAATAGGCTGCCCTATGCGTGACACACGGAAACGCGTGTAATCGCTCTTTGAAAATCGCAAGCTGCAACATCCGTTCCCACAATGCAATGTCTGAACGGGGCCTGAACTGCAAGGCTGGTGCTGTGAACGTTTGATGGTGTAGAATTGGAGAGATTTTTATACAATGTTGTTGATTTTATGTGTTCCGGTTACTCCCTAGTTTACTATTGCATTGTATTTATAATTCATTTGAGTTACAATGTATCGTATTGTAACCATTCAAGTGGTGTTTGTCTAACAGATTCTGTACGCATTGGATTATTGTCAACACAATGTGCAGATTAGACTTTACTGATTACTCGTGCTTCAAGGCCCATTTACTTCTCTGCAGTCTGGTAACACATGTTAGGCTGAGTATTAACTCGTGTTGCATTAAAGCCGCCCATTGAAAATAATGTGCTGCCAAAACACATGGACCACATGACCATAGGTGTGTGCAGCCTATTGCATTAGAGTGTGCACCCCAAAGCTCAAACACATGTGTGTATATATATATATATATATATATATATATATATATATATATATATTTATGTCCAGAGGCGTAGCTTGAAACTTGTGGGCCCCGATGCAAAAGTTGACCTGGCCCCTGGGCTGTTCTCACTCCGTGCTCCTCTCCATTTAGGAAATGGCTCACAGCTTGTCCCCAGCCAATGAGAATGGAGGGGTGTGGACCGTGGAAGGCCAGTATTGGAGCGTGGCTGTGGGGCCCTTCGGCAGATCGGAGCTGGACTTTGTGGAGGATATGATAATGTGACAGGGAGGCTGCAGGGGCCCCCTGGAGCTAGGGGTGGGGTTGCGATTGTGACCCCTGCAACCCCTTATGCTACGCCCATGTTTATGTCCATCCACAAATGGAAGCCTCCACAAGGGGATTAGAAGCAAAATCCAGCAGGAGCCACAGAGTATAAAAGAGAAGAGAGGCGCCTCTAAGTGTAGCAATATGGTTACATTTAATGAAGGTACAACATTTCGCAAGTCACTTGGTTGATGATTAACCCCTTGCCGACCGCTGCACGACTATGTACGTCGGCAGAATGGTACGGCTGGGCAGATCGACGTATATTTACGGGCTCCGTGAGTCTGACCGCGGGTCCCGCAGACTCGATGTTCGCGGGGATACCCGCGATCGTCTCACGGAGAGGAAGAACGGGGAAATGCTGATGTAAACAAGCATTTCCCTATTCTTACTAGTGACAAGGACACTGATCACCGCTCCCTGTGATCGGGAGCAGTGATCAGTGTTGTGTCACACGTAGCCCATCCCCCCTACAGTTAGAACACATCCCTAGGACACACTTAACCCCTTCAGCGCCCCCTAGTGTTAACCCCTTCACTGCCAGTCACTGCCAGTCACATTTACACAGTAATCAATGCATTTTTATAGCACTGATTGCTGTGTAAATGACAATGGTCCCAAAATAGCACCAAAAGTGTCCGATGTGTCAGCCATAATGTCGCAGTCACGATAAAAATCGCTGATCGCCGTCATTACTAGTAAAAAAAAATTATTAATAAAAATGCCATAAAACTATCCCCTATTTTGTAGACGCTATAACTTTTGCGCAAACCAATCAATAAATGCTTATTGCGATTTTATTTTTACCAAAAATATGTAGAAGAATACGTATCGGCCTAAACTGAGGAAAAAATATGTTTTTTTATAGATTTTTTTGCCCATATTTATTATAGCAAAAAGTATTTTTATTGCTTTTTTTTCAAAATTGTGGCTCTATTTTTGTTTATAGCGCAGAAAATAAAAACCGAAGAGGTGATCAAATACCACCAAATCGCAAAAAGTGCTCTGGTCACTCACTTAGGCACACTTAACCCCTTCCTCGCCCACTAGTGGTTAACCCCTTCACTGCCAGTGTCATTTTTACAGTAACCAGTGCATTTTTATAGCACTGATCGCTGTAAAAATGACAATGGTCCCAAAATGGTGTCAAAAGTGTCCGATGTGTCCGCCATAATGTCGCAGTCACAATAAAAATCGCTGATCACCGCCATTACTAGTAAAAAAAAAAAATATTAATAAAAATGCTATAAAACTATCCCCTATTTTGTAGACGCTTTAACTTTTGCGCAAACCAATCAATAAACGCTTATTGCAATTTTTTTTACCAAAAATATGAAGAAGAATACGTATCGGCCTAAACTGAGAAAATTAAAAAAAATTAAAAAGAAATTGGGATATTTATTATAGCAAAAAGTAAAAAATATTGTGTTTTTTTTTCTCAAAATTGTCGCTCTATTTTTGTTTATAGCGCAAAAAATAAAAACCGCTGAGGTAATCAAATACCACCAAAAGAAAGCTCTATTTGTGAGAAAAAAAGGACGTCAATTTTGTTTGGGAGCCAAGTCGCACGACCGCGCAATTGTCAGTTAAAACGACGCAGTGCTGAAAGCTGAAAATTGGCCTGGGCAGGAAGGGGGTTTAAGTGCCCAGTAAGCAAGTGGTTAATGTCATTGAAAAAAACGAAGTTTTTCTCAACATGATTCTTCTCAAGCCTGCCTTGCATACACACTATCATGAAAAAAAATGCTCGAGTAAAGCGCTGTGACGTACGAAATGTACGACGGCACTATAAAGGGGAAGTTCCATTCGGATGGCGCCACCCTTTGGGCTGCTTTTGCTGATCTCGTGCGTTTCAGCCTCATGCTCTTCAGTCCGTTACAGCGTGACGAATGTGATATCTTCATTACGAACGCTAGTTTTACCAGAACAAGCGCTCCCGTCTCATAACTTGCTTCTGAGCATGCGCGTTTTTTTTCACGTCGTTAAAGCCTACACACGGCCGTTTTTCATAACGAGAAAAACGACGACGTGAAAAACGACAAGAAAAATTAGAGCATGTTCCAAATTTTTAATGCCCATTTTTCACGTCGTGAAAAATGCCCTGAAGCCCACACACCATCGTTTTTAATGACCATTTTAAAAAATTGCATTTTTCTCGTCATGAAAAACGGTCGTGTGTACGCGGCATTAGTTGTCCCAGGCAGCCCAGCCCCCACACAGTTATAACACACTGAGGGAACACATTTAACCCCTCGATTGCCCCCCCTAGTGTTAACCCCCTCCCTGCCCATGTCATTTATACATTGATCAGTGCATTTTTATAGCACTAATCAATGTAATAATGTCACTGGTCACTTTTTTTTGTTTTGGGTGTGGGGTGGTGGGAATAAATAAGACTTGTATTATGAGTAATAGAAGGGGCAAGATGGCTCTAGAAGCCTCGTAAGGTATATTAATCCTCTTCTTTTTTTATTTTTTTTTCACTAATAATTAGGGATACTTGGTGGGGTAGGGTGTATACTAGCCCCTTAATTACATATGGGTGAGAGGGTGATGGAATAGATATGGTTTATATAACGTGCAATAGAAGGAGGAAGATGGTGGGGATGGAGGGGGGGGGATTTAATTTAGGGGGGGAAAAGGAGGAACATTTTTTGGATTTTTTGTTTTGTTTTGTTTTTTTTGTTTTTGGGATGGGGGGATACTAGATGAAAATGAATGTGATGTTAATGTATGATGTTATGTATGTCAATAATTATGTGTTAAATAAAATAAAAAGAAATTAATTATGAAAAAAATTAAAAAATAATGTCACTGGTCACCAAAAAGTGTCAATTGGGGTCAGAATTGTCCGCTGCAATGTCGCAGTCCCTCTAAAAATCGCAGATCGCCGCCATTACCAGGAAACACATTTAAAAAAAAAGAAAGTTAATAAATATATCCCCTATTTTGTAGACACTATAACTTTTGTGCAAACCAATATAATATCAATATATGCTACCGTATATACTCGAGTATAAGCTGACTCGAGTAAAAGCTGAGGTACTAATGTTGCCTCAAAAAACTGGGAAAACTTACTGACTCGAGTATAAGCCGAGGGTCATCCTTACTATTCCCATCCTTACTGTTCTCCTATCCTCACTGTTCTCCTATCCTCACTGTTCTCCTATCCTCACTGTTCCCTAGCTCGCTATTTTACATTGTAAATAGTACCTGTAAAGAAGTTGCGGCTGCGGCGTCCATCGTTCGAATTCCGCGGTCTCTTCCTGTTCCTTCCGTGATAGGCGATTCTCATCAGACACTCTCCGCCTATCACGATCATTCTCTCATCCTCAGTTTCCCAGCAGACACTGTGTTGGGTGTTCCGCCAATCACAGACGTCTGCTGGGAAACTGAGGATGAGAGAATGATCGTGATAGGCTGAGAGTGTCTGATGAGAATCTCCTATCACGGAAGGAACAGGAAGAGACTGTGGAATTTGAACGATGGATGCCGCAGCCGCAACGTCTTTACAGGTACTATTTTCAATGTAAAAAAATTTGCTGACTCGAGTATAAGCCGAGGGAGGGACTTTCAGCCCAAAAAAAAGGGCTGAAAATCTCGGCTTATACTCGAGTATATACGGTAATTGGATTATGTTTTACCAAAAATATGTAGAAGAATACATATTGGCCTAAACTAAAGAATATTTTTTTTTTTTTTATAGATTTTATTTGTGGATATGTATTATAGCAGAAAGTAGAATATATTGGGGTTTTTTTTCAAAATTGGCGGCCTTTTTTTGTTTTTAGCGCAAAAAATAAAAACCGCAGCGGTGATCAAATACAACCAAAGGAAAGCTCTATTTGTGGGGAAAAAAAGTACATTCATTTTGTTTGGGTACAGCATCGCACACAATTGTCAGTTAAAGCGACGCAGTGCCGTATCGCAAAAAATGACCAGGTCATTAAGGGGGTAAAACCTTCCAGGGCTGAAGTGGTTAAGAGACGCTTGTTTCTTGGGAGGAAAGCAATGGCAAACCTAGACAACATTATAAAAAGCAGGGATATCATCCTACCAATAAAGAGCCGTATATTCAAAGCTATGATATTCCCAGTAGTAATCTATGGCTGTGAATGTTGGACCATAAGGAAGGCTGAATGCCGAAGAATTGATGCTTTTGAATTATGGTGTTGGTGGAGACTCTTGAAAGTCCCTTGGATGGCAGAAAGATTAAACCAGTCAATCTTGAAGGAAATCAACCCTGAATATTCACTGGAAGGACAGATCCTGAAGCTGAAACTCGAATACTTTGGCCATCTAATGCAAAGAGAGGACTCATCGGAAAAGACCCTGATGCTGAAAAACATGGAAGGAAAAAGGATAAGAGGACGACAGAAAATAAGATGGCTAGATAGCATCATCATAAATTATTTGATATTGAAGCGCTATTATATCAACCTTATGTGAAATACAGTGAACCTCTAAGCAATGTAACATAAGTGCAAAACTACAAACAATGTGCAACCTGCAAATAATAAAAAATAAATACCAACAGTGCAAACCCATGACTAAGTCACGTGACGTGTGACGCAACGCGTAGGGGGAGGAGCCTAGTCACGCTACCAGCGGTGTTCTTAGGAACTGGAAGCAGGAGCAGTGAAGGAGATCGCTCCAACTGAGCTGAATTGTGGCGATATGTGCGCAACCTTATCTACGGTCACGTGAGTGAAAGTATCAAATGAAATATCATTGCCTGCAGGTCATATAGCGCTGCGCAATGATTCTTTCTCCTTTTTTTTCCTCTATGATTTATCTGTCTGTTAAAGCTACCGTTTATACTGCTCAAGTCTGAAAACTGGCAGCCGCCCTGGTCTGTGAACAGCTGAAGGAGAGGGACATAGTGAGAAGTATCAAGCTGGGCAACATTAGGACTGAGAAGTGCTCATCTGTGGTTTCTACCTTGGCTGCTAAGGAGTAGCCTTATCAGTCTGTGTGCATTGAGGCTGATCAGTGTTGGCATTGGAGCACCTTATATTATAATTTTTAGTTTTTTAGCACCTTAGCAATATTTGCACTGTTGGTATTTATTTTTTATTATTTGCAGGTTGCACATTGCTTGTAGTTTTGCACTTATGTTACATTGCTTAGAGGTTCACTGTATTTCACATAAGGTTGATATAATAGCGCTTCAATATCACATCATTTATTATGGTTATAGTATTTGAACACTTTCGATTGAGTGCAGCTTTTATCATTTAGGTATCTTATGATTGATTGGTTTCACATTAACTGCATTTTTAATGGGAGATTCAGAATTGGACAAAATAAGAATGTTCATTAATATCGTTTTACTATTGTCATAATAATTACGATTATTCGTTATGATGAAGTTAAAAACCCAGGAAGTCAGCACAGCACAGGGATGGTGGGAGCCCCTCATAATGGGCACAGCACAGGGATGGTGGGAGCCCCTCATAATGAGCACAGCACAGGGATGATGGGAGCCCCTGATAATGAGCACAGCACAGGGATGATGGGAGCCCCTGATAATGAGCACAGCACAGGGATGGTGGGAGCCCCTCATAATGAGCACAGCACAGGGATGGTGGGAGCCCCTCATAATGAGCACAGCACTGGGATGGTGGGAGCCCCTCATAATGAGCACAGCACAGGGATGGTGGGAGCCCCTCATAATAAGCACAGCACGGGGATGGTGGGAGCCCCTCATAATGAGCACAGCAGGGGTACAGCCCCAGGAGGAAGTCAGCACAGCACAGGGATGGTGGGAGCCCCTCATAATGAGCATAATGAGTCGACGACTGCCATATTGAGAAAGGTATTTATTGCTTTTTTAAATTCATGATAACGAATGTTCGTAATTGTTACGAAAAGTTAACAAATCTAACGAAAATCGTACGACACGAATCCAAAGTGAATTTCAGACACGAATTACGAAATACGAATTTTCGTCTAATACGAAACAAAACAAATTTATTGACGGTGCACATGTCTAATCGATACCATGAACATGAAGTTAAAGCGGAGGTCCGCCAAATATTTTTTTTTTAAGTCAGCAGCTACAAATACAGCAGCTGCTAACTTTTAAAATAAGGACACTTACCTGTCCAGGGCACCCGCAATGTCGGCACCAGAAGCCGATCTGTCCCTCGGCTCTCGGGTGCTGCTGCCACCGCCATCTTCGGTAAGGAAATCAGGAAGTGAAGCCTTGCGCCCTCACTTCCTGGTTCCCTACTGCGCATGCGCGACTTGCGCTGTGCGATCCAGCTGGTCCCTGCTGTTTCCTGGGACCTGTGTGTCTCCCAGAAGACAGCGGGGGGGACGAAGGAAGGGGGCGTAGATACCCGCGGGTGGCTCAGGTATCTATGCCCGGTAGTGGGAGAAAATACCTGTATTACACAGGTATCTGCTCCCCCCTCCCCCCTGAAAGGTGCCAAATGTGACACCGGAGGGGGGGGAGGGTTCTTGAAAAGCGGAAGTTCCATTTTTGGGTGGAACTCCGCTTTAAGAAGGCTCTGGAAGGCAGTGGAGGACAGAAAAGCCTGGTGCGCTACGGTCCGCGAGGTCACGAAGAGTCGGGCGCGACTGAACAACAACAACAACAACAACATTGAAGTGGTTAATGTTAGATTCTTCACATGTCATCTCCAACTGGTCCTGGGCTTTAGTGAGCATGCCCTGCGCAAAAGGTACCCCCGCGTGCACAGGTGCAGGTTACCCTGCCATAGGCACATGTGTCTGTCTACGTTGTACTGTTGATTACATTGTACAAGTACAAAGAGATCATCATGCAGTGGCGGCTGGTGTTCCATATTTTGGGGAGGGCGGCAAACAAACCCCCCACCCCGCCCGCTCGCCAGCCCTGCTCACCCGCTCCCAAGCCCGCCAGCCCCGCACTTACTCCATCCAGGTCGCGGGCAACTTCAGCGTCTTCTCCGGCTTCTCCTCCCGGCCAATCCTGTCGGGATTTAATTGGCTGGGAGGAGAAGCAGGAAGACAATAGATAATCAACATTCACTAATATCACAAGTGGGTGGGCTTGGGGCGCACAATTAGAGCCTCCATCTCTAATCATGTGCTTCACAAAAAAACTCATAGAACTCAATGCGTCCGGCGCCTTGCATGGAGATTAGGGGCCTGGCACATAGAGATTAGGGGGGCGGCTCCATTATAGAAATGATTATTAATTGCAATGGTGCTCCCAGGATGCAGAGCTTTCCAATAAAACAGCTCAACAGTAGCAGCTCACTTTATAGACTCCAAAAGTCCAGACAGCTGCACTCCAAAAATATCCGTCTTTATTCTGACGTAAAAAAAACAACGTAATACAGCAACAAGACACTGTAGGGACTGAGAAAAGTCAATGCGTTTCACGCTCAGTCATGCACTGCCATAGCGCAAAACACTGTGACTTTTCTCAGTCCCCACCACCAGGGACTGGGTGTGGCTGGCGATGGCAACAGCTATGGCGTCAACTGCAATGCAAACCCCACCAACTACCCCCCCCCCAAAAAAAAGACCCCCACCCCCCTACTGACAGACCCCTTCACCTACTGCCCTTTCCCCCACCCCAACTACCGCCCCCTCCCATCACTGACATACCCTTTCCTCCAACCACTGCCCCCCGCTCACAGACCTTCACCACCCAACTACTGACCCCAAAGCCCCCCCAAATACCGCCCCCTCCCTCTACTGACAGACCAACAACCCCCCCCCAGATCTTCATGCTACAGTCCCCGCTTGGCTGTCAAGGTGCCAGAGCTTGTGTCATGCCTGTGTCCCCGCCGACCTTTCAGCATGTAAGGCGTTAACTGAGTTCAGTTACCTCTTCGGGTCGGCCTGCGTCAGCCCCGTCTGGACCCCTGCTGCAGCCCACCTCCTGCCGCATGGCCTGGTCATGTACAAATGCCCAGTGTGCCCTACAGCCAGTTTGGGCCTGGTCCCTACAGTGTCTTGTTGCTGTATTGCATTGCTTTTTACGTCATGATAAAGACAGATATATTTGGAGTGCAACTGTCTGGACTGTTGGAATTTATATTGTGTTCAGTGTGACGAGCTGAGCTGAGCTTGCACTCTAGCAGGGGGTGTGTGTAGAATTATGGAGGGGGGCTAACCTGGAGCAGCACTGTATGGTTTAGTAGCAGCTCCCTTGTGGGCTGTCTCTGTCTAATTGATACTTTACAAAGCAGTATGAACTGGGAGGGGGTGTCTCTCCTGACTTACCTGGGTGTATGTGTTCAACTCTGGGCACAGCAAAAAAAAAAGGCCTTGCAGTGCTTGCCTTGTTGATGTCAGAGGTCAGAGGAGGTCAGAAGATAATGGGCAGACTGGTTCCAGAAGATAGAAAGGCAACAGTAACTCAAATGCCGAGGCACCTAATTTTACCACAAAAAACTGGGGAAACTTATTGACTCGAGTATAAGCCACCCTAGGCTTATACTCGCGTCAATACGTTTTCCCAGTTTTTTGTGCATGTCTCACTGTGCCTCACTGTGTCCATTTGCATACCTCACTGTGCCCATGCCTTACTGTGCCCATGCCTTACTGTGCCCATGCCTCACTGTGCCCATGCCTCACTGTGTCCATGCCTCACTGTGCCTCACTGTGTCCATGCCTCACTGTGCCTCACTGTGCCCATGCCTTACTGTGCCCATGCCTCACTGTGCCCATGCCTCACTGTGTCCATGCCTCACTGTGCCTCACTGTGCCTCACTGTGTCCATGCCTCACTGTGCCCATGTGTAATTTTAAATAAACTCTGCGACAAAATGATATAATAGATAATAAATATAAAATCACCCAGGTCAAATATATTGACCTCAAAACTGAACTAAAGCTGCTCCCCTGAGAAGTGAATAACTCCCAGTGATGTGTAGAAAAAATAATTAGGGGGCGCTAACAAGTGCGAATAAAAAAACAATAGTGATGAATTAGTTGTACATGTACCAATACCTCAATTTATATAAATGCAATATTGAATACTGTGCCCATGCCTCACTGTGCCCATGCCTCACTGTCACTGTTCCCATGCCTCACTGTGCCTAATCTCCCTACCTGATCTCCTGCGCTGTGTGACTAGACTGATGTTTAACATGGGAGTCTATGGAAGGGGTGCCCGGCTTTGAAAAATCGGTGCTCTCCGGCCGTAGGTCCCCCGGACAACAACCTTTGCACACTTGTAGAGAAAGAGTGGGGCTACATGTGGTCCAAGTTTGGGGTCCAGGGGACCTACGGCTGGCCGGGATTAGGTGCACAAAATGGAGATGGACACAAACTCGAGTATAAGCCGAGGGGGGCATTTTCAGCACAAAAAAATGTGCTGAAAAACTCGGCTTATACTCGAGTATATACCGTAACCACTTGTTACATCCAGGGTATGCAGAATACCATCTCTGAATGAACCTTGAAGCAGATGGGCTACAGCAGCAGAACACCACACCGGGTGCCACGCCTGTCAGCTAAGAATGGGAAACTGAGGCTACAATTGGCACAGAATCACCAAAATTGGACAATAGAAGATTGGAAAAACGTTGCTTGGTCTAATGAGTCTGGATTTCAGCTGCGACATTCAGATGGTGGGGTCAGAATTTGGCGCATGGATCCATCCTTCCTTGTATTGGTGGGGGTGTAATGGTGTGGGGGATATTTTCTTGGCACACATTGGGCCCGTTAGTACCAATTGAGCATCGTTTAGTAGGCCACGGCCTACCTGAGTATTGCTGCTGACCATGTCCATCCCTTTATGACTACAGCGTACCCATCCATGTGCCCATGGTGTCAGTGGAAGGAATAGTGCCTCAAGGGCCAGATAAAGGAAAGCAAAGGGCCACATTCGGCCCTCTGGGCCACAGTTTGGAGACTACTACCTTAGAGAATTGGGATGTCATAAATGGTAGTGCAATGTATATAATGTCTGTTGCCATGCTTGTTAACGCAACACAAAGATATCAAAGGGCTCTGAATGACATCACTGACTATATAGATA
Organism: Rana muscosa; assembly: GCA_029206835.1. Taxonomy (NCBI): domain Eukaryota; kingdom Metazoa; phylum Chordata; class Amphibia; order Anura; family Ranidae; genus Rana; species Rana muscosa. The sequence continues at coordinate 22,411,121 of CM055117.1, forward strand.
TAAGATAAGATATAAATGAGTATACTGCGCCAACCAAAAAAGATACATTAAAGAAAAGATACAATGTATCGGCCATCCTGCTTCATGTTTCAGCTTTCTCCTTTATAACACGGAGACTGTTCCCACCTTGGTCCTCTCTCAACGCCCAGTATCTCATTCATTCCAGCGACGTCCCATCGTGGCCGGTCTGTCGAAGGGTTAAATGTTAATTTTCCACCATTGGATCGTTTATAACTAATCACGGGCAGCAAATGTGTAAATTCGCCCTTATCTGTGCCATCTCTCTTTTTCCGATGGCTCGGTAAACTCGGCTAAGCTGTTTTGCTTTTTTGCTTTCACGCTCCTGTCCTTGCATTTTTCCAGTCCAATTAGGTTATTACTAAAGACTAAATGAGGCATGGAGCCTCTGAAAGTCACACCGTCACCCCAGCGACGGCCATCGGGCTGGGATTGGTGAGGGGCAGCCGGGCGTGACGGAGAGTCAACTTTCCTTTCCTTGTACCGCCCTCTGCCAGAGAATCACCTTCACATTCTTCAAGCTGAACTCTAATCTGAATAGATTTTGCCTTCCCTGGTTCCTCCCCGCCCCCCCCCACCCCCACCAACCGCAACATAGTCATGAAATTATTAAATCAAAACTTTCTGATTTCTTTACGCACCTTATTTTAGACCCAGTGACGTCATCACTGGGTCTCTGTGCTTCTCTGTGCAATGCAGCCAGATTGTGGCTGGTGGGAGGGGCTGGCAGGGTGCGGTACATAGCTTCCTGAGAACCTCACAGCACCCTAATGTCTCGTACACACGACCGGGTTTTCCGACAGGAAAACTCAGATGAGAGCTTTTGCCCGGTGCATGCTCCATCTGAGTTTTTCCGATGGGAAAACTGCCAAAAACGGCCGGCAAAAAAAAGAGAACTGCCTCTCTTTTTTTCCCGTTGGGATTCCCGACTGACTTTTTCCCGTCGGAAAACCCGGCCGTGTGTACGAGGCATGATTCTGTACTCTCCTGAGAGCTCTCAGCCCTGATGCAAGCAGTGGGCAGGCTCTTGGGAGGAGTTATGCTGACCAAAATACCTTCGTGGGTGGCTGTCCATCTGGAGGAGTGGGCGTTCCCAGGCAGGCTGTATTTGCATGCAGACCATCCTAGGTAACACCCACATGAGATGTCGAGTCGCCATGATTGAATGAACTGAGATCCAATGGAAGGTTGGGATGGGCCCGTGACTACGATGGATGTTCATCATGGGATATTTTCTTTTTTTGTTTTCTTTTTTAAGGACTTTCAGTGTGTTTATTTACAATGTACCCCTTACTCATTCATAGATGGGGAGGAAGATTTTTGGGGGCCCCCTTATTGTTAAAGGGGGCTTCAATATTTCAAAAAGCCCTCCTCCCTCAGACCCCCTCACAACCACCGGGCCAGGGTTGTGGAGTCCCCCAGACCCCCTCACAAGCACCGGGCCAGGGTTGTGGAGAAGAGGCCCTTGTCCTCATCAACTTGGGGACAAGAATCATTATTTTTTGCACAAGGTTCTCCTTGATATCGATACAGGACCTGCTTCAAGGAAAAATATCTGGTATGTATTCTTAGGTGGCACCCCATACCGTTGTTTTTCAGGGGTACCCCATTGACATCCATATCCGACACTCATCTGGTATAGATGAAGGGGATCCCAGACTGTGGATCTGGTATAGAAGGAAGGAATCTCAGACCGTGGATCTGGTATATATAAAGGGAATCTCAGACCGTGGATCTGGTATAGATGAAGGGAATCCCACATCCTGGATCTGGTATAGGTGGAGGAAATTTCAAACCTTGAAACTCGTATAGATGAAGGGAATTTTAGATTATGGATCTGGTATAGATGAGGGGAATCCCAGATTCTGGATCTGGTATAGATGAAGGGAATTTCAGATTCTGGATCTGGTATAGATGAAGGGAATTTCAGATTCTGGATCTGGTATAGATGAAGGGAATTTCAGATTCTGGATCTGGTATATATAAAGGAAATCTCAGACTGTGGATCTGGTATAGATGAAGGGAATCCCACATCCTGGATCTGGTATAGCTGAAGGAAATTTCAAACCTTGAATCTGGTATAGATGAAAGGAATTTCAGATTATGGATCTGGTATAGATGAGGGGAATCCTAGACTCTGGATCTGGTATAAATGGAATGAATCTCGGACCATGGATCTGGTATAGATGGAAGGAATCTCAGACCCTGGGTCTGGTATAAATAAAGGGAATCTCAGACCCTGGATCTGGAATAGATGAAGGGAGTCTCAGACCCTGAATCTGGTATAGATTAAGGGAAACCCAAACCCAGGATCTGGTGTAGATGAAGGGAATCTCAGATCCTTGATCTGGTATAGAAGGAAGGAATCTCAGACCATGGATCTGGTATAGATCAAGAGAATCTCAGACCCTGGATCTGGCCTAGATGTTAGGAGTCTCAGATCCTGGATCTGGTATAGATGAAGGAATCTCAGACCCTGGATCTGGTATAGATGAAGAGAATCTCAGACCCTGGATCTGGCATAGATGTTAGGAGTCTCAGATCCTGGATCTGGTATAGATGAAGGAATCTCAGACCCTGGATCTGGTATAGATGAAGAGAATCTCAGACCCTGGATCTGGCATAGATGTTAGGAGTCTCAGATCCTGGATCTGGTATAGATGAAGGAATCTCAGACCCTGGATCTGGTATAGATGAAGAGAATCTCAGACCCTGGATCTGGTATAGATGAAGAGAATCTCAGACCCTGGATCTGGTATAGATGAAGGGAATCTTAAGCCTCATACACACGGCCGAGAATCTCGTCAGGAAAAAACTTGTCGTTTTTCTTGACGAGATTCTTGGACAAGAAACTTGTCCCGGCCGAGTGTACACACGCTCGATTCAAAGAACCCGCGATTCTTTGAATGGAGCGAGCGCGGTGACGTAATCGACTACGACGAGCATGCGCTCGTCACATTCGATGCCGTCGCCGCCATCTTGCTACACCCTACCTATGCCTAGGAAGCTACCGCGCATGCGTCAAAGTCATTTCGAGCATGCGCGGGTTTCCACGGCGACAGGTAAGTGTACACACACACTTTTCTCGTCGAGAAACAGGCTGACGAGAATCTCGACGAGAAAATGGAGAATCCTGACGAGAAAATAGAGAGCAGGTTCTCTATTTTTCTCGTCGAGATTCTTGACGGTTTTCTTGACGAGAAACCCGATAGCCGCGTACACACGACCGATTTACTCGGCAAGAAAGCTCTGCCAGCAAGTTTCTTGTCGTTTTTTGACGAGAAACTTGGTCGTGTGTACGAGGCTTCAGACTCTGGATCTGGAATTGATGATGGAATCTCAGACCCTGGATCTGGTATAGATGACAGGATTCTCAGACCCTGGATCTGGTGTAGATGACAGGAATCTCAGACCCTGGATCTGGTATAGATGACAGGAATCTCAGACCCTGGATCTGGTATAGATGACGGGAATCTCAGACCCTGGATCTGGTATAGATGACAGGAATCTCAGACCCTGGATCTGGTATAGATGACGGGAATCTCAGACCCTGGATCTGGTATAGATGACAGGAATCTCAGACCCTGGATCTGGTGTAGATGACAGGAATCTCAGACCCTGGATCTGGTATAGATGACAGGAATCTCAGACCCTGGATCTGGTATAGATGACGGGAATCTCAGACCCTGGATCTGGTATAGATGACAGGAATCTCAGACCCTGGATCTGGTATAGATGACGGGAATCTCAGACCCTGGATCTGGTATAGATGACAGGAATCTCAGACCCTGGATCTGGTATAGATGACGGGAATCTCAGACCCTGGATCTGGTATAGATGACAGGAATCTCAGACCCTGGATCTGGTATAGATGACGGGAATCTCAGACCCTGGATCTGGTATAGATGACAGGAATCTCAGACCCTGGATCTGGTATAGATGACGGGAATCTCAGACCCTGGATCTGGTATAGATGACGGGAATCTCAGACCCTGGCACATGTGCGAAGGTAAACACAGTGCACATTTCTGCATGTAGATGCAGCTGTGCATATCGCCTCATTGATTATTATTGTGCTGCATTTTGATGCGCACAAAACTATATGTTGTGCGCATCTAAAATCTGTTTTTTTTTTCTGCCTGTGTGAATGAGTCCTTAGGCCATGCTAGTGACATTATATACCTGTTTTCTAGTATGCAATGCGCTGGTTGCTTTAGCTCCCTGTATTATAGTTTCTGACCGGTATGGTGCGCGATAAAAATACATATAAATATATTTTTCGCTGTTCGCGGTGTTCTTTAGGTGAATGCTAATTCTAAAATGAATTAACGGCGGGTAAATAGGGCAAAATTATGGAAAAGAAAATTGGAATTTTCGGCTGCATTCACACTGTGATTCAGCCGGTGATTCTATATCGCAGCAAGACATGTGACGTGTGTTTGGTGGTATTATTCTAATTGCACACCAGACTCAGTTGCAGTTGTCACGTTACAGAATCATGTGGCAATCGCGGCAAAAACACACGTTTATAAATCATGCTTAGCTTGTTGCCCAAAAAGGACCGGGAGCTTCTTTTGGGCAACAAACGCGCATACGGCAAAACGGGCCGCCCTATTCGAAATTCTTATACACAAAATTGCGTGAAAATCACTCAACAAAAATCGCAAGCGGCAACTCTTGTTAAATGTGAATTGGGCCTAATGCCGCGTACACTCGGTCGGAAATTCCATCAGCAAAAGTCCGATGTGAGCTTTTGGTCGGAAATTCCAACCGTGTGTAGGCTCCATCGGACTTTTGCTGTCGGAATTTCTGCCAGCAAAAGATTGAGAGCAGGTTCTCAATTTTTTAGACGGAATGTCTGTAGCAATTCCGACACGCAAATTTCCGACGCATGCTCGGAAACAATTCGACGCATGCTCGGAAGCGTTGAACTTCATTTTCTCAGCTCGTCGTAGTGTTGTACGTCACCGTGTTCTTGATGGTCGAAAGTTCAGAGAACTTTTGTGTGACTGTGTGTATGCAAGACAAGCTTGAGCGGAATTCCGTCGGAAAAACCATCCAAGGTTTTTCCGACCTAATTTCCACTCGTGTGTACGCGGCATAAGGCTAAAGTTCATCTGCTTGCTGCTCCTTCTATCGGATGGGGTCCTAGCGGCCGATGTTCAGCTAACCAGATGCTCTGAGGTTTTTGAAGAGCCCTCAGAGACTTTGAATTTCGATACATTTGTCTTCTTCTACATGGTGTCACCAGAGATCATTGATACAAAGTAGCCGTCCTCTCTCGAGTGCCCCTCTAATGGCTCCATTAAAATAATCTCTCCGCCAGGCTAATGGTGCATTCTTTTTCTATTGAACCCTTAAATGTGATGAAGCTTTCTTCAGGCTGACGCGCGGCGTTTCATTACTGCCGCGGGCCTGCGGGCTGAACGGTTGGCAGAAAGAGAGAGATTTACGGACCTGGAGCGATTCCACCTGCCGGGCTTAATGGACGAGGGGAAAGCGGAGGCTGATGGGTCGCTGTTTACTTACTGCTCGGAGAGATAACTCGGCAATGCCAGCGGAAGACGCTAAAGTGATTTGGAGAGGGGGGCAAGAGGGCGCACGCGGCGGACGCGTTGTTTGTACTCGATGCCTTCTGAATAATTTATTACCGCTGATGCTTGTTTGTTCCCTGAATTCGGGAGAAGAGAGCACTGGGCAGATGCCACTTACCCGCCCGTGTAAATCAATTTCCCTGACGTCCTTTAGATTACGAGCCTCTTGCCCTCGCTGAACTCATTATCTGGCAATTCTGCGACTTTTTTTCCGCTGAAATTGGCTTTTAATGGATGGAATGGGCTATGAAACACGATACAGAGTCCTCTGGAAAAAAATACATCTCCAGCGAGGCCGTGCGCCATTGTGAGAGCGGGAACGTGCTCCAATTTTCCAGCAGAAACATGAGCTGTGGGCTTCCTAATTAAATCCTGTTATGAATGATAAAAGTCGCTTTCTTGTATTTTTAATGGCTTATGATGTTTTTCTGTAGAGGCTAATGGTGGAAACCTATACGGTAATCAGGAGAGATTGATTAAGACCCCCGCTAAAAGGCAGCACTCAACAACCACAGAGACAAACTACACATACTTCTCTAGTGAATGGATAGGCTGCATTCTCAGTGATGTCCCCGGTCTCTAGTGAATGGATAGGCTTGATTTTTCAATGATGTCACCGGTCTCTAGTGAACGGATAGGCTGCATTCTCAGTGATGTCATCACTCTCTAGTGAATGGATAGGCTGCATTCTCAGTGATGTCACCGGTCTCTAGTGAATGGATAGGCTGCATTCTCAGTGATGTTACCAGTCTCTAGTGAATGGATAGCTGCATTCTCAGTGATGTCACCGGTCTCTAGTGAATGGATAGGCTGCATTCTCAGTGATGTCACTGGTCTCTAGTGAACGGATAGGCTGCATTCTCAGTGATGTCATCGCTCTCTAGTGAATGGATAGCTGCATTCTCAGTGATGTCACCGGTCTCTAGTGAATGGATAGGCTGCATTCTCAGTGATGTCACCGGTCTCTAGTGAATGGATAGCTGCATTCTCAGTGATGTCACCGGTCTCTAGTGAATGGATAGGCTGCATTCTCAGTGATGTCACCGATCTCTAGTGAATGGATAGGCTGCATTCTCAGTGATGTCACCGGTCTCTAGTGAATGGATAGGCTGCATTCTCAGTGATGTCATCGCTCTCTAGTGAATGGATAGGCTGCATTCTCAGTGATGTCACTGATCTCTAGTGAATAGATAGGCTGCATTCTCAGTGATGTCACCGCTCTCTAGTGAATGGATAGGCTGCATTCTCAGTGATGTCACTGGTCTCTAGTGAATGGATAGGCTGCATTTCCAATGATGTCACTGGTCTCTAGTGAATGGATAGGCTGCATTCTCTGTAATGTCACCTGTCTCTAGTGAATGGATAGGCTGCATTCTCTGTAATGTCACCGGTCTCTAGTGAATGGATAGGCTGCATCCTCAGTAATGTCACCATCTCTAGTGAATGGATAGGCTGTATTTTCAATGATGTCACCGGTCTCTAGTGAATGGATAGCTGCATTCTCAAGGATGTCACCGGTCTCTAGTGAATGGATAGGCTGCATTCTCAGTGATGTCACTGGTCTCTAGTGAACGGATAGGCTGCATTCTCAGTGATGTCACTGGTCTCTAGTGAACGGATAGGCTGCATTCTCAGTGATGTCACCACTCTCTAGTGAATGGATAGCTGCATTCTCAGTGATGTCACCGGTCTCTAGTGAATGGATAGATTGCATTGTCAGTGATGTCACCGCTCTCTAGAGAATGGATAGGCTGCATTCTCAGTGATGTCATCGCTCTCTAGTGAATGGATAGGCTGCATTCTCAGTGATGTCACTGATCTCCAGTGAATGGATAGGCTGCATTCTCAGTGATGTCACCGCTCTCTAGTGAATGGATAGACTGCATTCTCAGTGATGTCACCGGTCTCTAGTGAATGGATAGGCTGCATTCTCAGTGATGTCACCGCTCTCTAGTGAATGGATAGACTGCATTCTCAGTGATGTCACCGCTCTCTAGTGAATGGATAGACTGCATTCTCAGTGATGTCACCGGTCTCTAGTGAATGGATCGACTGCATTCTCAGTGATGTCACCGCTCTCTAGTGAATGGATAGGCTGCATTCTCAGTGATGTCATCGCTCTCTAGTGAATGGATAGGCTGCATTCTCAGTGATGTCACTGATCTCCAGTGAATGGATAGGCTGCATTCTCAGTGATGTCACCACTCTCTAGTGAATGGATAGGCTGCATTCTCAGTGATGTCATTGGTCTCTAGTGAATGGATAGGCTGCATTTCCAATGATGTCACTGGTCTCTAGTGAATGGATAGGCTGAATTCTCTGTAATGTCACCGGTCTCTAGTGAATGGATAGGCTGCATTCTCAGTAATGTCACCTGTCTCTAGTGAATGGATAGGCTGTATTTTCAATGATGTCACCGGTCTCTAGTGAATGGATAGGCTGCATTCTCAGTGATGTCACCGCTCTCTAGTGAATGGATAGGCTGTATTTTCAATGATGTCACCGGTCTCTAGTGAATGGATAGGCTGTATTTTCAATGATGTCACCGGTCTCTAGTGCATGGATAGGCTGCATTCTCAATGATGTCACCGGTCTCTAGTGAATGGATAGGCTGCATTCTCAGTGATGTCACTGGTCTCTAGTGAATGGATAGGCTGTATTCTCAGTGATGTCACTGGTCTCTAGTGAATGGATAGGCTGCATTCTCAGTGATGTCACCGCTCTCTAGTGAATGGATAGGCTGTATTTTCAATTATGTCACTGGTCTCTAGTGAATGGATAGGCTGCATTCTCAGTGATGTCACTGGTCTCTAGTGAATGGATAGGCTGCATTCTCAGTGATGTCACTGGTCTCTAGTGAATGGATAGGCTGTATTTTCAATGATGTCACCGGTCTCTAGTGAATGGATAGGCTGCATTCTCAATGATGTCACCGGTCTCTAGTGAATGGATAGGCTGCATTCTCAGTGATGTCACCAGTCTCTAGTGAATGGATAGGCTGCATTCTCAGTGATGTCACCAGTCTCTAGTGAATGGATAGGCTGCATTCTCAGTGATGTCACCGCTCTCTAGTGAATGGATAGGCTGCATTCTCAGTGATGTCACCGCTCTCTAGTGAATGGATAGGCTGTATTTTCAATTATGTCACTGGTCTCTAGTGAATGGATAGGCTGCATTCTCAGTGATGTCACCGGTCTCTAGTGAATGGATAGATTTCATTCTCAGTGATGTCACAAGTCTCATGTAAATGGGAAAAGTTGGTGTTGTCACCCTGAAATATTAGCTCAAAAAGGAATAATACATTATTACATAGGAAGCAAATTAATTAATAATTCATAAATGTTTATCTTTTCTGTTTGGATTCCATGTAGTTCAGTAACATAAAATGTTGAAATCACCTTTCCCATAATTCCATTTGAAGCAATTCCTCTAAACTGATATTTGTTGCATTAAGTGTAACAAATGATTTATGAAGATGTGCCCATTAAAACCTTCTGGCAGCAACCACTAGAAGGCCATCCTTGTAGGAAGTTTGAAAGTAGAACAAAATAAATAAATAAAGCCCTGTGAAGTCTAATGCCCTGTACACACGATCGGACCTTTTTCCGATCAAACTTCCATCGGAATTCCGACGGAATTTCATCGGAAAAAAATTGAACATGTTCTATTTGAAAATTTCGATGGAATTCATGGACGGAGTTTCCGATGAAAAAACCCCAACGGTCTCCGTCTGACTTTTTTCATCGGAGATTACTATCGTGTGTACAGGGCATAACACCTTCTTATCTCTTCATAGTCTTCATGTACCCCACATGTCATGATTATTGACTAAAATTTGCAAATGCTTGAAAACACTTAATTAAACACAAAAGTAGATGTAAATAGAATCACTAAAACCTCAAATACGTAAGCTTTTGCATTTTATTTTAATTTTCAAAGTTGTCTACAATCTCTTCAAATCTACAGCTTTATTTCAATGAATTCTTGGTGATCCTTCTATGAAGGTCTTTCTTCAAGAACTTCCTGTTACGGGTTGAAACTTGTCTGTTGATTGCACTCTTGTGTTGTCCCCTGGTGGAGACTACAAGTGACTGTGCCAACACACATTGCTTAGACATAGTCCACCACCATTGTCACTATCATGAAGCCGGTCCAGATCAATGACTTGCAGCCAAAGCTGGACTGTATGGCATGTAGATAGGAATTGGCAGAAGGCAGCAGGAGAAGATTATCCACATTGAGATAGAAAAAGGATTAAAAAAGGTCAAAATGGCATTTAATGGTAGAAAAAAGCCACAATACACGCTTCTTGTCCAGTTCGGTTTAAATTTATATTACTATTACAAATCTCTCAGTTATAATGCTGCTTCCTGACATCACACTCCGGTGCTCTAGGCTAGCATAGCTGAGTAACAGCCACACCCCTCAGAGCATTATGGACAAGCAATTAGCATTTTTTAGAAGGCCAGCCATGGCATTTCTTAGAAGGTGCGCCCATCAGAGTGCCTCCTCAGATCAGATGTGCCTATCAGAGTGCCCCTTACATCACGTGTACCCATCAGAGTGCCCCTTTCATCAGGTGTACCCATCAGAGTGGCCCCCTACATCAGGTGTCCCCATCAGAGTGCCCCCCTACATCAGGTGTTCCCATCAGCGTACCCCCCAACATCGGGTATTCCTCTCAGAATGCCCCCTCACATTAGGTGTTCCCATCAGAGTGCCCCCTTACATTAGGTGTTCCCATCAGAGTGCCCCCTTACATTAGGTGTTCCTATCAGAGTGCCCCCTCACATCAAGTGCGCCCATCAGAATGTCCCCTCACATCAGATGCGCCCATCAGAGTGCCCCCTTACATTGAGTGTTCTCATCAGAGTGCCCTCTTACATCATGTATCCCCATCTAAGTGCCCCTATAGATCAGGTGTCCCCATCAGAGTGCCCCTATCAGAGTACCCCCATACATCAGGTGTTCCCATCAGAGTGCCTCCAGAGATCAGGTGTCCCCAGCAGAGTGCTCATTTGCATTGGATGTCCCCATTAGAGTGCCCCTTTATATCAGGTGTCCATATCAGAATGCCCCTTTACATCAGGTGTCCCCATCAGAGTGTCCCCTTACATCAGGTGGCCCCTTTACATCAGGTGTCCCCATCAGAGTGCCCCCTTACATCAAGTGTCCCCATTAGAGTGCCCCTTTCAATTCACATGTGCTCATTGGAGTGTCCCTTTAATTTAGGTGTCCCCATCAGAGTATCCTTATAGATTAGTTGTGACCCATCTGAGGACACCTATAGGTTGGTAGAGCCCATCAAAGCAACTTGACTGGCCTGCATACCTGTGTCGCCATCAGAGTGCCCACCTACATCAGGTGTCGCCATCAGAGTGCCCCCCTACCTCAGGTGCCCCATCAGAATGACCTCCTACATCAGGTGTTCCCATCAGAGTGCCCCCCTACATCAGGTGTTCCCATCAGAGTGCCCCCTTACATCAGGTGTTTCCATCAGAGTGCCCCCTACATCAGGTGTTCCCATCAGAGTGCCCCCTTACAACAGGTTTCCCCATCAGAGTGCCCCATACATTAGATGTTTCCATCAGAGTGCCCCCTCACATCAGGTGTTCCCATCAGAATGCCCCCTACATCCGGTGTCCCTATCAGCGTGCCCCCTCACATCAGGTGTTCCCATCAGAGTGTCCCTTTCAATTCACATGTGCTCATTGGAGTTTCCCTATAATTCAGGTGTCCCCATCAGAGTATCCTTATAGATTAGTTGTGACCCATCTGAGGACACCTATAGGTTGGTAGAGCACATCAATATGAACTTGACTGGCCTGCACAGAGTACTGACTTCAACCCGAAAGAACACCTTTGGGATGAATTAGAGCGGAGACTGCAAACCAGGCCTTCTCGTCCAACATCAATGCCTGACCTCACCAATGCTTTTCTGGAAGAATGGTCAAACATTCTCATAGACACACTCCTAAACCTTGTGGACGACCTTCCCAGAAGAGTTGAAGCTGTTATAGCTGCAAAGGGTGGGCCAACTCAATATTTAACCCTACGGACTAAGACTGGGGTGCCATTAAAGTTCATGTGCGTGTAAAGACAGGCGCCCCAATACTTTTCACAATATAGTGTATGTCTACCAGTAAAAAAAAAAAAAAAATATGTATTAAACACAAAAAATTATTTATTTAAAATTTTCATTAGCACTTTGATAAGGGGAGGAACCAGGGAAGGCAAAGAAGATTACATTTCAGGTTAGCATTTTCCTATAAATCTTAAACATAGCCTAACCCCCTCTAATCCATATTTCTACCCCGCCTAACGTATCGGGAATTTCTGGGAATCATCGTCTCCCTATACAGAGCAATGCCACCAGTGCCAGAAATCACCATATGTGTGTGAATGGCACGGATCTCTCGTACTGAATTACATGTGCAGTCATTACCGAGCTGTACCCTCAGGCAAAGACCTAGAACTGTACAGTGGTCAAGGTAATTCAAGGTAATCCGTCATTTACCAATTAGGAAATGTTGTACCGAGTTATGTAAGGAAGTGGAATGAAGGGGTTGTGTAAGACACTATGCTATTAGAATTATGAGTTTTTCAAAGCCGAACTCAAGGCAGATATAAGAGACACAGAATAATGCAGCTCCGTAATTATCATTACATGTATTTTTAAATACAAGCAGTGTAAGATAAATTTGATTTACTTTCAGCCTCTTGAAGTCCCTGTACAGAAGAGCTCAAAGAGGGGGAGGAAGCAGCAGCACAAAAGGCCAATCAGTTCACGTTTTGCAAAGAAGCATGCTGATAGGAGAGTGAGAGAGAGATGGGCTCATCACTGTGCTACTTCTCCTTCACTGTCCAGTCACAGGTTGAGGGCGGAATGTGTCTTAGAATGATTATGCATGACCAGTGCCGGGAAAATGTCAGCTATAGCCCAGGGTGCCATACTGCACAAAAGGCCAATCAGTTCACGTGTTGCAAAGAAGCATGCTGATAAGAGAGTGAGAGAGAGATTGGCTCATCATTGTGCTACTTCTCCTTCACTGTCCAGTCACAGGTTGAGGGCGGAATGTGTCTTAGAATGATTATGCATGACCAGTGCCGGAAAAAGTTCAGCTATATAGCAGAGGGTGAACATGCCAAACTGCACCCCCCCCCCCCAACCGAATGAGCATGTGTCAGCAAAAATCCTCTCCTACTCCAAAAACGAAAAAAATTGAGCACTGATCTGCATGCTTACATAAATTCACCCTCCTCCCAATACAAATCTGCCCCCTGCTGAAATCCCCTTCTCAGCACAAATCTTTACCCCCCACCCCAACTCCCCCAGTTCAAATCTTCTCATTCCCCATATGCCCCCAGCAAAAATCCCCCCCCCAAAAAAAAAAATTCCGCCCATCCATGTATATACCTATTTGTTCAAAATAAATGTTTTAAAAGGACTCATGCATCAGGCCACGTGCCTTCCTTATCTCTTTTGCGTAGAGCTGGGGGTACTACTGAGCAGGGGATCTGCTGAACAAGGGTAATAATAAGCTGTGGATCTGCTTGAACGAGGGTACCAATGCTGAACATGGGTACTAAGGAGGTGGGGATCTGCTGAGTGGGGGTACTACTAAACTGGGGTTCTATTGAGGCCCTTTAAAACAAATAGAAAATCAACACACACACACAGGGCATCTGCCAAGCTTCATTGAAGCTTTAAAAAAGTATCACTGAAACATAACTGTCGGCAAAATGGCTCAGCTGGGCATATGGACGTACCTGTACGTCCCCTTTAAGATACAGCATTTGGGGCGCGCCGCGAGCTCCGTGAGTCTGACCGCAGGTCCCGCGGACTCAATGTCCGCCAGGAGTCCCGCGATCGTCTCACGGAGAGTAAGAACGGGGAAATGCTGATATACACAAGCATTTCCCCGTTCTGCCTAGTGACAAGGACACTGATCACAGCTCCCTGTAATCGGGAGCTGTGATCAGTGTCGGGTCACACATAGCCCCGCCCCCTACAGTTAGAACACATCCCTAGGACACACTTAACCCCTTCAGCCATAAAACTATCCCCTATTTTGTAGACGCTATAACTTTTGCGCAAAGCAATCATTAAATGCTTATTGCGATTTTTTTTTTTGCCAAAAATATGTAGAAGAATACGTATCGGACTAAACTGAGGAAAAAAATTTTTTTTTAGATATTTTTTGGGGATATTTATTATAGCAAAAAGTAAAAAATATTGTATTTTTTTTTCAAAATTTTGGTCTTTTTTTGTTTATAGCGCAAAAAAAAAAAACGCAGAGGTAATCAAATACCACCAAAAGAAATCTCTATTTGTGGGGAAAAAAGGACGTAAATTTTGTTTGGAAAACACGTCGCACGACCACGCAATTGTCAGTTAAAGCGACGCAGTGCCGAATCGCAAAAAGTGCTCTGGTCTTTGACCAGCCAAATGGTCCGGGGCTGAAGTGGTTAATATCTGTTGAAGTCAAAGTGTGAGCCCTTACACGTATTGATGAGATTATGTACATGTAGTAGGATCTCTTTTAAGCTAAAGACACATTGAAAAGATTCTGTTTTTTATACAGTCCTCAACCTTCTCATCTTTTTCTCCAGGGTGATGGCCTTCACATGACGAAGAGACCTGTCTATCTGAAAATCGTCAATGGAAAAAACCAGACTGGAGACTTTACTGACACGCCGGCAGCCTTCCTTGGACGGTAGAAATGAGGCCACGGGCCTCGGTACTCCATAGTCAGGACGGCGATTATCAGCTTTCTGAGCTTCTTGCTGACGTACTTCATGTCCCATGTGGTCCACCTCCTTCCTCCGACCCCAGGCACCAGACAGGAGAAGGATGGGCCAATACATCCATTACCTTCTACTGCTGCTACTGAGCTTTGCTCTGGACTCATCCTCTTATGGGCCAAACACCAGAGCCCAGAAGAAAGGAGACATTATTCTTGGTGGACTCTTCCCCATCCACTTCGGAGTCAACTCAAAGGACGAGATCTTACAATCAAGGCCGGAATCCCTCGAGTGCACCAGGTAGGAAATGGATTTTCGTGGAGTAATACCGGCATGAACCCTTTCACTTGAAACTCCATCTTAACATCCCAGAAAATAAAGAATCCTAGATTCTTTATTTCTAGTTTCCTTAAAGCTGGCCATTGCAATCAGATTGTGTGGTCTGTTTTCGATCTACCAATGAATATGTTGTATGAAAGTCTACCAAATTTGAAAAGCAAATGGAATGGAAAATGTAGGTAGGGCTTTCATTAACCTAGTTTTGGTAGATACTACAGAGATTGTATACTGTAACACAGCTATAGTCAAGTTTTTATTAACATGGATGAACCCATAAAATAAAGTGCAGGTTCAGGAACTCTTTATAATAACTACCATATCTACAGTAAATGAGAAGCATTAACGGGACTTTGAATGAGGCAGGAACTTATTCATGCCTCCATCCCTATAGGGTTAAAAAGAGAGCTAGCAGGGTGGGACTTTGAATGAGCCACGCAGTCAATAAACTTGATTGATAATAGGCATTTATTGTGTACCAGATAATACAAAAACCTGATTATTTTCACAGTATAAATCTGTATCCATATATATAAAGCAGGAATAATACATATCCATAGGGAAGGATCATGGGTATACACCTCTTAACTTCCCATAATTTGGAATAATTACCGAGATACATAAACAGTTCATATATGATTTGTAAAAAATGCATGATTGTATTTAAAAAAGGGTAAAAGACACATGATCGATTTAAACATGGTGAATACAAAAGCTTGACACGTTTCATGGAGTTATTATCCATTCTTCAGGAGCAAACGTGTATCTGAAATGAAATTAAGTGAAGTATAAAATATGAGAAATCCTTCAGGGGCTGTCCCAATGAGACAGACCAAAAAGGAGAGGGGAGAAGAATAAAACAGTATCCCCATGGAAGATACTATACTCACAAAATCGCTGTGCATGGTGAGTGCGAAACAGGCTGGAGCCCCCCTTCGGAAAGGGGGCGTTTTGTCCGGGAGCTGTGCTTGTGAGAACCGCATGCACTGCCCATGCATGGCAACACCAAGGGACACATAGTCCCCCAAAAGGACATTCTCCAGAGTGTAACAAAGGATGTGTGTATGGTTGTCTGGAAGGGCTGCCAAACAATAATAAATAAATAAATTGTAATTAGTATGTAACAAACAACCTTATGGGTTTAAATAACAAGGATATGTGGTAATGTGTAAATCCCCAATCATGGGGGTAGGGAATAAGTCCCACCCTGCTAGCTCTCTTTTTTACCATATCTACAGGTCACGGTACATTAGCCTGGTGGTCAGTTGCAATAATGCTCAAAATATTGGTGGTCAGTGCATGCAAAATGTTCCTTACATTGGTGGTCAGTGGGAAGAATGTTCCTTACATTGGTGATCAGTGGGAAGAATGTTCCTTACATTGGTGATCAGTGGGAAGAATGTTCCTTACATTGGTGATCAGTGGGAAGAATGTTCCTTACATTGGTGATCAGTGGGATAAATGTTCCTAACATTGGTGATCAGTGAGAAGAATGTTCCTTTCATTGGTGATCAGTGAGAAGAATGTCCCTTACATTGGTGATCAGTGAGAAGAATGTTCCTTACATTGGTGATCAGTGAGAAGAATACTCCTTACATTGGTGATCAGTGGGAAGAATGTTCCTTACATTGGTGATCAGTGGGAAGAATGCTCCTTACATTGGTGATCAGTGAGAAGAATGTTCCTTACATTGGTGGTCAGTGGGAAGAATGTTCCTTACATTGGTGGTCAGTGAGAAGAATGTTCCTTACATTGGTGATCAGTGGGAAGAATGTTCCTTACATTGGTGATCAGTAGTGATGAGCCGAACACCCCCGGGTTCGGTTCGCACCAGAACCCGCGAACGGACCGAACGTTCGTACGAACATTAGAACCCTATTAAATACAATGGATGCGAACGTTCGAATTCTAAAGTGCTAATTATAACAACTATTATGCATGTTATTGTCCTCAAAAGGGTTTGGGAACCCGGGTTCTGCACCAGGGGACATGTATCAATGCAAAAAGAAGTTTTAAAAACGGTCGTTTTTCGGGAGCAGTCATTTTAATGATGCATAAAGTGAAAAAAAAAAAAGTCAAATATTCCTTTAAATATCGTACCTGGGGGGTGTCTAAAGTATGCCTGTGAAGTGCCACGTGTTTCCCGTGTTTAGAACTGTCCCTGCACAAAATGACACTTCTAAAGGAAAAAAAAGCCATTTAAAACTGCTTGCGGCTTTAATGTAATGTCTGGTCCCGGTAATATGGATGAAAATCTTTAAGAAAAATGGCATAGCTACCCCATGACCCCCCCCCCCCCTACCCCAGCCCATTACCAGCCCCTTTGGGTCTTGTATGGATATTAAGGGGAACCCCGCACATAAAATAAAAAAGGCCCTATATACTCTGAACAGCCGTATACAGGCGGTGCATACAAGACAGGGACTGTAGGTTTGTTCTTATGTAGAATCTGTTTGTAAGTTTGAACAGGTACATTGTTTAAGTGTAGCTCCAGCCCAAAAATCTATTTTTTAACTTTTTGGAAAACATAGGTAAGGGTTATCACCCCTGTAACATTTGTTTTGCTGTCTGTGCCCCTGTTCAGAACATTTCACCTCACTTTCCGTCCCAATGACAACTGTTTTTGAAATGTGGTGTTTTTCTTGAAACAAGGATTGCTGATAAAGCATCAGTACAGAGGAGACACCTTTCTCCCATATTAATTCTTACAGGAGAGAATTTTCCTTCCTAGGGGTAGATTTCCTCTCACTTCCTGTTGTCTTCTTGCGTTTGCAAGTAGGAGTCGTTTGTAAGTTGGATGTTTGAAAGTAGGGACCTGCCGTATATACTCTGCAGAAATAGGCCCCTTAGTTGTTGGTACAACACTGTAAGCACTCACAGTTACTCTTGGTTGGTGCTGGAACGCCCTGCTGTCAACTATTATATCAGGAATTGTAATTACATATAATTGTTGAACAGTGGTAGTAAAAATTGGGCCTTTGATGGTGGTGCTGGTGCCACAACATTGTAAGCCCTGACAGTTACTCTTGGTGGGTGCAGCAATGGGCCCTGCTGTGAATTATTAGATCAAGAATTGTAATTGCATGCCCCTGTTGAACAGGGGCTGAAAAATTGGGCCTTTCGTGGTGGTGGTGGTGGTGGCGTTGCCACAACACTGTAAGCCCTCAGAGTTACTCTTGGTGGGTGCAGCAATGGGCCCTGCTGTGAATTATTAGATCAAGAATTGTAATTACATGCCCCTGTTGAACAGGGGCTGAAAAATTGGGCCTTAGGCACTGGTGGCACAACACTGCAACCCCTCACAGATACTGTACTTGGAGCACAGCAATGAGCCCTGTTGCAAAGTATTGCTTCAAAAATTGTAATTACACGCCCCTGTTAAACAGGGGCTGAAAAATTGGGCCTTAGCCACTGGTGGCGGCACCCATAAACAAAAATGATCTTCCAAGCTATCATCATCAATTGTATCATTGAGGACTCGGAGGAGGAGGATAGCCAGTCAACATAACAGCACAGGCACTCAGCATCAGCATCAGTCTTGAAGGGATGTGACATGTTAAAATCAATTAGTCTGTTATATCAGCATCAGGTGTGTGGTAGCTGGTGGTGATCCAAGACTGGTTCATCTTGATGAAAGTCAGTCGATCAACCGAGTCGGTGGACAGGTGCACCCTGTGATCCGTGACAAATCCTCCAGCAGCACTGAATGTGCGTTCCGAAAGAACGCTGGATGCAGGACAGGCCAGTAGCTCAATTGCATACTGTGCAAGCTCTGGCCAGTGATCCATCCTCAAGACCCAGTAAGCCAGAGGATTTTCGGTGGGGAAGGTGTCCAAGTCTGACCTTGCCCCTAGATATTCCTGCACCATGTTTATCAGACGCTGGCGATGGTTGCTGGAACCGATCATACTTTGGGGCTGCGGACTAAAGAATTGTCTGAACGCATCGGTCAGACGGCCACCTTCCCCACCGTTCCTTCTTTGACTGGCCGAAGCCTCAGCAACTCGTTGTCCAGGACCAGGAGTTTGTAACCTCCCAGTCTCTGGGAACGCGTTGCACAGACCTTTCTGCAAGGCCTCCCGGAGTTGTCTCATCCTCTGCTCCCTCTGCGACGGTAACATAAGGTCCGCAACCTTACCCTTGTACCGTGGATCAAGGAGAGTGGCCAGCCAGTAATGGTCCCTCTCCTTGATCCGAAGAATACGAGGATCCTTCCGCAGACTTTGCAGGATCAGGGAGGCCATGCAGCGTAGGTTAGCTGAGGCATTCGGTCCGGAGTCCTCTGGGTCACTAAGGACGACATGATCCGCAGCCACCTTCTTCCAGCCACGTACAAGTCCACTGGTTTCTTGGGACTGTAAATCATCCCTAAAAGACTGCTGCTGATGATGCTGAGTGCCAGCCTCCACCTCCATGCTGACACAATCCTCCTCCTCCTCCTCCTCCTCCTCTTCCTGTGCGATGGGTGGGACAGAAGGAACACTGTCTGGGTAAAGGGGGCCTTGAGAGGCAAGGAAGTCCTCCTCTTCCTGCCTCTGTTCTGCCTCAAGTGCCCTGTCCATTATTCCACGCAGCGTGTGCTCCAACAGGTGGACAAGAGGTACAGTGTCACTGATGCATGCACTGTCACAGCTCACCATCCTCGTGGCCTCCTCAAATGGTGCCAGGACAGTGCATGCTCCCCTGACCCTGTCCTGGTGCCGTAGTCGCACAGGTACTCATTGATGGCCCTCTGCTGCGTGTGCAGCCGCTGCAGCATGGCCAACGTTGAGTTCCACCTGGTGGGCATGTCACATATAAGGCGGTTCTTGGGCAGGTTCAACTCCTTTTGCAGCTCAGCCAGGCGAGCACTGGCATTATAAGATCTGCGGAAATGCACACAGACTTTCCTGGCCTGCCTCAGGACATCCTGTAAGCCCGGGTACCTACCCAAGAACCGCTGCACCACCAGGTTAAGGACATGAGCCACACAGGGCACATGGGTCAGTTGTCCCTGTCGGAGGGCGGAGAGGAGGTTGGTGCCATTGTCGCAAACCACCATTCCTGGCTTAAGCTGGCGTGGCGTCAACCACCTCTCGGCCTGGCCCTGCAGAGCAGACAGGACCTCTGCCCCAGTGTGGCTTCTGTCCCCCAAACACACCAGCGCAAGCACGGCATGGCATCTTTTTGCCTGCGTACTTGCGTAGCCCCTTGAACGGCTACGGAGCACCGCTGGTTCAGAGGACAAAGCACAGGAAGAGGCCATGGAGGAAGAAGAAGAGGAGGGGGTGGAGGAGAGAGGTGTGTCACAACCACTAGTAGCATTTTGTAGGCGTGGCGGTGGAACAACCTCCAACACTACTGCACCTTGTCCTGCATCCTTCCCAGCTGCCAAAAGAGTGACCCAATGGGCCGTGAAAGAAAGGTAACGTCCCTGTCCATGCCTGCTGGACCATGAGTCAGCGGTAATATGCACCTTACCGCTGACCGCCCTGTCCAGCGAGGCCAAGACATTGCCTTCCACATGCCGGTAGAGAGCCGGAATAGCCTTCCGTGAGAAAAAGTGGCGTTTGGGAACCTGCCACTGAGGAACCGCACATTCCACAAACTCACGGAAGGGGGCCGAGTCTACCAACTGAAAAGGCAGCAGTTGAAGCGCTAGCAATTTAGCCAAGCTAGCATTCAACCGCTGGGCATGTGGATGGCTGGGAGTGAACTTCTTTCGACGGTCCAGCAGCTGGGGCAGGGAAATTTGCCTGCTAGAATCGGACGTTGGTGTACTGCTAGCAGAGTGGCCGCAAGTACTTGGCTGTGACACACCTAATTCTACACCTTCATTCCTCTCAGTGCATGTTTCAGAGAGGACTGAAGTTATAGTGGGGTTGGAGATCCCAGCTGATGCGGTGCAAGGAGAGGTCCGCTTTGTTCTTTGGTGTGGGTCTTTGAGGTAGGCTTGCCAACGAGCTGCATGGCAGGTCAACATATGTCTGGTCAGGCATGTGGTACCCAAGCGGCTGATGTTTTGGCCACGCGATATACGCTTGAGACATATGTTGCAAACAGCAGCTGTGCGATCTGATGCACTAGCCTCAAAAAAGGCCCACACCAAAGAACTTTTTGAATGACGGGCAGAGGCAGCGCCCTGCACAGGCGGAGCTCTGCGGTGTGATTCCGTCGGTGTACTGCCCTTACGCTGGCCACCAAAGGGCATCCTGCCTCGTTGGAGATGTGCCTCCTCCTCATCCTCCTCCTCCTCCTCTCTCCTATTAGGCACCCACGTGGAGTCAGTGACCTCATCATCCCCTCCCTCCTCATCACTGGAGCCAATCTGGCAGTATGCTGCAGCTGCTGGAACATGACTGCCAGATTGGTGTCCTTCTTGAGCATCCCCTCTGTCTGCTCTCACGCTACTGCCTTCCTGTAGCTGGGTTTCATCATCAGACCCTTCGAAACGCTGGGCATCCTCCTGGAGCATGTACCCAACACTGTGCTCAAACAGTTCGGGGGACTCCTCAGGAGGAGGACATGGTGGGTCTAGGGAAGGAGTGACTGATGATGAGTCTGACATTGATACCAGGGAAGAGGACGCTTTGGCAGCTGCTTTGCCAGTACCCTGAGCCTGGGTGAGAGAGGATGAGGAGGAGGAGGAGGGCTTGGTCATCCACTCTACCAAGTCTTCGGCATGATGTGGCTCAACATGTCCAGCTGCCGAAAAGAAGGACAAGCGTGTCCCATGGCCATGTGCTGATGACAATGCACCGCGTCCACGACCAGCACTGTTGCCCCCAGACACAGAGCCTGCTTGCCCTCTTTTATTGCCTCCTGACTGTCTGCCTCTCCTTGTTTGCCTTCCAGACATTCTAATAGATGGCCTGCAGGGAGATGGGAAAAAAGCAATAAGGGCTACCTTCAGGTGTCCTTCTCTGTCCCTTTACTTAAGGATTTCTAAATATGGTTGAGGATGATTGCTTTCGCACAGAATAGCACAATGACAATTTCCCTGACTGTCCAAAAAACAAGGATTTCAAAGATGGTTGATGAGGAATGCTTTAGCACAGTATAGCACAAGGAGAATTTCCCTCACTGTCCTTCCCTGTCCCTAGAAACAAGGATTAGCACAGTAAAACACAGTGACACTCTCGCTACCTATAGTTTTCTGTCCCTAGAAAAAATGTTTTTTTAAAGATGGTTGATGATCAATGCTTTAGCACAGTATAGCACAAGGAGAATTTCCCTCACTGTCCTTCCCTGTCCCTAGAAACAAGGATTAGCACAGTAAAACACACTGACACTCTCGCTACCTATAGTTTTCTGTCCCTAGAAAAAATGTTTTTTTAAAGATGGTTGATGATCAATGCTTTAGCACAGTATAGCACAAGGAGAATTTCCCTCACTGTCCTTCCCTGTCCCTAGAAACAAGGATTAGCACAGTAAAACACAGTGACACTCTCGCTACCTATAGTTTTCTGTCCCTAGAAAAAATGTTTTTTTAAAGATGGTTGATGATCAATGCTTTAGCACAGTATAGCACAAGGAGAATTTCCCTCACTGTCCTTCCCTGTCCCTAGAAACAAGGATTAGCACAGTAAAACACACTGACACTCTCGCTACCTATAGTTTTCTGTCCCTAGAAAAAATGTTTTTTTAAAGATGGTTGATGATCAATGCTTTAGCACAGTATAGCACAAGGAGAATTTCCCTCACTGTCCTTCCCTGTCCCTAGAAACAAGGATTAGCACAGTAAAACACAGTGACACTCTCGCTACCTATAGTTTTCTGTCCCTAGAAATTTTTTTTTTTTAAAGATGGTTGATGATCAATGCTTTAGCACAGTATAGCACAAGGAGAATTTCCCTCACTGTCCTTCCCTGTCCCTAGAAACAAGGATTAGCACAGTAAAACACACTGACACTCTCCCTACCTATAGTTTTCTGTCCCTAGAAAAAATGTTTTTTTAAAGATGGTTGATGATCAATGCTTTAGCACAGTATAGCACAATGAGAATTTCCCTCACTGTCCTTCCCTGTCCCTAGAAACAAGGATTAGCACAGTAAAACACAGTGGCACTCTCGCTACCTATAGTTTTCTGTCCCTAGAAAAAATGTTTTTTTAAAGATGGTTGATGATCAATGCTTTAGCACAGTATAGCACAAGGAGAATTTCCCTCACTGTCCTTCCCTGTCCCTAGAAACAAGGATTAGCACAGTAAAACACAGTGACACTCTCGCTACCTATAGTTTTCTGTCCCTAGAAAAAATGTTTTTTTAAAGATGGTTGATGATCAATGCTTTAGCACAGTATAGCACAAGGAGAATTTCCCTCACTGTCCTTCCCTGTCCCTAGAAACAAGGATTAGCACAGTAAAACACACTGACACTCTCCCTACCTATAGTTTTCTGTCCCTAGAAAAAATGTTTTTTTAAAGATGGTTGATGATCAATGCTTTAGCACAGTATAGCACAAGGAGAATTTCCCTCACTGTCCTTCCCTGTCCCTAGAAACAAGGATTAGCACAGTAAAACACAGTGACACTCTCGCTACCTATAGTTTTCTGTCCCTAGAAAAAATGTTTTTTTAAAGATGGTTGATGATCAATGCTTTAGCACAGTATAGCACAAGGAGAATTCCCCTCACTGTCCTTCCCTGTCCCTAGAAACAAGGATTAGCACAGTAAAACACACTGACACTCTCGCTACCTATAGTTTTCTGTCCCTAGAAAAAATGTTTTTTTAAAGATGGTTGATGATCAATGCTTTAGCACAGTATAGCACAAGGAGAATTTCCCTCACTGTCCTTCCCTGTCCCTAGAAACAAGGATTAGCACAGTAAAACACAGTGACACTCTCGCTACCTATAGTTTTCTGTCCCTAGAAAAAATGTTTTTTTAAAGATGGTTGATGATCAATGCTTTAGCACAGTATAGCACAAGGAGAATTTCCCTCACTGTCCTTCCCTGTCCCTAGAAACAAGGATTAGCACAGTAAAACACACTGACACTCTCGCTACCTATAGTTTTCTGTCCCTAGAAAAAATGTTTTTTTAAAGATGGTTGATGATCAATGCTTTAGCACAGTATAGCACAAGGAGAATTTCCCTCACTGTCCTTCCCTGTCCCTAGAAACAAGGATTAGCACAGTAAAACACAGTGACACTCTCGCTACCTATAGTTTTCTGTCCCTAGAAAAAATGTTTTTTTAAAGATGGTTGATGATCAATGCTTTAGCACAGTATAGCACAAGGAGAATTTCCCTCACTGTCCTTCCCTGTCCCTAGAAACAAGGATTAGCACAGTAAAACACACTGACACTCTCGCTACCTATAGTTTTCTGTCCCTAGAAAAAATGTTTTTTTAAAGATGGTTGATGATCAATGCTTTAGCACAGTATAGCACAAGGAGAATTTCCCTCACTGTCCTTCCCTGTCCCTAGAAACAAGGATTAGCACAGTAAAACACACTGACACTCTCGCTACCTATAGTTTTCTGTCCCTAGAAAAAATGTTTTTTTAAAGATGGTTGATGATCAATGCTTTAGCACAGTATAGCACAAGGAGAATTTCCCTCACTGTCCTTCCCTGTCCCTAGAAACAAGGATTAGCACAGTAAAACACACTGACACTCTCGCTACCTATAGTTTTCTGTCCCTAGAAAAAATGTTTTTTTAAAGATGGTTGATGATCAATGCTTTAGCACAGTATAGCACAAGGAGAATTTCCCTCACTGTCCTTCCCTGTCCCTAGAAACAAGGATTAGCACAGTAAAACACACTGACACTCTCGCTACCTATAGTTTTCTGTCCCTAGAAAAAATGTTTTTTTAAAGATGGTTGATGATCAATGCTTTAGCACAGTATAGCACAAGGAGAATTTCCCTCACTGTCCTTCCCTGTCCCTAGAAACAAGGATTAGCACAGTAAAACACACTGACACTCTCCCTACCTATAGTTTTCTGTCCCTAGAAAAAATGCTTTTTTAAAGATGGTTGATGATCAATGCTTTAGCACAGTATAGCACAAGGAGAATTTCCCTCACTGTCCTTCCCTGTCCCTAGAAACAAGGATTAGCACAGTAAAACACACTGACACTCTCGCTACCTATAGTTTTCTGTCCCTAGAAAAAATGTTTTTTTAAAGATGGTTGATGATCAATGCTTTAGCACAGTATAGCACAAGGAGAATTTCCCTCACTGTCCTTCCCTGTCCCTAGAAACAAGGATTAGCACAGTAAAACACACTGACACTATCGCTACCTATAGTTTTCTGTCCCTAGAAAAAATGTTTTTTTAAAGATGGTTGATGATCAATGCTTTAGCACAGTATAGCACAAGGAGAATTTCCCTCACTGTCCTTCCCTGTCCCTAGAAACAAGGATTAGCACAGTAAAACACACTGACACTCTCCCTACCTATAGTTTTCTGTCCCTAGAAAAAATGTTTTTTTAAAGATGGTTGATGATCAATGCTTTAGCACACTATAGCACAAGGAGAATTTCCCTCACTGTCCTTCCCTGTCCCTAGAAACAAGGATTAGCACAGTAAAACACACTGACACTCTCGCTACCTATAGTTTTCTGTCCCTAGAAAAAATGTTTTTTTAAAGATGGTTGATGATCAATGCTTTAGCACAGTATAGCACAAGGAGAATTTCCCTCACTGTCCTTCCCTGTCCCTAGAAACAAGGATTAGCACAGTAAAACACAGTGGCACTCTCGCTACCTATAGTTTTCTGTCCCTAGAAAAAATGTTTTTTTAAAGATGGTTGATGATCAATGCTTTAGCACAGTATAGCACAAGGAGAATTTCCCTCACTGTCCTTCCCTGTCCCTAGAAACAAGGATTAGCACAGTAAAACACAGTGACACTCTCGCTACCTATAGTTTTCTGTCCCTAGAAAAAATGTTTTTTTAAAGATGGTTGATGATCAATGCTTTAGCACAGTATAGCACAAGGAGAATTTCCCTCACTGTCCTTCCCTGTCCCTAGAAACAAGGATTAGCACAGTAAAACACACTGACACTCTCCCTACCTATAGTTTTCTGTCCCTAGAAAAAATGTTTTTTTAAAGATGGTTGATGATCAATGCTTTAGCACAGTATAGCACAAGGAGAATTTCCCTCACTGTCCTTCCCTGTCCCTAGAAACAAGGATTAGCACAGTAAAACACACTGACACTCTCCCTACCTATAGTTTTCTGTCCCTAGAAAAAATGTTTTTTTAAAGATGGTTGATGATCAATGCTTTAGCACAGTATAGCACAAGGAGAATTTCCCTCACTGTCCTTCCCTGTCCCTAGAAACAAGGATTAGCACAGTAAAACACAGTGACACTCTCGCTACCTATAGTTTTCTGTCCCTAGAAAAAATGTTTTTTTAAAGATGGTTGATGATCAATGCTTTAGCACAGTATAGCACAAGGAGAATTTCCCTCACTGTCCTTCCCTGTCCCTAGAAACAAGGATTAGCACAGTAAAACACACTGACACTCTCGCTACCTATAGTTTTCTGTCCCTAGAAAAAATGTTTTTTTAAAGATGGTTGATGATCAATGCTTTAGCACAGTATAGCACAAGGAGAATTTCCCTCACTGTCCTTCCCTGTCCCTAGAAACAAGGATTAGCACAGTAAAACACAGTGACACTCTCGCTACCTATAGTTTTCTGTCCCTAGAAATTTTTTTTTTTTAAAGATGGTTGATGATCAATGCTTTAGCACAGTATAGCACAAGGAGAATTTCCCTCACTGTCCTTCCCTGTCCCTAGAAACAAGGATTAGCACAGTAAAACACACTGACACTCTCCCTACCTATAGTTTTCTGTCCCTAGAAAAAATGTTTTTTTAAAGATGGTTGATGATCAATGCTTTAGCACAGTATAGCACAATGAGAATTTCCCTCACTGTCCTTCCCTGTCCCTAGAAACAAGGATTAGCACAGTAAAACACAGTGGCACTCTCGCTACCTATAGTTTTCTGTCCCTAGAAAAAATGTTTTTTTAAAGATGGTTGATGATCAATGCTTTAGCACAGTATAGCACAAGGAGAATTTCCCTCACTGTCCTTCCCTGTCCCTAGAAACAAGGATTAGCACAGTAAAACACAGTGACACTCTCGCTACCTATAGTTTTCTGTCCCTAGAAAAAATGTTTTTTTAAAGATGGTTGATGATCAATGCTTTAGCACAGTATAGCACAAGGAGAATTTCCCTCACTGTCCTTCCCTGTCCCTAGAAACAAGGATTAGCACAGTAAAACACACTGACACTCTCCCTACCTATAGTTTTCTGTCCCTAGAAAAAATGTTTTTTTAAAGATGGTTGATGATCAATGCTTTAGCACAGTATAGCACAAGGAGAATTTCCCTCACTGTCCTTCCCTGTCCCTAGAAACAAGGATTAGCACAGTAAAACACAGTGACACTCTCGCTACCTATAGTTTTCTGTCCCTAGAAAAAATGTTTTTTTAAAGATGGTTGATGATCAATGCTTTAGCACAGTATAGCACAAGGAGAATTCCCCTCACTGTCCTTCCCTGTCCCTAGAAACAAGGATTAGCACAGTAAAACACACTGACACTCTCGCTACCTATAGTTTTCTGTCCCTAGAAAAAATGTTTTTTTAAAGATGGTTGATGATCAATGCTTTAGCACAGTATAGCACAAGGAGAATTTCCCTCACTGTCCTTCCCTGTCCCTAGAAACAAGGATTAGCACAGTAAAACACAGTGACACTCTCGCTACCTATAGTTTTCTGTCCCTAGAAAAAATGTTTTTTTAAAGATGGTTGATGATCAATGCTTTAGCACAGTATAGCACAAGGAGAATTTCCCTCACTGTCCTTCCCTGTCCCTAGAAACAAGGATTAGCACAGTAAAACACACTGACACTCTCGCTACCTATAGTTTTCTGTCCCTAGAAAAAATGTTTTTTTAAAGATGGTTGATGATCAATGCTTTAGCACAGTATAGCACAAGGAGAATTTCCCTCACTGTCCTTCCCTGTCCCTAGAAACAAGGATTAGCACAGTAAAACACAGTGACACTCTCGCTACCTATAGTTTTCTGTCCCTAGAAAAAATGTTTTTTTAAAGATGGTTGATGATCAATGCTTTAGCACAGTATAGCACAAGGAGAATTTCCCTCACTGTCCTTCCCTGTCCCTAGAAACAAGGATTAGCACAGTAAAACACACTGACACTCTCGCTACCTATAGTTTTCTGTCCCTAGAAAAAATGTTTTTTTAAAGATGGTTGATGATCAATGCTTTAGCACAGTATAGCACAAGGAGAATTTCCCTCACTGTCCTTCCCTGTCCCTAGAAACAAGGATTAGCACAGTAAAACACACTGACACTCTCGCTACCTATAGTTTTCTGTCCCTAGAAAAAATGTTTTTTTAAAGATGGTTGATGATCAATGCTTTAGCACAGTATAGCACAAGGAGAATTTCCCTCACTGTCCTTCCCTGTCCCTAGAAACAAGGATTAGCACAGTAAAACACACTGACACTCTCGCTACCTATAGTTTTCTGTCCCTAGAAAAAATGTTTTTTTAAAGATGGTTGATGATCAATGCTTTAGCACAGTATAGCACAAGGAGAATTTCCCTCACTGTCCTTCCCTGTCCCTAGAAACAAGGATTAGCACAGTAAAACACACTGACACTCTCGCTACCTATAGTTTTCTGTCCCTAGAAAAAATGTTTTTTTAAAGATGGTTGATGATCAATGCTTTAGCACAGTATAGCACAAGGAGAATTTCCCTCACTGTCCTTCCCTGTCCCTAGAAACAAGGATTAGCACAGTAAAACACACTGACACTCTCCCTACCTATAGTTTTCTGTCCCTAGAAAAAATGCTTTTTTAAAGATGGTTGATGATCAATGCTTTAGCACAGTATAGCACAAGGAGAATTTCCCTCACTGTCCTTCCCTGTCCCTAGAAACAAGGATTAGCACAGTAAAACACACTGACACTCTCGCTACCTATAGTTTTCTGTCCCTAGAAAAAATGTTTTTTTAAAGATGGTTGATGATCAATGCTTTAGCACAGTATAGCACAAGGAGAATTTCCCTCACTGTCCTTCCCTGTCCCTAGAAACAAGGATTAGCACAGTAAAACACACTGACACTATCGCTACCTATAGTTTTCTGTCCCTAGAAAAAATGTTTTTTTAAAGATGGTTGATGATCAATGCTTTAGCACAGTATAGCACAAGGAGAATTTCCCTCACTGTCCTTCCCTGTCCCTAGAAACAAGGATTAGCACAGTAAAACACACTGACACTCTCCCTACCTATAGTTTTCTGTCCCTAGAAAAAATGTTTTTTTAAAGATGGTTGATGATCAATGCTTTAGCACACTATAGCACAAGGAGAATTTCCCTCACTGTCCTTCCCTGTCCCTAGAAACAAGGATTAGCACAGTAAAACACACTGACACTCTCGCTACCTATAGTTTTCTGTCCCTAGAAAAAATGTTTTTTTAAAGATGGTTGATGATCAATGCTTTAGCACAGTATAGCACAATGAGAATTTCCCTCACTGTCCTTCCCTGTCCCTAGAAACAAGGATTAGCACAGTAAAACACAGTGGCACTCTCGCTACCTATAGTTTTCTGTCCCTAGAAAAAATGTTTTTTTAAAGATGGTTGATGATCAATGCTTTAGCACAGTATAGCACAAGGAGAATTTCCCTCACTGTCCTTCCCTGTCCCTAGAAACAAGGATTAGCACAGTAAAACACAGTGACACTCTCGCTACCTATAGTTTTCTGTCCCTAGAAAAAATGTTTTTTTAAAGATGGTTGATGATCAATGCTTTAGCACAGTATAGCACAAGGAGAATTTCCCTCACTGTCCTTCCCTGTCCCTAGAAACAAGGATTAGCACAGTAAAACACACTGACACTCTCCCTACCTATAGTTTTCTGTCCCTAGAAAAAATGTTTTTTTAAAGATGGTTGATGATCAATGCTTTAGCACAGTATAGCACAAGGAGAATTTCCCTCACTGTCCTTCCCTGTCCCTAGAAACAAGGATTAGCACAGTAAAACACAGTGACACTCTCGCTACCTATAGTTTTCTGTCCCTAGAAAAAATGTTTTTTTAAAGATGGTTGATGATCAATGCTTTAGCACAGTATAGCACAAGGAGAATTCCCCTCACTGTCCTTCCCTGTCCCTAGAAACAAGGATTAGCACAGTAAAACACACTGACACTCTCGCTACCTATAGTTTTCTGTCCCTAGAAAAAATGTTTTTTTAAAGATGGTTGATGATCAATGCTTTAGCACAGTATAGCACAAGGAGAATTTCCCTCACTGTCCTTCCCTGTCCCTAGAAACAAGGATTAGCACAGTAAAACACAGTGATACTCTCGCTACCTATAGTTTTCTGTCCCTAGAAAAAATGTTTTTTTAAAGATGGTTGATGATCAATGCTTTAGCACAGTATAGCACAAGGAGAATTTCCCTCACTGTCCTTCCCTGTCCCTAGAAACAAGGATTAGCACAGTAAAACACACTGACACTCTCGCTACCTATAGTTTTCTGTCCCTAGAAAAAATGTTTTTTTAAAGATGGTTGATGATCAATGCTTTAGCACAGTATAGCACAAGGAGAATTTCCCTCACTGTCCTTCCCTGTCCCTAGAAACAAGGATTAGCACAGTAA
Source organism: Rana muscosa (assembly GCA_029206835.1). Taxonomy (NCBI): domain Eukaryota; kingdom Metazoa; phylum Chordata; class Amphibia; order Anura; family Ranidae; genus Rana; species Rana muscosa. The sequence continues at coordinate 22,441,442 of CM055117.1, forward strand.
AACACACTGACACTCTCGCTACCTATAGTTTTCTGTCCCTAGAAAAAATGTTTTTTTAAAGATGGTTGATGATCAATGCTTTAGCACAGTATAGCACAAGGAGAATTTCCCTCACTGTCCTTCCCTGTCCCTAGAAACAAGGATTAGCACAGTAAAACACACTGACACTCTCCCTACCTATAGTTTTCTGTCCCTAGAAAAAATGCTTTTTTAAAGATGGTTGATGATCAATGCTTTAGCACAGTATAGCACAAGGAGAATTTCCCTCACTGTCCTTCCCTGTCCCTAGAAACAAGGATTAGCACAGTAAAACACACTGACACTCTCGCTACCTATAGTTTTCTGTCCCTAGAAAAAATGTTTTTTTAAAGATGGTTGATGATCAATGCTTTAGCACAGTATAGCACAAGGAGAATTTCCCTCACTGTCCTTCCCTGTCCCTAGAAACAAGGATTAGCACAGTAAAACACACTGACACTATCGCTACCTATAGTTTTCTGTCCCTAGAAAAAATGTTTTTTTAAAGATGGTTGATGATCAATGCTTTAGCACAGTATAGCACAAGGAGAATTTCCCTCACTGTCCTTCCCTGTCCCTAGAAACAAGGATTAGCACAGTAAAACACACTGACACTCTCCCTACCTATAGTTTTCTGTCCCTAGAAAAAATGTTTTTTTAAAGATGGTTGATGATCAATGCTTTAGCACACTATAGCACAAGGAGAATTTCCCTCACTGTCCTTCCCTGTCCCTAGAAACAAGGATTAGCACAGTAAAACACACTGACACTCTCGCTACCTATAGTTTTCTGTCCCTAGAAAAAATGTTTTTTTAAAGATGGTTGATGATCAATGCTTTAGCACAGTAGAGCACAATGAGAATTTCCCTCACTGTCCTTCCCTGTCCCTAGAAACAAGGATTAGCACAGTAAAACACAGTGGCACTCTCGCTACCTATAGTTTTCTGTCCCTAGAAAAAATGTTTTTTTAAAGATGGTTGATGATCAATGCTTTAGCACAGTATAGCACAAGGAGAATTTCCCTCACTGTCCTTCCCTGTCCCTAGAAACAAGGATTAGCACAGTAAAACACAGTGACACTCTCGCTACCTATAGTTTTCTGTCCCTAGAAAAAATGTTTTTTTAAAGATGGTTGATGATCAATGCTTTAGCACAGTATAGCACAAGGAGAATTTCCCTCACTGTCCTTCCCTGTCCCTAGAAACAAGGATTAGCACAGTAAAACACACTGACACTCTCCCTACCTATAGTTTTCTGTCCCTAGAAAAAATGTTTTTTTAAAGATGGTTGATGATCAATGCTTTAGCACAGTATAGCACAAGGAGAATTTCCCTCACTGTCCTTCCCTGTCCCTAGAAACAAGGATTAGCACAGTAAAACACAGTGACACTCTCGCTACCTATAGTTTTCTGTCCCTAGAAAAAATGTTTTTTTAAAGATGGTTGATGATCAATGCTTTAGCACAGTATAGCACAAGGAGAATTCCCCTCACTGTCCTTCCCTGTCCCTAGAAACAAGGATTAGCACAGTAAAACACACTGACACTCTCGCTACCTATAGTTTTCTGTCCCTAGAAAAAATGTTTTTTTAAAGATGGTTGATGATCAATGCTTTAGCACAGTATAGCACAAGGAGAATTTCCCTCACTGTCCTTCCCTGTCCCTAGAAACAAGGATTAGCACAGTAAAACACAGTGATACTCTCGCTACCTATAGTTTTCTGTCCCTAGAAAAAATGTTTTTTTAAAGATGGTTGATGATCAATGCTTTAGCACAGTATAGCACAAGGAGAATTTCCCTCACTGTCCTTCCCTGTCCCTAGAAACAAGGATTAGCACAGTAAAACACACTGACACTCTCGCTACCTATAGTTTTCTGTCCCTAGAAAAAATGTTTTTTTAAAGATGGTTGATGATCAATGCTTTAGCACAGTATAGCACAAGGAGAATTTCCCTCACTGTCCTTCCCTGTCCCTAGAAACAAGGATTAGCACAGTAAAACACACTGACACTCTCGCTACCTATAGTTTTCTGTCCCTAGAAAAAATGTTTTTTTAAAGATGGTTGATGATCAATGCTTTAGCACAGTATAGCACAAGGAGAATTTCCCTCACTGTCCTTCCCTGTCCCTAGAAACAAGGATTAGCACAGTAAAACACACTGACACTCTCCCTACCTATAGTTTTCTGTCCCTAGAAAAAATGCTTTTTTAAAGATGGTTGATGATCAATGCTTTAGCACAGTATAGCACAAGGAGAATTTCCCTCACTGTCCTTCCCTGTCCCTAGAAACAAGGATTAGCACAGTAAAACACACTGACACTCTCGCTACCTATAGTTTTCTGTCCCTAGAAAAAATGTTTTTTTAAAGATGGTTGATGATCAATGCTTTAGCACAGTATAGCACAAGGAGAATTTCCCTCACTGTCCTTCCCTGTCCCTAGAAACAAGGATTAGCACAGTAAAACACACTGACACTCTCCCTACCTATAGTTTTCTGTCCCTAGAAAAAATGTTTTTTTAAAGATGGTTGATGATCAATGCTTTAGCACAGTATAGCACAAGGAGAATTTCCCTCACTGTCCTTCCCTGTCCCTAGAAACAAGGATTAGCACAGTAAAACACAGTGACACTCTCGCTACCTATAGTTTTCTGTCCCTAGAAAAAATGTTTTTTTAAAGATGGTTGATGATCAATGCTTTAGCACAGTATAGCACAAGGAGAATTCCCCTCACTGTCCTTCCCTGTCCCTAGAAACAAGGATTAGCACAGTAAAACACACTGACACTCTCGCTACCTATAGTTTTCTGTCCCTAGAAAAAATGTTTTTTTAAAGATGGTTGATGATCAATGCTTTAGCACAGTATAGCACAAGGAGAATTTCCCTCACTGTCCTTCCCTGTCCCTAGAAACAAGGATTAGCACAGTAAAACACAGTGATACTCTCGCTACCTATAGTTTTCTGTCCCTAGAAAAAATGTTTTTTTAAAGATGGTTGATGATCAATGCTTTAGCACAGTATAGCACAAGGAGAATTTCCCTCACTGTCCTTCCCTGTCCCTAGAAACAAGGATTAGCACAGTAAAACACACTGACACTCTCGCTACCTATAGTTTTCTGTCCCTAGAAAAAATGTTTTTTTAAAGATGGTTGATGATCAATGCTTTAGCACAGTATAGCACAAGGAGAATTTCCCTCACTGTCCTTCCCTGTCCCTAGAAACAAGGATTAGCACAGTAAAACACACTGACACTCTCGCTACCTATAGTTTTCTGTCCCTAGAAAAAATGTTTTTTTAAAGATGGTTGATGATCAATGCTTTAGCACAGTATAGCACAAGGAGAATTTCCCTCACTGTCCTTCCCTGTCCCTAGAAACAAGGATTAGCACAGTAAAACACACTGACACTCTCCCTACCTATAGTTTTCTGTCCCTAGAAAAAATGCTTTTTTAAAGATGGTTGATGATCAATGCTTTAGCACAGTATAGCACAAGGAGAATTTCCCTCACTGTCCTTCCCTGTCCCTAGAAACAAGGATTAGCACAGTAAAACACACTGACACTCTCGCTACCTATAGTTTTCTGTCCCTAGAAAAAATGTTTTTTTAAAGATGGTTGATGATCAATGCTTTAGCACAGTATAGCACAAGGAGAATTTCCCTCACTGTCCTTCCCTGTCCCTAGAAACAAGGATTAGCACAGTAAAACACACTGACACTATCGCTACCTATAGTTTTCTGTCCCTAGAAAAAATGTTTTTTTAAAGATGGTTGATGATCAATGCTTTAGCACAGTATAGCACAAGGAGAATTTCCCTCACTGTCCTTCCCTGTCCCTAGAAACAAGGATTAGCACAGTAAAACACACTGACACTCTCCCTACCTATAGTTTTCTGTCCCTAGAAAAAATGTTTTTTTAAAGATGGTTGATGATCAATGCTTTAGCACACTATAGCACAAGGAGAATTTCCCTCACTGTCCTTCCCTGTCCCTAGAAACAAGGATTAGCACAGTAAAACACACTGACACTCTCGCTACCTATAGTTTTCTGTCCCTAGAAAAAATGTTTTTTTAAAGATGGTTGATGATCAATGCTTTAGCACAGTATAGCACAAGGAGAATTTCCCTCACTGTCCTTCCCTGTCCCTAGAAACAAGGATTAGCACAGTAAAACACACTGACACTCTCGCTACCTATAGTTTTCTGTCCCTAGAAAAAATGTTTTTTTAAAGATGGTTGATGATCAATGCTTTAGCACAGTATAGCACAAGGAGAATTTCCCTCACTGTCCTTCCCTGTCCCTAGAAACAAGGATTAGCACAGTAAAACACAGTGACACTCTCGCTACCTATAGTTTTCTGTCCCTAGAAAAAATGTTTTTTTAAAGATGGTTGATGATCAATGCTTTAGCACAGTATAGCACAAGGAGAATTTCCCTCACTGTCCTTCCCTGTCCCTAGAAACAAGGATTAGCACAGTAAAACACACTGACACTCTCCCTACCTATAGTTTTCTGTCCCTAGAAAAAATGTTTTTTTAAAGATGGTTGATGATCAATGCTTTAGCACACTATAGCACAAGGAGAATTTCCCTCACTGTCCTTCCCTGTCCCTAGAAACAAGGATTAGCACAGTAAAACACACTGACACTCTCCCTACCTATCCTTCTCTTTCCCTAAACTAAAGGAATCCAGGTTAAGCAAGAAAAAAAAATGTCACTGTCCCTGCCTATGCTTCTCTTTCCCTGCTCCGGAACACACTACACTAGGCCGCCGTGCTGGCGGCCTTTTATAGTGTGGGGCGTGTACTAAACACCCTCAGCAATAATTGGCCACAGGCATCCTGCCTGTGGCCAATCATTGCTCTCCTCGCTGCCGGCGCTGTGATTGGCCAAGCATGCGGGGTCACAGTGCATGCTTGGCCAATCACAGCGCCTGGATGACACTGCGATGGCGTAGTGCATTGTGGGCCGTTCGCGTCACTCGAATTAGGCGCGAACGGCCCAAATCGTTCGATCTTCGTCGAACGATCGAACAGCCGATGTTCGAGTCGAACGTATGTTCGACTCGAACACCGAGCTCATCCCTAGTGATCAGTGGGAAGAATGTTCCTTACATTGGTGGTCAGTGGGAAGAATGTTCCTTACATTGGTGATTAGTGGGAAGAATGCTCCTTACATTGGTGATCAGTGGGAAGAATGTTCCTTACATTGGTGGTCAGTGGGAAGAATGTTCCTTACATTGGTGATCAGTGGGAAGAATGTTCCTTACATTGGTGATCAGTGGGATACATGTTCCTTACATTGGTGATCAGTGAGAAGAATGTTCCTTACATTGGTGATCAGTGAGAAGAATGTTCCTTACATTGGTGATCAGTGGGATAAATGTTCCTAACATTGGTGATCAGTGAGAAGAATGTTCCTTACATTGGTGATCAGTGGGAAGAATGTTCCTTACATTGGTGATCAGTGGGAAGAATGTCCCTTACATTGGTGATCAGTGAGAAGAATGCTCCTTACATTGGTGATCAGTGAGAAGAATGTTCCTTACATTGGTGATCAGTGGGAAGAATGCTCCTTACATTGGTGATCAGTGAGAAGAATGCTCCTTACATTGGTGATCAGTGAGAAGAATGCTCCTTACATTGGTGATCAGTGAGAAGAATGGCCCTTACATTGGTGATCAGTGGGAAGAATGTTCCTTACATTGGTGATCAGTGGGAAGAATGTTCCTTACATTGGTGATCAGTGGGAAGAATGTTCCTTACATTGGTGATCAGTGGGAAGAATGTTCCTTACATTGGTGATCAGTGGGAAGAATGTTCCTTACATTGGTGGTCAGTGGGAAGAATGTCCCTTACATTGGTGATCAGTGGGAAGAATGTTCCTTACATTGGTGATCAGTGGGAAGAATGTTCCTTACATTGGTGATCAGTGGGAAGAATGTTCCTTACATTGGTGATCAGTGGGAAGAATGTTCCTTACATTGGTGATCAGTGGGAAGAATGTTCCTTACATTGGTGATCAGTGGGAAGAATGTTCCTTACATTGGTGATCAGTGGGAAGAATGTTCCTTACATTGGTGGTCAGTGGGAAGAATGTCCCTTACATTGGTGATCAGTGAGAAGAATGTTCCTTACATTGGTGATCAGTGAGAAGAATGTTCCTTACATTGGTGATCAGTGGGAAGAATGCTCCTTACATTGGTGATTAGTGGGAAGAATGTTCCTTACATTGGTGATCAGTGGGAAGAATGTTCCTTACATTGGTGATCAGTGGGAAGAATGATCCTTACATTGGTGATCAGTGGGAAGAATGTTCCTTACATTGGTGATCAGTGGGAAGAATGTTCCTTACATTGGTGGTCAGTGGGAAGAATGTTCCTTACATTGGTGATTAGTGGGAAGAATGCTCCTTACATTGGTGGTCTGTGGGAAGAATGTTCCTTACATTGGTGATCAGTGGGAAGAATGTTCCTTACATTGGTGATCAGTGAGAAGAATGCTCCTTACATTGGTAATCAGTGGGAAGAATGCTACTTACATTGGTGATCAGTGGGAAGAATGTTCCTTACATTGGTGGTCAGGGTGAAGAATGCTCCTTACATTGGTGGTCAGGGTGAAGAATGATCCTTACATTGGTGGTCAGTGGGAAAAATGCTCCTTTGTTTATTTTTCAGTGGGAAGAATGCTGCCCTTTCAGTTAGCTAAAAAGATCATCGGTGTCAGTAGTTACTTATCTGAGAGTCAGAAATTACTCATTGCTCAAGGGACCCCTAGCAAACACTGGAGGAACCTTAGCATTCTATGGATTCTAGTTTAAAAAAAAAAAACTGCTGCAGGATGTGTGATCAGTTACAAATGTCTCTAACCCCCAGGAACATGTAACACTTATCCCTCCAGAAGCCGCTGGATATGATGGGTTCTTTGTCCTTTCAAAACTCTTCAAGCTGCTCGGTCCCCACTGACACACCTGGTTGTAAGTTGGAGGCTGCTCACAGCTGTGCAACTTAAGCGTTAGTAGGTCACCAATAATACAGTACACCGAAAATATGAAACAAGCAAATGGATGGTAAACTAAAAGGATGTAATATGGCAATGTAGTTAAACAATACATGAATCAACAAACAGGCAACTGAATGGGTTTAAAGATGCTGTACTAGTGTATGTGAAGGCTGACCCATAAGATGGCGATCAGCTGAACTGTAAAGGTATGGGCATTACCTCACCCTAAAAAAAAAATTCCTCATGTGTACACTGTAGTGATACCTGGCGCCTAGTGTGAAATGTTAAGCCGGCTGATGTTGGGGCCCTTCTGTGAGGTAGTGCAAATGAAGCTGTCCCTTTAATGAGATACAATGGATGGCTGATGGGCTGCTAGGTAAGGAGCAGTCTCTATTGGCATTCACTGTGTGCAGCAAAGGATTAAGCTAGGTAGTTCTGCTCACCACTTCCAGCATACAACAGGCCTGGTCCCATACATTTGGTGGTCAGTTGTTCCAGAAGCTTCAGTCCTCACGATCAGCTCCCTCCAATCAAGTCCTCACAATCAGGTCCTCACTGATGTAGGCACACGCGGCAATGGGTCTCTCCAACTCTGGTCCCAGGACTCAGTGACTCTCTGTGGCTCAATATCTCAGTTGATCTCTATGGTGGGCACTAGCAGGACCAACTGAAGGTCTGCACACTCTGCTTCCCCCTGGCCAGAGACTCTGATCTCTCTAGAATTGCCCAGGAAAAGTCCTCTCCTCCTCTGTTGTGCAGAGCCTTGTGCCCCTTGTAATCAACAGCACATTTATCTCCATTGATTTGCACTGCCCTGAGCTCCTTCCGAACTACATATCCTGGCCCCAGCCGCTCTATCCTCAGGGCCGTGGCAGGAGAAAGGGGGGAGAAGCAGGAAAAATAATACAGTCAGCTCCTCAGTCAGCAGGGGAAAAGGGAGAGTGGCACCCAGATGGGGAGCACCCAGCTACACACAAAAATGTGATATATTGCAGCTTAATAGTCTATTAATGTAGTGACCACGTTCGTTTTTATCAGGTTTTTACAGTTTTTTATAAATTTTCCTGAAAAATTCAGAAACCTACCTGTTAATCCTACCCGGCCATGACCTCGCGAAAAGTCCCACTATCCCTTCTCCCCCTTATTCAACATACCTGTTAATCCTGTCATAAATCCTGTGCTCTTGTAACGTTAGGTGCAGTTAATTTAAATCTCAAACATTATATTTTTTTCCAGCTACAAAACCTCATACCTCTGTGTTAATTAAATGAGGAGAGAGGAGGCTTTATAGTCCAAAGCAGGATAGCAGCCTACGGTTTCAACGCTACTCCACCATGGAGACAATACAATGAGTGAGCCTTGTAGCCCTAGAGCAGAAAGTGTGCTTCTGGCAGGATAATTAGGTGAAAATAAAGCATTAAAAAGAAAACGAATGGAGCCACCACATCTAAGGACATATTACATTTTTGTTTGTGGGTTTAGATATGTTTTATGGCTTGCATTACATTGGATGTGCAAGGGGTGGAGACAATAGGAAAACCAAATAGCAAATATGTGGCCAACAAGTCATTGTGGAAGTGAATACAGCAAATAGTAACCAAAGAAAACTGTTTAGGGCAAATTGCATTCTTCCATTAAAACAAATACCTACATTAATACAAAGCTGTGGGGGAAAAACTTTTCTAAAATGACCTTTACTGTTATTAGAGGGCATTTTAAGGGGACTTAACATCACTTTTGATCCACTGCAGAGTGTCCTAGAATGACCCAAAACCCAAGGTGTAATTATCTACCAAGCTTCCCAGTCACTAGTTCTGGCCCTGCCTCTCCTGCTTCATGTAATTGGTCCATCACTATGATGAGCGGCCCTGAAGACCAATAGGAAGGCATGGAGGAGGAAGAGCCAACGCCCCTTCCAAACAATCTTGGTGGGTCATTGCATAGGTTGGAGGTCCTCACCCTGATTCCCATAATCATTTTTCTTTTATTATGCTATCCCACTCACACTATTAGGATGATCGTTTTTCCATGCTCCTTTTTTTTTTACTTACCCCACTCATAGGTCATACAAATTCCCCACTTCCCTTATTAGCTCAGTAGTATTACCTATATGTTTACCAATTTCTATATTACCATTTATTACAGAAGCCTTTCTTGGGCTCAGTACAAGTACTGCAGCTATGGAACTACCAAGGGGATTTTGTTATGCTACCCTTCACCCCAGGGTCGAGGGCCCCCTCTGCCGCCGCATTGCCTGCACCTCAGCTCCCGGGGGGGATGTTCTGCATCATCCCCCAGCGTCTCTCATTACCAACGTTACCCCGTATACGTTTTTAAGCTACCCATAGGTAAGAGTGTTAGGACCAAGTAATTTGCTCCTCCTCTTTTCCCTCTAATCAATTACCATTGATTATGAAATTATTCTTTACTCTAGGTATTTCCAGTTTTAATTGCTCCTGAAGAGTGGACTACACATCCACGAAACACGTAGAGCCTACACAAGTGTTGCCATGTCACATCAATCATGTACATACCATGGGTTTTACGTTGTCTGAATCATCAATTAATTCAATATAATACCAATCATGTTTTTACAATTTCACACAATTTTGGGCATATTGCTGGTCTTATCAATGATTATATGTTATTATGTATACTATGCAATTTATTATGAACAATCGTGATTTACCAATCATGTTCTTATTTAATTTGTATTGTGTCTACTGTGTAATGATGACCATTATGTACTTTACTATGCTCAATTGTGATAATAAATATTGTCTACACTATATTGATTGATTCATTCCACCCAAGTTCTGTGTCTCATATAAAGTCGCAACCTTTTCCTTTTTCATATAATAGGGATGGAGACCTGTGTACTGGATGGTCACGGTCTCATATAAAGTCCCAAACAATCTCCTTTTAGATAAAAAGGTTTAGTGTAGTAAAATACATATAATAGTTTAATAATACATTTTCTCTAGGGGTCTTTACATAAGACCCAAAAGGGGGACAATGTAAGGTGAAAGAGGATCAAAGGTATTTGGTTGCAAAAGAAGGACCATGCTACCGCTCCTTGTGATGGGTTGAGGTCAGCAGGAGGAAGAAGTGAGAGGTGAAGGGACCCTAGAAGTCAACACATGTTTTTGCCATGCAGAATAAGGCAACAGGCTTGCTGTTGGGTCCCTCAGTGGAGAAAACTAAAACTAAAAACACAGGGACAGCATATAAATGCCATGGAGATCCAAACCCAGAATCCCAGAACTGCTAACATCCCCTGTGATTCTCTGTACCTGCAGACAAAGAGTCAGGCTGTTGGCAGTCATTCTACATAATCTGACCGGTGAAGGACCCTACAGACTGTGCAACGGATATTTACAAAACTCTTTCCTGATCTCCGCACAGACAGGACGGGTCGCTTTACAGTAAGGGTCCTTTCACACGGGGCGGATCCGTGCAGATCCGCCCCGTGAAGCTCCGCTTGCTCAGCGGGGATCGCTCTGTTGATCCCCGCTGAGCCGACGGATGACTGGGCGGTCCCCGCACACTGTGCAGGGACCGCCCTGTCAGAGCGCTGCTCTCCCCTATGGGGAATCGGATGACGACGGACCGTAGAGTCCGTTGTCATCCGATCCGCTCCGCCGACGGAAGGAAAAATAGGGTTTTCCTCTGTCACACTTTGGCGGAGCGGATGTCAGGGGACATGTCTCCGCTGACATCCGTGCCTCCATAGGGCTACATGGAGCATCCGTTTCAGGTCCGCCTAAAAAACTGACAGGCGGACCTGAACGGACCTCCGTGTGAAAGGGGCCTAAGAAATCCATGTGAGAGGTCATTGATATTTTGCACTAGTTAAATACAGTTCCCACACATTAAATAATTGCTGGTAAATCCCTATAAGATGGTACAGAAATTGTGTGACTGTAAAGTGTGTGGCCAGGTTTAAAGGAGAAGTATGGGATGGGTTAAATAACTAGTACATATCACATTAGTCACATATCAGCTAATCTTTTTTCCTACCTCTTTTAGTTTTTACAGCATGTGCATATAAACTTTCCTTCAGCTGGCAAAAACGTTTAGTTTGAAAAGTTCTCAGGGGGTGTGAACATCTCCACCAACACACCAACACACACCCTGCCTCTGTCCCCCCTCCCCTAAGAGACGTGTCTGTGCTGATAGATAGGGAGGGGGAGGAGGGAGAAGGGAGGGGGGAGCAGCTACGCTCTGTGAAGTCTCAGAAACAAGCAGAGGGAGGAGAGCCAACATCAATCAAGCAAAATGACAGGAAAGGGGGTGGATCCAGACTCTATTATCACACCATTGTATGGATGATGCTGTATGAAAGACTGTAGAACCTCCCACAGGTATTTATCTCGATTTTAACAGAATGGGGGCACTTCTGAGAGGGCTGGGAGGGTTTATAGATATCAGCAGCTCACATAGAATAGATGTAAGCAAAAAAAAGGAAACCCATACTTCTCTTTTAAGGTGATGTGTGTGGCCAGCTAAACGCAATCCAATGACTACCAGTATGCTAGGACCCTTCACCGACCACCAGTGTCAGAGCCCATTTGTCCACTGTCTACTAATATGAGCACTACATATTTTACTGTCTGCCTTTTTCCTGGTCATTTACTGTAGAGCAGCCCAGGGTGTCAAATAAATGACAAACAACATTCCTTATTATCCTATTTGTTGTATTATCTTCAACTTACTGTACAATAATGTCATGTGAATTGTAGATAAAAAATTTTTTTAGCAGAGGTTCCCTAGGACCTGAAAGTTATTTTTTTTTGTTAAAAAAAAGGTTGAGTAAAGCCCCATACACACGGTCAGACTTTTTGACAACAAAATTCGAAATGAGCAGGTTTTCAAAAAAATCTGACCGTGTGTACGCTCCATCGGACAAACTTTTTCGGTTTTTATCGGACAAATGTTCGCTCTGCAAACGGACAAACTTTTCGGCAACCAAAATCCTACGGTGCAAAATCCTCTCGTGTGTACAGAAGTCCATCAGACTTTAGTCCAAAGTACAAACACGCATGCTCAGAACCAATGTTAAAATCAACCAACAATAGCAGAAGTTGACCATAAGGTGGCGGTAAAGAGCAGAAAAGAGCAGAAAAAACACGTGATTTGGTGAAAGTTGGCTGAAAATGTCCTGCCGTGTGTATGCATACCAAGTTCACGGCCAACGCCCTTCAAACAAAAATCCATGGAAAAGTTTGTTTGAAGTCCGACCGTGTGTATGAGGCTTAAGGCTGGTCAATGACCTTCACTTTGAACATGTTCCAGGCACAATTTGAAAGAATACATCATGACTCTGTCCCTGTAATAAGGGGCGTCTGTAACAAATAATCCTGTAGGTACAGTTTTGGGCTTCCTTGTCACAGACAATTGGTCCTGTGAGAGTCTCACTTTTGCCCCCGTTTAGAGACGGGAACAAAACTATACAGGAAATAAGTCAAGGAAGTCTGGTTCTTAGATCTTTCCTTTACAGCTGAGAACAATTGAAGATATTAACACTTATCTGACATTGATTGTTCCCGAATGGAAGGCGGTGAGAGTGCCAACCGTTTTCTGTAGCATTGTCCTTGGAATTCCCAAAATTGATCAAAGTGTCATTAATTAAAGGATTATTAATGGATGAAATGTCAATGTTTCCTAGTAAACATCCCAATATATGCCAGCCACATATCACGTAACTCTCTTTTGTCTTTGTGCAGATATAACTTTCGTGGGTTCCGATGGCTACAAGCCATGATATTTGCCATCGAGGAGATCAACAACTCAAACACCATGCTGCCGAACATCACTCTGGGCTACAGGATTTTCGACACTTGCAACACGGTCTCTAAGGCCCTGGAGGCCACCCTCAGCTTTGTGGCCCAGAACAAGATTGACTCACTAAACCTGGATGATTTCTGTAACTGTTCAGAGCACATGCCCTCCACCATCGCCGTGGTTGGAGCTACGGGCTCCGGAATATCTACCGCAGTGGCCAACCTGCTGGGGCTTTTCCATATACCTCAGGTGAAAGGAGAATGACTGTAGAAGTTGAGTCCCTAAATGGTCCTATAGACTTAACATGGAGATTAGATGTTTACTATTGATCCATCTGTGAGCCTGTATAGGGATAAAATATTTCTAAACTTTTTTGTTTCAAAGTTTAGGTAGACTAGTAAAAAACTGGAAGCTGATTGGTTACTATGCACAGCTGCACCAGATTTTGCACTCTCCAGTTTTAGTAAATAAACACCATTGAGGCTATTGGCAGTCCAGGGCTGTTGAGATCCATGTACAGTATGTCTGTGTATGATAATCATCACATAGAGCTTAATTCATTTTCAAAGCTCACTTGGCATTTTAATAAAGGAATTACATATGTGCCCCAATATAAAATACAGAGCACCTCATTGCCTATGCAACAATTGTGCTATAGCACAAATAGGGGGTGGTGACATCTGAGCTTAACAATAGTAATGTTCACAAATTGGGCTTCTAGCAGGGGAGGAGCTGATCGGCAGTAATAGAAGAAGTAAAGAAGGGATTTTCTGATCAGCCCCTTACATTTCTTTTAAAAATCAAAGAAAGGTATTACTACATGCGTGTATAGACCATTATTTCATTTTTCACTGATCGAGAGACTTCTTCTTTTTAGCCACATGAAGACTGCACTCAAAAACCGCAAATTTTTCTTCACCCACTACTTTTAAACATAAAACTTTGTATCAAGGTTCATGATTAAAACCCCATGTCAGGTTTTTTTTGTCCCACTTGAGAGAATGAATTACTTTCTGTTTAGGAAAGTGAGAGGAAATCTCTCCAGTGTGAAGGAAATCCTCTCTTATACTGAAATGATTTTCCCAAAGAAAGATTTCCCCTCTATTCGTGTTCTGGCCAGAACTCCAAATTTTGATTTCCCATCACTTTATGTCCCAGTGACAAAGTAGAGATGAGCTGACAGTTTTGACCAAACTTTGGCTGTTCGGGCATTCGGAAAAATACCCAAACTTTAGCCCATTTGGCCTCCTATTTGTTGAGTGCCAAAAGTCATATGAGTCTCCTCCTTGTCTTTGGCTCCTCGCAGGAAGAGAGGGCACACCCAGCTACATGCCCGTACCCTCCTGTGTAAAGAGTGTTATGAAACAGGTCTTCACAGCCAGGTTCTCCAGAGAATGGCTCTTATCTCTATGCTCAATAAAGACAAGTCTCTAGTTCCCCCAATAACTCCAAGGTCCACACCAGCCTTAACTCCAACTTAGAGATTATTTCTCTTAAAGCACAGTCTCTGATAGGAAAGGTTGGAGGGAGAACAGGACAGCATAAGGTGTGGGAGAGGTCCAGGCACAAACGTAATACACTTCACTGCTTGGCTTCTCAAGCAGACTTAGCCCATTTGGATAGTCTCCCTAGATAGGGACCAGCAGCCAGAATGGTACTTTAACTAAACGCCCAATCACTACACAAACTGGTGAACTTGGTCTCTGCCACAGACCTGGTGAACTTGGTTTTCAAACTTGGCCTCTTTGTAAGGAGAAGACATCCCTCCAGAGAGTTACCAGGCCCCTTCCTTCACTGTGACTTCTTACCAGTCCCTCGGAACGGTCTTTCCCCGGCCTCCTCATCTAAGATGCGGGTCCCCTCGCAAGGCGGCCACCTGAGATTCCTCGATCCTTGATGGGCCCCAGCCAAAGGTGCTGGGCCCAAGGCCTTTAGTTGCAGCCCCAGGGCTAAAGGTGCCTGGGACTGATTCGCCAATCACCGTCCCTGGGCCAAAGGTGCCCAGGGCGGACAGGAACACACACTCCCTGGGAGTAGGACTCCCGACAACGAACCCCCTAAACAGGCAGCGTCCGCCCCTTTTATATCCCTTCCCAGCATACACAGCAGGCCGATCACTCCCACTCTATGGTTGCCGAGAGGGGACACACAAGGCACAGCACTGTATCAGCGGTTCAACCCTGGCCCACCATGGCAGCGCCACCTGCAGGCCACAAGGAACGGTACACTGATACTCTTCCTGTAGACAAAATGGTTGATAATGTCCTAACAATTTAGGTGTTTGAGCATAACTACCACTCAAACACTACCCCTAAATTGAGGACCCCGCTACATGTAGAAGCAGTGTTTCTACTGCCTGTATATGTGACAGCTTCTCACTGTCACTAAAAAGGAAAGTCCTTAGCCGCACATCACTAAAAAAAACCTGTGTGTGAAAAACAGCCCTTAACCCCCATTCACACTATCAGTTTTTCTGCAGGTTTTTGTCTTCAGGTTTACCAAAACCATCTAATATGAGGTCAAACCTTAATGCCGCGTACACACGACCGTTTTTAATGACGAGAAAAATTTCATTTTTTAAAATGGTCATTAAAAATGATCGTGTGTGGGCTTTCCAGCATTTTTCCCGACGAGAAAAACGCTGAGAATCACGACGAGGAAAATTGGAACATGCTCTAATTTTTCACGTTGTTTTTTACATCAACGTTTTTCTCGTCATGAATAACGGCCGTGTGTGGGCTTTAACGACGTGAAAAAAAATGCGCATGCTCAGAATCAAGTATGAGACGGGAGCGCTCGTTCTGGTAAAACTAGCGTTCGTAATGGAGATAGCACATTCGTCACGCTGTAACGGACTGAAAAGCACGAGGCTGAAAAGCGCCAATCGTCGCTCAACAAACTTTACTAACATGAAGGGTGGCGCCATCCGAATGGAACATCCCCTTTATAGTGCCGTCGTACGTGTTGGACGTCATCGCACTTTACTCGAACATTTTTTTCCACGATAGTGTGTAGGCAAGGCAGGCTTGAGAGGAAACACGAAAAATCACGTCGAGAAAAATGACGGTTTTTTTTCAATGACATTAAAAACGGTCGTGTGTACGCGGCATTAAAGTTTCAATTCGTATGCAATCAGGCAGGCTCTTGCACTACATGGTTTTGGTAAACCTGAAGACAAAAACCTGCAGAAAAACTGATAGTGTGTATGGGGCTTTAGTCTGGGCTCCACCCCCATGAAAACGCATTGGGGGTGGCCTTGGATAGGGCCTGGGCTGAGGCTGTTTTTTAGGAAAAAGCGTTGGGGGTGGCCCTGGATGGGGCCTGGGCTGGGGCTCTTTTTTAGGAAAAAGCATTGGGGGTGGCCCTGGATAGGGCCTGGGCTGGGGCTCTTTTTTAGGAAAAAGCATTGGGGGTGGCCCTGGATGGGGCCTGGGCTGAGGCTGTTTTTTTAGGAAAAGGTGTTGGGGGTGGCCCTGGATGGGGCCTGGGCTGAGGCTGTTTTTTAGGAAAAGGTGTTGGGGGTGGCCCTGGATGGGGCCGGGGCTGAGGCTCTTTTTTAGGAAAAGGCGTTGGGGGTGGCCCTGGATGGGGCCTGGGCTGAGACTGTTTTTCACTTTTCACACACAGGTTTTTGTAGAGATGTGTGGCTAAGTACTTTCCTTTTTAGTGACAATGGGAAGCTGTAGAAACACTGCTCTTGACAAACAGGGGGCCAAACGGGGCTAAAGTTCAGGCATTTGTTCAAGCTCCTGAACAGCCAGAGTTCAGTCCACCATCGGCTCATCCATACTGCTGACCTTTGTCAGTGGGACAGAAAGTGGTGGGAAACCAAAATTTTGAGTTCTGACCAGAACAGGGATAGAGGGGAAATCTTTCAATGGGAATAACCAGTTCAGTATAAGAGGGAATTTCCTTCCCACTGAAGAGATTTCCTCTCACTTTCATAAACAGAAACACGTTGGGAGGTGGCCCTGGATGGACCTGGCTGTTTTTCACTTTTTACACACATTTTTATGCAGTGATGTGCAGCTAAGGACTTTTCTTTTTAATCTTAGTATCTATGGAGTTGGAATGAGCGCTGTCCTCACCTGTACTCCCAGCGGTTTATCAGAACAGGACCTGCTGGGACCTCGAACGGCACCTGCAGTTCTGCATTTGTTCACGGCTTACCACTGTCACTGGCTCCTTAGGAAGCACGGCTGCTTGCACCCGCGTTATCCCTAGGAACCACCAACATCAGGGGGAATCCCTTTTTAGCAAAGGGCAGGGATAGCAGTGACATCACTACCCAAAATATGGTTGCTGGCCAGACTTGGTCAATGATGTAGCCACCATTCCCTTGTAGAGTGGATGACAGCTGAGATGGAAGGCATAAAAGCTGATGACAGCTGAGATGCAATGCAAATATACCTCCAGTGAAGCAAATATTGACCTCACCGCCACAGAAATTGTGATATTAATTCATTGCTATTTCCATTTTTTTTATGCCGTTCAACAAACAATTCCTAATTTTGTCTAAACCAGCCTTTTTCAACCTTTTTTTCTTTAACTATTGAGGAAACCTTTAAATAATGTTCAGTTCTAATATAACTCTTGCTAAAAATGATGTCTATAGCTCATGGTATGCTAGCATTGGTGGTCAACAAGAGAAGGGTCCCCTTACACTGGTGGTCATTTGAAAGAATACTCATTCCATTAACTGTCAGTAGTGCCCCCATTGGGTGACAGTGCAGTGCCCCTTTACATTGGTGGCTATTGTAGTGCCCTTGTATATTGGGGAACAGTGTATTGCCCCTATATATTAGCCGTCAGTGTAGTTCCCCTTTTCATTGATGGTCATTGTAGAGTCCCCATACATTGGGTAATAGTGTAGTGCCACTTTATACTGGTGGTCATTGTAGTGCCCCTGTATATTGGGGAACAGTGTATTACCCCTATACATTAAGGGTCAGTGTAGTTCCCCTTTCCATTGATGGTCATAGTGGATCACCCATACATTGGGGGACATTATAGTGTCCTTATACATTGGTGGTAAGTGTAGCACTCCTATACATTAGTGGTCAGTGTAGTGACCCAATACATTGGTATTTGGTGTTGTGCCACCATACACCCCGTACACCAGGGGTCAGTGTAGTGTGACCATACTTTGGTGGTCAGTGTAGTGACCCCATACATTGGTGGTCAGTGTATTGCCCCCATACACTAGTAATCAGTGTAGTTACCCCATACACGGGAGGGACAAGGGAAAGCATGCACCTTAAAAAATTTTAAGTGAGAAGAACACTCACTTTACAAATAGATAACAGGTCAGTGCTTACTTACCAGTTAAACTGAAGGAGAAGTCCTCTGGTCCCATGCCACTTGCTCTGTGGCATTGGTGTCAGAACAATGCAGGCACCATCAGGAGAGAGATCTACCCAAAACTGCTAACTGCTCAAGGAAGCCCTAGCAACTTCTGGGGGGAACCCAAGGGTTTCACACCAACCTGGTTTGAAAAGGCTGATCTTAACAGTAGTGTGAGGTATGTGTCTATGTTGAGAAAGTAATGTCAGACTTTGATCTTGCAGGTCAGTTACGCGTCCTCCAGTCGCCTTCTCAGTAACAAGAACCAGTATAAATCTTTTTTGCGTACGATGCCCAACGATGAGCACCAAGCCACCGCCATGGCAGACATCATTGAGTACTTCCAGTGGAACTGGGTAGGAACTATTGCCGCAGATGATGACTATGGTAGGCCAGGAATTGAGAAGTTCAGAGAAGAGGCTGAAGAGCGAGATATCTGCATCGACTTCAGCGAACTCATCTCGCAGTACACGCCGATAGAGGAGATTGAAAAAGTGGTGGACGTCATCCAAAACTCAACAGCCAAAGTCATCGTTGTCTTCTCCAGCGGGCCAGACCTTGAGCCGCTTATCAAGGAAATAGTCAGGCGTAATATCACGGGACGCATCTGGCTTGCTAGCGAGGCCTGGGCCAGCTCATCATTGATCGCTATCCCCGAATACTTCCATGTTATTGGGGGAACCATTGGATTTGCACTGAGGGCTGGGCAAATTCCAGGATTTCGGGAATTCCTCCAGAAAGTTCACCCCAAAATGTCTAACAGCAATGGTTTTCTCAAGGAATTCTGGGAAGAGACCTTTAACTGCCGCATGTCTGGTGTGCGAGGAAAAAACGAGGAATATGGCAACATCACTGCCTGCACCGGCCTAGAGAACATCACCAGTGTGGAGACACCCTATCTGGATTATACTCATTTGCGGATATCGTACAATGTATATTTAGCCGTATATTCAATTGCCCATGCCCTGCAGGACATATACACATGTACACCTGGGAAGGGACTTTTCGCCAATGGATCATGCGCGGATATAAAGAAGGTGGAAGCCTGGCAGGTAGGCCCTTTGCCCTTCCTAAGTTTATTATAGTTATAATTTATTGTTTTAACTCCAAGAAAACAACCAAATGCTCAGATAAAATACACATAAAGGAAGCTGTTTTGTATGTTGACGCACTTGACCACGCAAAAGCACTATATGCACATTTATCCCCTGAAGAAACCATGAAAAGTGCTGAAACATGGGTTATGCGGGCATTTTTGGGCAGGAGGTGATACCAAGAAGGAAAGGATTTTATTTAGAAAAAGAATCCGAGAATATTAGGAAAAAAATTAACTCAAGGAGATCTCTCAGGGGAAAAAAAAGAGGAATATAAAGGGACAGCGAAAAGGACATGAACCATTGGGAACCGTTAAGGAAAAATAAAAAGGAGATATTAAGAGAATGAAAAGCTATAGTAGGTTCTAGAAAAAAAAAAGAAATAAGCGGAACTCCAGGAATTTTATATTTTTTTGCAAATTTATATTGGTCCACCTTGGCCTGATGTGATTATTCATATCTGGTATCTGGAGGACCGCTGGGGTTGTTGTAAATCACTGTAGTGGTCTGCACTACATACAATGATGGCTGTGATCTTTTGGGTGCTTCTCCAGCAACTTCCCTATTGCACACTGACCCACCTACCTACCCACCTACTGATGTAGAGCTCCTGGAAGATCACAGCTCTCACTTGGCACTGATTATCACAGGTATTTTCAGCATTTTGCAGTTCTAAATATATATATATATATATATATATATATATATATATATATATATAGTCACATAGTTAGTCAGGTGGAAAAAAGACACAAGTCCATCCAGTTCAACTATAAAAAAATAAAATAATATCACACAATCCCATATACCCAATTCTATACCCACAGTTGATCCAGAGGAAGGCGGAAAACCCCAGCAGAGCATGATCCAATTTGCTACAGCAGGGGAAAAAATTTCTTCCTGATCCCCCGAGAGGCAATCGGATTTTCCCCGGATCAACTTTACCTATAAATGTCAGTACCCAGTCATATTATGTATGTAGCACACGGACCCTTTTCTCCTGCCTACCTTCTCCTTGCAGGGTAAGGCACACCGTGCCACATGCCCGGATCCTCCTGGTATAAGAGGTTGAGCAGTGTTCTTACAATTTTGGGTCCTGCAGCGAGTTACCTCCCTCCATTGGTTCTCGTCCCTAGATTATAGGGAAAAGTCTATTCTTCCTCCCAAAGAAGGCCAATGTCCAAACAGTGTTTAAACTCCAAACAGACGAATTAATTTTATCTTGCTTGAAACAGATTTGGGAATAGGTTGAAGATAGAGACAAAGTATGTAGTGAGACAGGTTCAGGCACGCGGCACCCAACTACCCTATTCTTCACTCAAGCCTGAGTATGAATTGCTCACCCGGATAGATCCCTCTCACAGTTCTAGCAGCCGGAGTGAAACACGAACAGTTCCTTTAAATTAGTCCCCTTCACGGACAAGTCTAAGTAATCCTCTGCCACAGAATCCTTTAGTTACTGAGTTAGAACTTTAAAACTCCCATAGATTAATAGAGACCATAGGTGTCAATGGAACACGCTACAGGAGCTATACTGCCTCTCCTTCACCGTGACTTCCTTCACCGATCCCTCGGACAGGCCCTCCCCCGGTTTCCTCTCCTTCAGAGCGGGCCACCCTCACACGGGTTCCCTGGGACTCCAGTGTGTTGGTTGTAGACGGAGTTGAAGGTACTACCTGGAACGTTGTAGCCTCGAGCTAAAGGTGCCCGAGACTCCTCGACCAGTTCATTCACCCCCCAGCCAGCAAGGCCATGGGGTGCGACTTCACCACCAGGGGTCCTTGGAATCCCCCTGGCACACCACCCCCATGGGGCACACTCTCTCGCACTTCTGGCGTCTGCCCTTTATGTACCCCTCTCCCGGCATGCACAGCAGGCAGAACCCGCCCACCACACGGTAGCCGAGAGAGGACACCAAATCATACCACAATGCCACCTGCGGTTCAACCCGAGACCTGGGCAACAGCGCCACCTCAGGCCCAGGGGAACTATACACCAGGCAACAACATGGCAGAGCAGAGTCCATATTAAACAGAATTGTAGAATCTGAGCCATACTATTGCCCAGACTGCCCCTAAATTTACAGCATAGCGACCCCATTTTTGGGGGTCCCGCTACACGTACATTTAAGAAAGAATCCAGAGCCTTTCTTAAAACAATCTACTGAGCTGGCCAGAACAACCTCTGGAGGGAGTCTATTCCACATCTCTTACTGTGAAGAAACCTTTCCGTATTTAGAGATGAAATCTCTTCCTCTAGACGTAAAAAGTGCCCCTCAGTGTTGACCGTAAAGTAACTAATTCAACACCAAGTTCACTATATGGACCCCTTATATATTTGTACATGGTGATCATATCCCCCCTTAATCTCCTCTTCTCAAGAGGGAATAAATTCAGTTCCTCTAATCTTTCCTCATAGCTGAGCTCCTCCATGCCTCTTATCAGTTTGGTTGCCCTTCTCTGCACTTTCTCCAGTTCCCCGATATCCTTTTTGAGAACTGGGGCCCAAAACTGAACTGCATATTCCAGATGAGGTCTTACTAATGATTTGAACAGGGGCAAAATTTTATCTCTCTAATATATTTCTCTAATATATATATACACAGTGGGTACGGAAAGTATTCAGACCCCCTTAAATTTTTCACTCTTTGTTATATTGCAGCCATTTGCTAAAATATTTTCAGTTCATTTTTTTTCCTCATTAATGTACACACAGCACCCCATATTGACAGAAAAACACAGAATTGTTGACATTTTTGCAGATTTATTAAAAAAGAAAAACTGAAATATCACATGGTCCTAAGTATTCAGACCCTTTGCTCAGTATTTAGTATTTGCACCCTTTTGATGAGTCTTTTTGGGAAAGATGCAACAAGTTTTTCACACTTGGATTTGGGGATCCTCTGCCATTCCTCCTTGCAGATCCTCTCCAGTTCTGTCAGGTTGGATGGTAAACGTTGGTGGACAGCCATTTTTAGGTCTCTCCAGAGATGCTCAATTGGGTTTAAGTCAGGGCTCTGGCTGGGCCATTCAAGAACAGTCAGGGAGTTGTTGTGAAGCCACTCCTTCCTTATTTTAGCTGTGTGCTTAGGGTCATTGTCTTGTTGGAAGGTAAACGTTCGGCCCAGTCTGAGGTCCTGAGCACTCTGGAGAAGGTTTTCATCCAGGATATCCCTGTACTTGGCCGCATTCATCTTTCCCTCGATTGCAACCAGTCGTCCTGTCCCTGCAGCTGAAAAACACCCCCACAGCATGATGCTGCCACCACCATGCTTCACTGTTGGGACTGTATTGGACAGGTGATGAGCAGTGCCTGGTTTTCTCCACACATACCGCTTAGAATTAAGGCCAAAAAGTTCTATCTTGGTCTCATCAGACCAGATAATCTTATTTCTCACCATCTTGGAGTCCTTCAGGTGTTTTTTTAGCAAACTCCATGCAGGCTTTCATGTTGCACTGAGGAGAGGCTTCCGTCGGGCCACTCTGCCATAAAGCCCCGACTGGTGGAGGGCTGCAGTGATGGTTGACTTTCTACAACTTTCTCCCATCTCCCGACTCCATCTCTGGAGCTCAGCCACAGGAATAATTGGGTTCTTCTTTACCTCTCTCAGCAAGGCTCTTCTCCCCCGATAGCTCAGTTTGGCCGCACAGCCAGCTCTAGGAAGGGTTCTGGTCATCCCAAACATCTTCCATTTAAGGATTATGGAGGCCACTGTGCTCTTAGGAACCTTAAGTGCAGCAGAAATTTTTTTGTAACCTTGGCCAGATCTGTGCCTTGCTACAATTCTGTCTCTGAGCTCTTCAGGCAGTTCCTTTGACCTCATGATTCTCATTTGCTCTGACATGCACTGTGAGCTGTAAAGTCTTATATAGACAGGTGTGTGGCTTTCCTAATCAAGTCCAATAAGTATAATCAAACACATCTGGACTCAAATGAAGGCATAGAACCATCTCAAGGATGATCAGAAGAAATGGATAGCACCTCAGTTAAATATATGAGTGTCACAGCAGGGAGAGGGGGAGAGAGAGAATGGAAGAGGGAGAGAGAAGGGGACAGCGAGGGAGAGTGAGAACGGGAGAGGGGGAAGAGAGAGAAATGGGGGAGGGGGAGAACAGGAGAGGGACAACGCGAGAAAGAGCGGGGGAGAGAGCGCGGGAGAGCGGGAGAGAGAGCGCGGGAGAGCGGGAGAGAGAGCGCGGGAGAGCGGGAGAGAGAGCGCGGGAGAGGGGAAGAGAGAGAGCGGGAGAGGGGAAGAGAGAGAGCAGAAGGAGAGAGAGAACAGGAGAGTGAGAGAGTACCAGAGAGAGGGGGAGAGAGAGTGAGAATGGGAGAGAGAGTGAGAACGGAAGAGGGAGAGAGAGTGAGAACAGGAGAGGGGGAGAAAGAGAGAAAGGAAGAGAGAGAACGGGAGAGGGGGAGAGAGAGAACAGGGAAGGGGGAGAGAGAGAATGGGAGAGGGGGAGAGAGAGAGAAAACAGGAGAGGGTGAGAACAAGAGAGGGACAGACAACCAGAGAGAGGGAGAATGAGAGAGAACATGAGAGGAAGAGAGAGAGAGAGAGAGAGTGGGAACGGGACAGGGCAGAGAGAGAGTGGGAACGGGACAGGGGAGAGAGAGAGAGTGGGAACGGGACAGGGGAGAGAGAGAGTGGGAACGGGAGAGGGAGAGAGAGTGGGAACGGGAGAGGGAGAGAGAGTGGGAACGGGAGAGAGAGAGAATGAGAGAGGGGAGAGAGAGGGAGCGGGAGAGGGGGAGAGAGAGGGAACGGGAGAGGGGGAGAGAGAGGGAACGGGAGAGGGGGAGAGAGAGAGGAAACGGAAGAGAGAGAGGGAACGGAAGAGAGAGAGGGAGAACAGGAGAGAGAGAGAGAACAGAAGAGAGAGAGAGTGAGAATGGGAGAGGGGAGAGAGGGAATAGGAGAGGGGGAGAGAGAGAACGGAAGAGAGAGAGAGAACGGAAGAGAGAGAGAGTGAGAACGGGAGAGGGGGAGAGAGGGAATAGGAGAGGGGGAGAGAGAGAGAACGGAAGAGAGAGAGAGAGAACGGAAGAGGGAGAGAGAACAGAAGAGGGAGAGAGAGAGAGGGAGAACGGGAGAGGGGGGAGAGAGTGAGAGAGAGTGAGAATGGGAGAGAGAGAGGGGGAGAGAGTGAGAATGGGAGAGGGGGAGAGAGTGAGAATGGAAGAGGGGGAGAGAGTGAGAATGGAAGAGGGGGAGAGAGTGAGAATGGAAGAGGGGGAGAGAGTGAGAATGGGAGAGGGGGAGAGAGTGAGAATGGGAGAGGGGGAGAGAGTGAGAATGGGAGAGGGGGAGAGAGTGAGAATGGGAGAGGGCGAGAGAGTGAGAATGGGAGAGGGCGAGAGAGTGAGAATGGGAGAGGGGGGAGAGAGTGAGAATGGGAGAGGGGGAGAGAGAGAGAATGGGAGAGGGCGAGAGAGAGAGAATGGGAGAGGGGGAGAGAGAGAGAATGGGAGAGGGGAGAGAGAGAGAATGGGAGAGGGGGAGAGAGAGAGAACGGAAGAGAGAGAGAGAACGGAAGAGGGAGAGAGAACAGAAGAGGGAGAGAGAGAGAGGGAGAACGGGAGAGGGGGAGAGAGTGAGAGAGAGTGAGAATGGGAGAGAGAGAGGGGGAGAGAGTGAGAATGGGAGAGGGAGAGAGAGTGAGAATGGGAGAGGGAGAGAGAGTGGGAATGGAAGAGGGGGAGAGAGTGAGAATGGGAGAGGGGGAGAGAGTGAGAATGGGAGAGGGGGAGAGAGTGAGAATGGGAGAGGGGGAGAGAGTGAGAATGGGAGAGGGGGAGAGAGTGAGAATGGGAGAGGGGGAGAGAGAGAGAATGGGAGAGGGGGAGAGAGAGAGAATGGGAGAGGGCGAGAGAGAGAGAATGGGAGAGGGGGAGAGAGAGAGAATGGGAGAGGGGGAGAGAGAGAGAATGGGAGAGGGGGAGAGAGAGAATGGGAGAGGGGGAGAGGGGACAGAGAGAGCGGGAGAGGGGAAAGAGAGAGAACAGAAGAGGGGAGAGAGAGAGTGGGAACGGGAGAGAGAGTGAGAATGGGAGAGAGAGTGAGAATGGGAGAGGGGGAGATAGAGGGAACAGAAGAGGGGGAGAGAGAGAGAGAATGGGAGAGGGGAGAGAGAGAGCAGGAGAGTGAGAATGGGAGAGGGGAGAGCGAGAGAACAGGAGAGGGGAGAGAGAGAACAGAAGAGGGAGAGAGAGAGAACAGAAGAGGGAGAGGGGGAAAGAGAGAGAATGGGAGAGGGGGAGAGAGAGAATGGGAGAGGGGAGAGAGAGAGAATGGGAGAGGGGAGAGAGAGAGAGAACAGAAGAGGGAGAGAGGGGGGAACGGGAGAGCAAGTGAGAATGGGAGAGAGAGAGAGAGAGTGAGAATGGGAGAGAGAGAGAGAGAGTGAGAACGGGAGAGGGGGAGATAGAGGGAACGGGAGAGGGGGAGAGAGAGAGAATGGGAGAGGGGAGAGAGAGAGAACAGAAGAGGGAGAGGGGGAAAGAGAGAGAATGGGAGAGGGGGAGAGAGAGAATGGGAGAGGGGAGAGAGAGAGAACGGGAGAGGGGAGAGAGAGAGAGAACAGAAGAGGGAGAGAGAGAACAGAAGAGGGGAGAGAGAGAGAACAGAAGAGGGGAGAGAGAGAGAACAGAAGAGGGAGAGAGAGAGAACAGAAGAGGGAGAGAGAGAGAACAGAAGAGGGAGAGAGAGAGAACAGAAGAGAAAGAGAGAACAGAAGAGGGAGAGAGAGAGTGGGAACGGGAGAGGGAGAGAGAGTGAGAATGGGCGAGAGAGAGAGAGTGAGAATGGGAGAGGGGGAGATAGAGGGAACGGGAGAGGGGGAGAGAGAGAATGGGAGAGGGGAGAGAGAGAGAGAGAATGGGAGAGGGGAGAGAGAGAACAGAAGAGGGAGAGAGAGAGGGAGAATGGGAGAGAGAGAGGGAGAATGGGAGAGGGAGAGGGAGAATGGGAGAGAGAGAGGGAGAACGGGAGAGGGGAGAGAGAATGGGAGAGGGGAGAGAGAGGACAGAAGAGGGAGTGAGAGAGAACAGAAGAGGGAGAGAGAGGGTGAGAGGGGGAGAGAGAGTGAGAACGGGAGAGAGAGAGAGAGTGAGAATGGGAGAGAGAGAGAGAGAAAGGAAGAGAGTGAGAATGGGAGAGAGAGAAGGGAAGAGAATGAGAATGGGAGAAAGGAAGAGAGTGAGAATGGGAGAGGGGGAGAGAGTGAGAATGGGAGAGGGGGGAGAGAGAGAATGGGAGAGGGGGGAGAGAGAGAATGGGAGAGGGGGAGAGAGAGAGAATGGGAGAGGGGGAGAGAGAGAGAACGGGAGAGGGGGAGAGAGAGAGAACGGGAGAGGGGGAGAGAGAGAGAACGGGAGAGGGGGAGAGAGAGAACGGGAGAGGGGGGAGAGAGAGAGAACGGGAGAGGGGGGAGAGAGAGAATGGGAGAGGGGAGAGAGAGAGAACGGGAGAGGGGAAAGAGAGAGAACAGAAGAGGGAGAGAGAGAGGGAGAATGGGAGAGGGAGAGAGAGATGGAGAATGGGAGAGGGGGAGAGAGGGACTAGGAGAGGGGGAGAGAGAGAGAGAATGGAAGAGGGAGAGAGAGAGAGAACGGGAGAGGGGGAGAAAGAATGAGAATGTGAGAGAGAGAACAGAAGAGGGAGAACGGGAGAGGGGGAGAGAGAGAGAATGGGAGAGGGGGAAAGAGAGAGAGAATGGGAGAGGGGAGAGAGAGAGAGAATAGAAGAGGGGAGAGAGAGAACAGAAGAGGGAGAGAGAGAGAACAGAAGAGGGAGAGAGAGATTGAGAACGGGAGAGGGGGAGAGAGAAAGAGAACGGAAGAGGAAGAGAGAGTGAGAACGGGAGAGGGGAGAGAGAACGAGAGAGGGGAGAGAGAGAACGGAAGAGGGAGAGAGAGAGAGAGAGAGAATGGGAGAGGGGGAGAGAGAGAGAGAACAGGAGAGAGGGAGAGAGAGAATGGAAGAGGGAGAGAGAGGGGGAGAACGGGAGAGAGAATGAAAATGTGAGAGAGAGAACGGAAGAGGGAGAGAGCGAGGGAGAATGGGAGAGGGGGAGAGAGAGCGAATGGGAGAGGGGGAGAGAGAGAGAATGGGAGAGTGGGAGAGAGAGAGAGAGAATGGGAGAGGGGAGAGAGAGAGAGAATGGGAGAGGGGAGAGAGAGAGAGAATGGGAGAGGGGAGAGAGAGAGAACAGGAGAGGGGAGAGAGAGAGAACAGGAGAGGGGAGAGAGAGAGAACAGAAGAGGAGAGAGAGAGAACAGAAGAGGGGAGAGAGAGAGAGAGAACAGAAGAGGGGGGAAAGAGAGAGAACAGAAGAGGGGGGAAAGAGAGAGAACAGAAGAGGGAGAGAGAGAGAACAGAAGAGGGAGAGAGATAGAACAGAAGAGGGAGAGAGAGAGAGAGCAGAAGAGGGAGAGAGAGTGAAAATGGGGGAGAGAGAGAGCAGAAGAGGGAGAGAGAGAGTGAGAACGGGAGAGGGGGAGAGAGAGAGAACGGAAGAGGGAGAGAGAGGGAGAACGGGAAAGGGGGAGAGAGAGAGAGAGAACGGAAGAGGGAGAGAGAGAGAGAGGGAGAACGGGAGAGGGGGAGAGAGAGAGAGGGAGAACGGGAGAGGGGGAGAGAGAGAACGGGAGAGGGGGAGAGAGAGAGCGGGAGAGGAGGAGAGAGAGAGAACGAGAGAGAGGGAGAGAGAGAGAACGAGAGAGAGGGAGAGAGAGAGAACGAGAGAGAGGGAGAGAGAGAGAACGGAAGAGGGAGAGAGAGTGAGAAGGGTAGAGAGAGAACGGAAGAGGGAGAAAGAGAGTGAGAACGGGAGAGGTGGAGAGAGAGAGAGAGTGAGAATGGGAGAGGGGGAGAGAGAGAGAGAGAATGGGAGAGGGGGAGAGAGAGAGAATGGGAGAGGGGGAGAGAGAGAGAGAGAATGGGAGAGGGGGAGAGAGAGAGAGAATGGGAGAGGGGGAGGGAGAGAATGGGAGAGGAGAGAGAGAGAGAACAGGAGAGGGGGGAGAGAGAGAACAGGAGAGGGGAGAGAGAGAGAACAGAAGAGGGAGAGAGAGAGAACAGAAGAGGGAGAGAGAGAGAACAGAAGAGGGAGAGAGAGAGAACAGAAGAGGGAGAGAGAGAGTGAGAACCGGAGAGGGGGAGAGATAGAGAGAGAACAGAAGAGGAAGAGAGAGAGTGAGAACGGGAGAGGGGGAGAGAGAGAACGGAAGAGGGAGAGAGAGTGAGAACGGGAGAGGGGGAGAGAGAGAGAGAGAACGGAAGAGGGAGAGAGAGAGAGAGAGAGAGAGGGAGAACGGGAGAGGGGGAGAGAGAGAGAACGGGAGAGGGGGAGAGAGAGAGGGGGGAGAGAGAGAACGGAAGAGGGAGAGAGAGTGAGAAGGGGGAGAGAGAGAGAGAACGGAAGAGGGAGAAAGAGAGTGAGAACGGGAGAGGGGGGAGAGAGAGAACGAAAGAGGGAGGGAGAGAGAGAGTGAGAAAGGGAGAGAGGGAGAGAGAGAGAACAGAAGAGGGAGAGAGAGAGAGAAGGGGGAGAGAGAGAGAGAACGGAAGAGGGAGAAAGAGAGTGAGAACGGGAGAGGGGGGAGAGAGAGAACGAAAGAGGGAGGGAGAGAGAGAGTGAGAAAGGGAGAGAGGGAGAGAGAGAGAACAGAAGAGGGAGAGAGAGAGTGAGAAAGGGAGAGGGGAGAGAGAGAGAACGAAAGAGGGAGAGAGAGAACGGAAGAGAGAGAGAGAGGGAGAGGGAAAGAAAAAGAGAGAATGGGAGAGGGAGAACGAGAACGGGAGAGAGGGGAAAGAGAGAGAGAACAGGAGACAGCGAGAGAGATTAATTCTTAATGGCACCCCCAAGCAAATGCGCATGTATTTATGCCCACCAAGCGCATAACCAAAACATGCATAGAGAGCCCAATAAATGTATTGGGCTGCCCTATAATGCAATATGCAAGGAGACACAAAAAAAGTGCACACACTCTGACACATCTTAAGCCTTGAGCCCTCAATGTTCTTAGTCTTTGCTGGCACCTTTAAATGAGTTGTAAAGGCAAAAAAAAAATTCAGAATGCATTAAGGTGAAAAAACATCTGTGGATTAGAACCCCCCCCCCCCCCCCAGAGCCCCAGTTTACTTACCTGACCCCTCGAAAGTCCCGCGCCGTGAACGCGCTTGCTTCTCTGCCAGGCTTCTTGGTGCATTCATTGGTTGATTGAAAGCAGCGCAGCCATTGGCTCACGCTGCTGTCAATCACATCCAATGACGCGGTGCGCCGGGGGGCGGGGACGAGTGATACAGTGAGCGGCTATAGCCGCCGGCTGTATAACAGGAGCGCGCCCGCAAGAACTCACCACCATGCGAGCTCGCATGAAGGTGAAGAGTTCTTGCGGGGGGGGGGGAGCCGAGACAGCCGCTGAGGGACCCCAGAAGACCAGGTTCGGGGCCACTCTGTGCAAAACGAGCTGCACAGTGGAGGTAAGTATAACATGTTTGTTATTTAAAAAAAAAAAAAAACTCTACATACCCTTTAAAGTCCTAAGTATATTAAATATTGATTATCCTGATGTTAATGAGTGATGTGATGCCTTTGATGGCCTATTTATCCAGTTAAGTGTTGTTTGGTAGTAGATAAAAAAAAAGTAGGAATATTGGAGTGAGATAGTAAAGGTATACCGTGTTTCCCCAAAAATAAGACCTAGCGTTATTTTCCAGGAGAGCTGCAATGTAAGCCCTACTCGGAAAATAAGCCCTAGTTTAAAATGCTTGTAAAATCCTATAATCCACTCTATTACTGTAGTACATAATGTACAATGTAAGTGTTTCTGTAATATAATTGCGGGGAAGAGAGCTCCGGCGGGTCACAGAAGCTCAGAGCGGTGCTATAACGAAGGTATTTGGCACAATTATATTACAGAAACACACATTGTACATTATATAATACTGTAATAGAGTGGAATACAGGATTTTACAAGCATTTTAACTCCGTTCACACTGGGGATTCCTGTCAGGCAGGGAGAGAGAGGGGGAGAGAAGACAGCACATTACATGGTAAGACCTACCCCGAAAATAAGCCCTACTGTGTCTTTTGTTGCCATAATTAATATAAGACCCGGGCTTATTTTTCAGGGAAACACAGTAGCTGGTTCTAGAAAGGAGAAAAGTGACAAAAAGGGAAATTGAATTTAGTATCTCCTCCTAAATAAAGGTGATATTGCACACAAAAGAAAATGAAAACAAGCACAATATAAAAATGGTAAAATATTTGTATCTAATAAATTAAAATATTTAAAAGAAAAAAATATTAACTATGTATTTTTATTTATTTCGATATTTATATTTATTATTATTAAAGTAAATACAAATATTTAAAATATATTTTTTTTTAATGTATTTTCATTTATTTTTTAAACAATTATATTTATTTGTTTATACCATTTACAAAAAAAATCTGTATTTATGGATTCCCTGTCCCCGATGAGCTGGGGGTCACCTTTACATGGCAGCTGTCACGTCTCCTTCAGAACCTTTGTAGTGTAATTATCGATGGAATTAATTAGACATGAAGCAGACCCGATGTCTTCCTGTGTCCGAGGGACATGATGTCATTAATCCTTTTCCTGGGTCCCGGGCCGGATACAGAAGTCTTTTAATTAGAGAATGCAGAAGATGCAGAACAGGGAGCATGGGGGGGTACAGGAGATACAGGCAGCCACACATTGGATTTCATTTGTAGCATTTTTCTTCTTCCCTTCATTTATTACCCATGCCAGCAGGCTCCCAGTGTTGTCATTTCATGGAAGCTGGCCCTTATTAATTAATTTATTCCATGTGACATATGTGTAGATCTCTGTTCATGCCATCATGGAGAATGGGGCAAAGAAAGTGCAGGATTTCCATTACTGAGCATATTACAGAGAGAATGAAGAGTCCTGTCCCCTTAAAGCCCAACCCCGGGTACAGCTAGAAAATTAAGATCCTGCCTGTGCACAAAAAAGCAAGGTCTTTGTTCTTCTCTATGCAATGCAGGCAGATCATGCAGAGGCGGCTCTCTAATTAGGCGGTCGCCTAAGGCCTCGCACTCACAGGGGCTTCGCGGTCACCTAATTTGTCTACTTAAGAGCCGCCTCCGAGGCTGGTAGCAAGAATGGCTGGTGGAAAAGGCTGACAGGATGCTATACATAGCTTCCTGCATCAGTACGCCTCTCCCTTAGTCCTGATGCAAGCAGTGAGCTGACTCTTTGGAGGGGTCATGCAAATATCAAAATGCCTTGATGTGTGGGTGTCAGTCTGGAGAACGGGGTGTTCCTTTGCATGTAGACAGCCCTAAATATCAAACACATGTAAAGCTGAGCCTCCAGAACTGAAAGACCTGAAATCCAATCAATGAAAGGGGTGGGCCAGGGGCAATGAGGACTTGCTGCAGCTTCTAATGCATACTGTGAGAAGCTCACAGTGTGCAGTGAAATCAGAGGAAGCCATTTCAGTCCAGGAGAGGAGGCAGCACAACTGTGCGAGACTGGAGGGGGGGCCGGAGGTCAGATTTAAAAGCTGAGTCTATGTGATGCGTCTTTATGGTGCCAGCTCTTTCCTAATGATGATTTATTATATTCTACGGTTTGGGCAACAGGTTCACTTTAAGAAATCAATTTGTAACTTTGCAGAGTTTTCCGAATCTCCGGATCAATAAAGTGTTACTTATCGCTATTGTTAGAACATCAGAGGAAAAGCAGAGCCAATTATTTCCCATAAAAGCCCTAACCTTTTCGTTTTAAAAAGGAATGCACTATATATCATTTTTTATATAATATTTTTTTATTTATTTTTATATATATTTTTATTTATATATTATATTATATTATATTATATAATATATTATATTATATTTCATGTATTCATTTTTTTATTATTATATTTTATATTATTTTTTTATTATTAATTATTATTTTCTTTATGTATTATATTTATTTATATGTATCATAAAATATTTTATTCATTATTTAATGTATTTACTATTATTTTCTTTTTTTTTATTATATTATATTTATTTGTTTATATGTATTATATTACATTTTATATTATTTATTTATTAATATTTAATTAATGTATTATTATTTTCTTTCTTTATTATATTTATTTACAGTATCTCACAAAAGTGAGTACACCCCTCAGTCACATTTTTGTAAATATTTTCTTCTATCTTTTCATGTGACAACACTGTTAGAAATGACACTTTGCTACAATGTAAAGTAGTGAGTGTACAGCTTGTATAACGGTGTAAATTTCCTGTCCCCTCAAAATAACTCAACACACAGCCATTAATGTCTAAACCGCTGGCAACAAAAGTGAGTACACCCCTAAGTGAAAATGTCCAAATTGGGCCCAAAGTGTCAATATTTTGTGTGGCCACCATTATTTTCCAGCACTGCCTTATCCCTCTTGGGCATGGAGGTCACCAGAGCTTCACAGGTTGCCACTGGAGTCCTCTTCCCTTCCTCCATGATGACATCACAGAGATGGTGGATGTTAGAGACTTATGCTCAATAGGGTTTAGGTCTGGAGACATGCTTGGCCAGTCCATCACCTTTACCCTCAGCTTTTTTAGCAAGGCAGTGGTGGTCTTGGAGGTGTGTTTGGGGTCGTTGTCATGTTGGAATACTACCCTGCGGTCCAGTCTCTGAAGGGAGGGGATCATGCTGGCATTCATTGTTCCCTCAATGATCTGTAGCTCCCCACTTGTCTTTGTGCTCCTCACCTGGTTGCCGCCACACACGCTTGTCACCATCTGAACCAAATAAGTTTATCTTGGTCTCATCAGACCACAGGACATGGTTCCAGTAATCCATGTCCTTAGTCTGCTTGTCTTCAGCAAACTGTTTGCGGGCTTTCCTGTGCATTATCTTTAGAAGAGGCTTTCTTCTGGGATGACAGCCATGCAGACCAATTTGATGCAGTGTGCGGCGTATGGTCTGAGCACTGACAGGCTGACCCCCCCCCCCACACCCCTTCACCCTCTGCAGCAATGCTGGCAGCACTCATACGTCTATTTCCCAAAGACAACCTCTGGATATGACGCTGAGCACGTGACCTCAACTTCTTTGGTGGACCATGGCGAGGCCTGTTCTGAGGGGAACCTGTCCTGTTATACCGCTGTATGGTCTTGGCCACCGTGCTGCAGCTCAGTTTCAGGGTCTTTGCAATCTTCTTATAGCCTCGGCCATCTTTATGTAGAGCAACAATTCTTTTCCTCAGATCCTCAGAGAGTTCTTTGCCATGAGGTGCCATGTGGAACTTCCAGTGACCAGTATGAGAGAGTGAGAGCGATAACACCAAATTTAACACACCTGCTCCCCATTCACACCTGAGACCTTGTAACACTAACGAGTCACATGACAACGGGGGAGGGGAAAATGGCTAATTGTGTCCAATTTGGACATTTTCACTTAGGGGTGTACTCACTTTTGTTGCCAGCGGTTTAGACATTACTGGCTGTGTGTTGAGTTATTTTGAGGGGACAGCAAATTTACACTGTTATACAAGCTGTACACTCACTACTTTACATTGTAGCAAAGTGTCATTTCTTCAGTGTTGTCACATGAAAAGATAGAATAAAATATTTACAAAAATGTGAGGGGTGTACTTACTTTTGTGAGATACTGTATACAATCCAAAATAGAGAGCGGGACTCACGGGTGTTGAAAGGTAAAAGCACAACGCATAATTAAGGTTTTATTTTGAGGTTTTGAAATAAAGGACGAGCTTGTGCCTCGGTGAAACATCGAACGTTGTGCGTTCACCTTTCAAGACCTGTGAGTGCCGCTCTCTTTTTTGGATTATATGCACTACAGTCTTTGCTGTGCACCCAGGCACATTTTTTATCTCTGATATGTGTGCAGTGGCAGCCATTGGATATTTTATTATATTTATTTATATGTATTATATTATATGTAATTAATTTAATATTTAATTTCTTTATTATTATTTTCTTTCTTTTTTTTTTTTGTTATATTATATTTATTTATCTGTATTATATTATGATTTATATTATTTATTTATTTATTAATATTTTATTCATTTATTTTTATTTTCTTTCTTTATTATATTTATTTATATGTATTATATTATATTAGTTTTTCTTTACTTATTATTATGACCTTCTTTATTTAATAATTAAAATCAAAAACTTTTTTTTCCTTAGGTAAATATAAAATATTACACTATGAAAAAGCTATAAAAAAACAGTTTTTATTATTTCCAGCCAGATGGGGACGCTCAAGAAAACCTTTATAGCTTTGAATTCATATCTTAATCCAAAAAAAAAAATTGCTTATATTTCCCCTTACCAGTCCTTAGATGTGGCGGCTGCGTTAGATTTTATTTTTTCAGGCCAAGTACAGACAAATACTTGCTGATCCTTCCAGAAATCCAGTGTCTTTGTAACCCAAATATTCCAAACGATGTTATCATGGTCCCCAGCAGTAGCGGCTGGCGAAGTTTTAGTATAGGGGGGGGGGCAGACTCCGCCCTTCCTTTTTGTTCCCTCCCCCTTCTCTTAAACCCCACCCCTTATATAGATCAGCATTACAGATAGGGTATATAGGTCAGCATTGGATATATAGATCAGCATTACAGATAGGGTATATAGGTCAGCATTACAGATAGGGTATATAGGTCATCATTATGTATATAGATCAGCATTACAGATTGGCTATATAGGTCAGCATTGGGTATATAGATCAGCATTACAGATAGGGTATATAGGTCAGCATTACAGATAATGATGACCTATATACCCTATCTGTAATGCTGACCTATATACATAATGATGACCTATATACCCTATGTATATAGATCAGCATTACAGATATGGTATATAGGTCAGCATTGGATATATAGATCAGCATTACAGATAGGGTATATAGGTCATCATTATGTATATAGATCAGCATTACAGATTGGGTATATAGGTCAGCATTGGGTATATAGATCAGCATTACAGATACGGTATATAGGTCATCATTAGGTATATAGATCAGCATTACAGATTGGGTATATAGGTCAGCATTGGGTATATAGATCAGCATTACAGATTGGGTATATAGGTCAGCATTGGGTATATAGATCAGCATTACAGATACGGTATATAGGTCATCATTATGTATATAGATCAGCATTACAGATTGGGTATATAGGTCAGCATTGGGTATATAGATCAGCATTACAGATACAGTATATAGGTCAGCATTGGGTATATAGATCAGCATTACAGATTGGGTATATAGGTCAGCATTGGGTATATAGATCAGCATTACAGATACGGTATATAGGTCATCATTATGTATATAGATCAGCATTACAGATTGGGTATATAGGTCAGCATTGGGTATATAGATCAGCATTACAGATACGGTATATAAGTTAGCATTATGTATATAGATCAGCATTACAGATTGGGTATATAGGTCAGCATTGGATATATAGATCAGCATTACAGATACAGTATATAGGTCAGCATTGGGTATATAGATCAGCATTACAGATACAGTATATAGGTCAGCATTGGGTATATAGATCAGCATTACAGATTGGGTATATAGGTCAGCATTGGGTATATAGATCAGCATTACAGATAGGGTATATAGGTCATCATTATGTTTATAGATCAGCATTACAGATTGGGTATATAGGTCAGCATTGGGTATATAGGTCAGCATTGGGTATATAGATGAGAATTACAGATAGAGTATATATACGTATATATACGTCAGCATTGGGTATATAGATCAGCATTACAAATAGGGTATATAGGTCAGCATTTGGTATATAGCACTCACACCCCTTAAACCACCACCCCCCCCCCCCCCCGGTCGCGGCTCTGACAGCAGAGCAAAATAAAATTCCTAAAAAAAACAAAAAACGAATGGAGCTACATTTAAGTACTAATAAGTACTAACAATATATTAATATATTACACATTTATTTTGGACTTTAGATACGCTTTAACTGCTCTACCGAAAAAGCCTGTTTACAGAGCTCAATAGCTAAAGTTTAGAGTGCACACACAGCAGAATGAGTCTGTGAAGCGTCTCAGGCACTCCCCTGCTTCCTATTGCTCTCTATACACTTTACGTTATAAAAACTATTGCTGTGCTCTCTGGGTTAACAATTCCAGAATGCTTTTTCCAATACAGCATCATGGGTGCTCCCTGTGCGAACTGGTTGCTGTTACTTGGAATTGATCAGCGCACCCCAATTCCCAAACACAGGAGGGGCAATTTTTTTAAAATCCAAGTCTATGTAGGATTGTATGATGTCCGCAGTTGCTCGGGGACTGCTCAGGGGGGGGGGGGGGGTTCACTTTAAAGGAATCCATTTGCAACCTTGCAGAGTTCGTAGAATCTCCGGATCAATAGAGTTTTACTTACGGCTATTTCTTAACTCAATAAAACAAAAAAGTTATTTCTGGTAAAAGTCCCAACCTTCCCCTTTCATCAACACTTTTAAAGAATGCTGAAAACGTAGTTTGAGCTGAGTGTGCGGGTGAGGTCATCGGCTGTCTGCGTTCATCAACCGCGGCGTGCAGAGAGAGAGGGGGGTGCAGATAAAATCAATCATCAGACCTAATATAGTATATTTATTTTTCTTTTTTCTTTTAATAATGTAAGCAAAATTGTTGCAGGTGGTTGGGATGCTCATCGCGAAAAAAATAATTAGGAAAAAGTAGTCTGTTAAAGTGAACATGTGGCCAAGCGAGGGACATTTAAATGTTCTTAACCCCTTCCCACCAAGTCACAGCATCCCTTTAACCACTTGCCGACCGCAAAAAGTATACAGTGAGGGGAAAAAAGTATTGGACCCCCCGCCGATTTTGTACGTTTGCCCCACTGACAAAGAAATGATCAGTCTATAATTTTAATGGTCGGTTTATTTTAACAGTGAGAGATGGAATAACAACAAAAATATCCAGAAAAACGCTTTTTAAAAATGTTATAAATTGATTTGCATTTTAATGAGTGAAATAAGTATTTGACCCCTTCGCAAAACATGACTTAGTAGTTGGTGGAGAAACCCTTGTTGGTAATCACAGAGGTCGGACGTTTCTTGGAGTTGGCCTCCAGGTTTGCACATCTCAGGAGGGTTTTTGTTCTCTTTGCAGATCCTCTCCAAGTCATTAATCCCCTTAGCGGTATTCCCGAGTCGGGCTCGGGGTGAGTTTTTAATGCTAAAAGCGGTAACCCCGAGCCACACTCGGGGCTGCATCGCAGTATCCAGGGAAAGGTACTTACCTTGTTCCCTGGATCCTGCGATGTCCTCCCGCAGTGTCTGCGAGCCGTGTCTCACTCGATTCACACTGCCGAGTGCCGAGCTCCGTTCCCTGCGACGTTGCGGCGCACGGGGGCGGAGTTCGGCGCCAAATTGAAAAAGTGATAAACACACAATACATACAGTACACTGTAATCTTACAGATTACAGTACTGTATCAAATAATTACACATCCCCTTTGTCCCTAGTGGTCTGCCCAGTGTCCTGCATGCATTTTTATATTATAAAAACTGTTCTTTCTGCCTGGAAACTGGAGATTGTCCATAGCAACCAAAAAGTGTCCCTTTATGTCAAAAGTGGTTTTAGACCAGCTAGAAAACAGCGATAATAAATTAGAATCACTCGCAGAATTGAGCGATAGCGATTTGTGGGGAAATTCATCATCAAACACTAAATCTAATGATAGCGACAATTCTGCAACTGAGCAAATTTCAGTGTTTTTGATTTGATTACATTATTGAATAATTTTTATTATAATTACATTATTATTTGTTATAATTATTTATAGTTATTTATTATATTATAATTTATGATTTTGTGTTTCAAACGTTATCATACCCGGGATGTCTACTAGACTCTGGTTTGGTCAGGTTTAAGTAAGTAATTCTGTATTTATTGGCGTATAACACTCACTTTTTTACCCTGAAAATAGAGGTTAAACGGTGCCTGCGTGTTATACGCAGGGGGCTGTGGAAAGTTTTTTTCCTGAAACTTCCCTCTTAAAGTGAGGGTGCTTGTTATACGCCGATAAATACGGTATTAAGAATTGCAGGCCTACAATACATAACACCAAATGTCCATGCAAAATAATTGTACCG
This sequence comes from Rana muscosa, assembly GCA_029206835.1. Taxonomy (NCBI): domain Eukaryota; kingdom Metazoa; phylum Chordata; class Amphibia; order Anura; family Ranidae; genus Rana; species Rana muscosa. The sequence goes on from CM055117.1 coordinate 22,479,827, forward strand.
CTTTTGGTACATAATTCCAGACAGAATCATACCGCCAGGGAGGTTAAGGTTTTGAGGCTGACGTTTTGGTATTTTGAACCTTCAGCTCCCTCCACATATTTTCTAAAGGATTAAGGTCTGGAGACTGGCTAGGCCACTCCCTTGTGGCCTTGGCCATGTGTTTTGGGTCATTGTCATGCTGGAATACCCATCCATGACCCATTTTCAATGCCCTGGGTGAGAGAAGGCCTAGCCAGTCTCCAGACCCTAAACCAGTGTTTTTCAACCTTTTTTCAACCAAGGCACCCTTTAAAATCTGTCAGAATCTCGAGGCACACCAAACCAAAAATGTGGGGAAAAAAAAATATGCCACATGGTATTTGTACAGTGAATTAAAACAAAACACGATATATAATAAAAAATAAGTTGCGCTAAACCAAACTAGATTATATGTGAGATAACACTAAACCATGCATAAATAATATTATAAAAAGAGTGAACTAAAAATTAATAGTGCATTGTATAAGACTCAGTCCGTGTACAGAGATGAAAAAAAATAGGATTTTTATAACAGCTTACCTGTAAAATCCTTTTCTTGGAGTACATCACGGGACACAGAGCGACATAGTCATTACTAATGGGTTATATAGTTACCGTCAGGTGCTGGCACTGGCAACTTCCAAAACCGGAAGTACCCTCCCCTATATAAGCCCCTCCCATCCGGGAGCACCTCAGTTTTGTAGCAAAGCAATAAGTGTCCCCAAAAGAGGGGTGGGAGCTCTGTGTCCCGTGATGTACTCCAAGAAAAGGATTTTACAGGTAAGCTGTTATAAAAATCCTATTTTCTTTTTCGTACATCACGGGACACAGAGCGACATAGTCATTACTAATGGGATGTCCTAAAGCAATGCCAAATGAGGGGGGGGATACACCATATATAAGCTGAGCGCTATCAGACATGAGGATCTTTTGCGGCCTGCAACACACTGCGCCCAAAGGCGACATCCTCCTGACTTCTAACGTCCACCTGGTAGAACCTAGTAAACGTGTGAACTGAAGACCACGTTGCGGCCTTACAGATTTGAGCCAGGGAGGCCTGGTGATGCACTGCCCATGAAGTTCCAACTGCTCTCGTGGAGTGCGCCCTAACTTTGAACGGAGGCGGTCTACTTCTCAAGCTATAGGCTTGTATTATGACCTGTCGAATCCACTTGGCTAAAGTAGATTTTGACGCTGCCTGACCCTTTCTGGGGCCTTCCGGCAGAATAAACAAAGTATCCGTTCTGCGAATCTGAGCAGTGGCTTTTAGATAAGCTTTAACTGCTCTTACTACATCCAAAGAATGCAATAACTTTTCCTCTACCGAAGTAGGCTTGGGGAAAAAAGAAGGAAGAACCACATCTTGGTTCAAATGAAAACTCGATACCACCTTAGGAAGAAAGGCTGGATGAGGACGTAACACTACTCTGTCCTTATGGATAACCAGATATGGCTCCTTACAGGACATAGCTGCTAATTCCGATACTCTTTTAGCCGAACAAATGGCTACTAGAAAAATCAATTTCCTGGTGAGAAGCACTAAGGAAATATGCTGTAATGGTTCAAATGGTTGTTTCTGTAGAACCGACAGAACCAAGTTTAGATCCCATGGACATATGGGAATATTAACCGGAGGACTAATACGCATCACTCCTTGTATAAAGGCTTTGACTAGTGAATGCGAAGCCAAGGGCCTTTGAAAAAATATTGACAAGGCCGAAATCTGACCTTTGATAGTACTCAAGGCAAGCTTCCTATCTACAGCCCATTGTAGGAAGTCCAGAATTCTACCTATTACGTATTTACGTGGATGCCATTTCCTGGCCTCACACCAGGCGATGTACGCCTTCCAGATTCTATAGTAGATCTGCCTGGATACCGGTTTCCTGGCATTGATCATGGTAGACACCACAGCATTAGAGAGCCCTCTCCTTTTTAGAATGTGGGCTTCAATAGCCAGGCCGTCAAACCTAGGGCTGGTAAGGAAGGGTGGTATATCGGTCCCTGCGAAAGCAGGTCCGGACGATGTGGGAGGGTCCAAGGACTCCCCACAGACATTTTTACAATCTCCGCGTACCATGCTCTTCGGGGCCACGCTGGAGCCACCAGAATCACTGGTTTCTTTTCTAACCTGATTCTGCGGAGTAATCGAGGTAACAATTGTGGCGGTGGGAATGCATATATCAGCTTGAACTGATCCCAAGGGAACACTAGGGCATCCGAGCCGCACGCTAGGGGATCCCTTGTCCAAGAGACAAACCTGTCCACTTTCGTGTTGAACCTGGATGCTAGCAGATCTACATCCGGTGTTCCCCACCGCTGACATATTGTCCGGAAAACCTCGGGATGAAGGGACCATTCCCCTGGGCATAATTGTTGGCGACTTAGAAAGTCCGCCTTCCAATTCTCCACCCCTGGAATGAATACCGCAGATATGGCTGGGACATATCTTTCTGCCCATCTCAGGATGTAATTTACTTCCCTTTGGGCTGCACGACTCCTGGTGCCCCCCTGACGATTGATATATGCCACTGCTGTGGCATTGTCTGACTGAACTCTGACAGGGGACCCTTGGAGTTTGGATGTCCATGCTACTAGGGCATACCGGGCTGCTCGTATCTCTAAGAGATTGATGGGCAGGGCCTTTTCCGCATCCGACCATCTGCCCTGGAGAGACCATTGCTCCAGTACTGCTCCCCAGCCTAAAAGGCTGGCATCTGTAGTGACCACCTTCCAAGAAATCGGACTGAAGGATTTCCCTCTTTCCAGATTCCGGGGAACCAACCACCAACGGAGGCTTCTGCGAACGGAAGGGGACAAGGACATTGGTACGTCCAGAGCCTGAACTTTTTTGTTCCAGGCTGACAGTATGGCCCTTTGCAACTTCCTTGAATGGAATTGACCGTAGAGTACTGCTTCGAATGATGCCACCATTTTTCCCAGCAGCCTCATGCACAGGCGTATGGATGGCTGTCTTTTTGAACCCACTAAGTGGATCAAATCTCTCAAAGACGACCCCTTTTCTCGAGACAAGAAAATTTTTCTCTGGTCTGAATCCAGCCTTAGCCCCCAGTATTCCAGACTTTTGACTGGTTTTAGGGCTGACTTGTCTCGGTTGATAATCCAACCGTGATATTCCAGATACTTGATTGTCTCGTGAACAACCACTTCTAGTTTTTCCACTGAGTGGTCTATCAGCAACAAGTCGTCTAGATATGCCATTATCGTTACACCTCGTGTTTTTAGATTGGCCAATAATGGGGCCAGAATTTTTGTGAACACTCTTGGTGCTGTGGCCAGACCGAAGGGTAAGGCTCTGAACTGAAAATGGCGCCCTTCTACTGCAAAGCGTAGAAATTTTTGGTGGACTGGAAAGATGGGAATGTGCAAATAAGCATCTTTGATGTCGATCGTGGCTAACCAATCCTCCCCTTGTAGGGCAGTGGCCACCGATCGGATCGACTCCATCGGAAAGTCCTGATATACAGGAATTTGTATAGCCCTTTTAGAATTAATATGGGCCTCCCGTCCGCGTTTGCTTCGGGACTGTAAAGAGGTTTGAGTAAAACCCGAACCCTCATTCTTCCAGGGGAACCTCCATAATTACTCCTTGGAGCAATAGTTGTTCTAGTGCCAACAGGAGGGACTCTCTCTTCCGGGGATCCCTTGGCACGTTTGACCTCAAAATGGGAAGGAGGGGAGTCTTTTAACTCCAAACTGTATCCCAAACCTACTGCGGAGAGGACCTATCTGTCTTGATCGTGTCCCGCCAGGTCTCCTGCGAACAACTGGAGTCCTCCCCCCACCCGACTGAGTGGGGGCTTCAATGAATTTAACTTTGGGGGAGGTTTTGTACCTCCCCTGACCCAGGGTTTCTCATTACCCTGCTACTGTCCCTGTTTTTTACCCCCGGGATTTAACCGAGGAGGCCGTCGGAACTGTTACACAGCCGATGCCCCAGGGACTGGAGAAGCAGGCCTCTTAAAGAGGGACCTCTAACTCTGCTTTTAACCGGCAAGAGCGTATTTTTACCGCTGGAAATTTTCTGGATATATTTGTCCAGGTTTTCCCTGAATAAGCGTTCACCATGAAATGGGACGCTAACCAGCCATTCTTTACAGGGAGCTTCAGCAGACCAGTTTTTGAGCCATAGGAGCCTACGCATATGTACTATAGACAGCGTAAGGCGGGAGGCCTGATGGACTGAATCCTCTATGGCGTCAACCGCAAAGCCTAAGGCTCTAGGTAGATCAGCTAGGGCAAAGCCTGCTGATCTGTCAAGTCCCTCAAGACCTGTTTCAACTGATCCTTCACTGCTTAGCAGACCCCAATAGCTGCTACTGCTGGTTGTATCACCAAGCAGATTTTCATAAGGACTCCAATCTTTTATCTATTGGGTTCTTGAACATTTGGACATTATCCACTGGACATGTCAGTGATTTATACATACAAGAGATGGCTGCGTCCACTGTAGGGACCTTCCATTTTTTTTTTTTTTTTGATGAACTTATCCTCCATGGGATAGACCACCGGAAATCTCTTGGGGGAATAAATATTTTCTCAGGACGTTCCCAATCCTGGTAAATGAGCCCTTTCAGTAAAGGGTGAAGTGGAAAAGAACAAACAGTCTGGGGGCTTCTAGCGACCCCAACGAGGATACAGTAGTGGTTGATGGTTCCGCAAGGTGCATTTTTAAATGCTGATCGGACCATGTTAGTCAGAGACTGAACCCATAATCTTTCAGCTTGAGATGCTGAGAAAAGGTTCCCCCACTGTTGATTCCTCTATAACAGAATCAACCTTATCCTGATCCCCTTCAGGCAGGTCGATCCCTGTATGGGACTGTTGCTCTGCTAACAGGCACTCTGAAGGAGGAGACGGAGATCGGGCGTGCTTTCCCTGACAGGGAGGCAGCGATAAATTTTGACAATCTCTCTCTAATCCTCCCAGAGCTGAGGAAAAAACCTCCTCTGTTACATACACAGGAGCAGGTGACTGAGGACAGCCACAGTACCAAGTACCCCTGCGGGGTCTCTACGGTCACTTACCTCTGAACTTCAGGGGAGACTGGTGCAGCAGGAGTATGCCCAAGATCCTCAGAGCCCGATGAGACCCCCTTCGCTTCCTGGAAGATTCAGTTCCGGAGCTACTGGACGGCATATTCCTAAGCCTAAAGCTGAGGTATTCCAGCCGTAATACACCACTTTTACTGAGAATAGTCTAGCACAATTGCTGCTATATAACAGTTGGTGTCTACTAATGTGCCTTTCTAGGGGATGCCTGTATCAACCGCTTGCTGTATGCCTTTAAATGTTGCCAGCTCTGTCTCTGTACTTCATAGCCAGCTTACTGCAATAATGTGGCTTTTTAAAAACCTGCTGGGACGCCCGCACATGCGCAGAAGCGCTGCGGCGCGCACAGAGCGTCATCCCCCAGGCCCCGCCCCTTTTTCCGGCCACCTCTATATATAGAGGCGCGTGCACGCGCACGCGCGCGGCCACGTGCGCCTCGGCGCTAATTTTCAAACATGGAAACCAGGGACAGGAGCCAGGGCCCCCTTTGCCGCAGGCCGGGGGATAGACGAACACTGCAACATGGCAGAGGAAACAGTTTCCTGTAGGAGAACTCACCAGCTGCCTGGACTTTGTTCTCTGAGAAGAAACTAGTCCATATGACAAGAAAAACATTCCACAGCGGCCTCTAGTGGACAAACACAGGTACCGCAGTTTAATATACTAAACATATATAAAAAAACATTCCTTTTTTTTTTTTTTTTTTTCTTGACCACCATTAAAAATTATTACATTTTTTTAGTAGTTACAGGCATGCACAGATATTAGCGGGAATACCGTTAGGTAACAGACAGAAAGACAAATTAGGCTTGGGGGTCCCCCAATAGAACCAAGTTCCTGGGGGCCCCCACTTACCTGTTCCCCGCCGCAGGACTTTGTTTGGTCCACAAAAGCCCAAACTTCACCTATCACGGCAGGCATTGTAATCAAACCTTCAGGGACCGGGTTCCCAAGGATTCCACTCCCCTGGACCTGTATAGCACCCTGCACAGAAAACATCTTGGTCGTGGGTATGACCAGAGCTCTGGATCCCAGGGTCCAGCTCTCCTAAGAGAAGCATTACAGGCAGAACCTTGCTCTTCTCTGCAAGGCCCGGGTACCGACCGTTTAGCTATGAAGCTTTTTTGGTCGGATCCGGAATAGCTTACTGAGGCCCAAAAGAACCTGTACGCAAGCTCAGTGAAAAACACATGTTTCTTCTTGGCCAACACCTTAGACACTGGCAAAAAACTGAGGTGCTCCCGGATGGGAGGGGCTTATATAGGGGAGGGTACTTCCGGTTTTGGAAGTTGCCAGTGCCAGCACCTGACGGTAACTATATAACCCATTAGTAATGACTATGTCGCTCTGTGTCCCGTGATGTACGAAAAAGAAAATGCCACAAGAAGTATCCAAATTAATTAAATAATAAAGGAAATCCACTGTGCCAAACTTGCTCCGAAATACTTGAAAGATTGTGATAATAGCAAAGCACCTCCACCATAAGTAAACACTGCCGCTTACCAAATGGTCGTGATCTCTTATGACAGGAGATCAAAAACAGCATAGGCTAATGACCCAGCCTGGGGTTCTTTAGGGAACACCTTATCTTCTTATACAGCATACAGCATATAGCATATAGGAGTGCAGACCTCAATGAACACCTCAGCTCTGCACCGCAAAAAGCATGTAGGGATAAGGGTCTCAGCCGGAGTCACGCCACATGAAAGAATGAATAAACTCGCATAGTGTAAAACCTTTTACATTTAATAAACCCACATGAAGGTCCCGTGACCACGTCCCTCTTGTGACGAAACATAGGGAGGTACGACATTCTGACGTCACCGCGTTTTATCACAGACCCGGAAGATACGGGCTGTTCTATCGAGGAGCCGGCCGGCTCGATATTTATGCTGATATTAACTACATAACTGTAAGTGTCTCTTCATGTGGGTTTATTAAATGTAAAAGGTTTTACACTATGCGAGTTTATTCATTCTTTCATGTGGCGTGACTCCGGCTGAGACCCTTATCCCTACATGCTGTTTGCGGTGCAGAGCTGAGGTGTTCATTGAGGTCTGCACTCCTATATGCTGTATGCTGTATAAGAAGATAAGGTGTTCCCTAAAGAACCCCAGGCTGGGTCATTAGCCTATGCTGTTTTTGATCTCCTGTCATAAGAGATCACGACCATTTGGTAAGCGGCAGTGTTTACTTATGGTGGAGGTGCTTTGCTATTATCACAATCTTTCAAGTATTTCGGAGCAAGTTTGGCACAGTGGATTTCCTTTATTATTTAATTAATTTGGACACTTCTTGTGGCATTTTTTTCATCTCTGTACACGGACTGAGTCTTATACAATGCACCATTAATTTTTAGTTCACTCTTTTTATAATATTATTTATGCATGGTTTAGTGTTATCTCACATATAATCTAGTTTGGTTTAGCGCAACTTATTTTTTATTATATTAGCTTGTGTTGTATACCACCTTTGTTGCTGCTTGCCCATTTTTAGTTAATTTTTGAATAGCGCAATTTTCTTTTTTCCAAAACACGATATATACCCCAATTTTTGGGTATAGCGTGAGTGAGTGAATAACTTGTATAGCGCTGCAAATGCGAACTAAATCGCCTCAAGGCGCTTTGCATCCAGTGATGTCCTGATCCATCAGAAGAGGTGGGTCTTGAGTTTTTTCCTGAAGGCCCGATGGTTTTCTTCCATACGGATGTCCGTGGGTAGAGCATTCCATAGCCGTGGTCCTTGGACTGCAAATCTTCGTTCTCCCTTTGATTTGTAGCGGGACTTGGGGATGTGAAGGAGGTTTTGGTTGGTTGATTGGAGAATGCGATTGGGGGTGTAATGTTTTATCTTCTCGCATAAATATTGAGGAGTGTTTCCTTGTGTGCACTTGTGGGTGAGACAGAGGGTCTTGAATGTGACCCGATCCTTTACGGTTAGCCAATGAAGGGACCTTAGTGAAGGGGTGATGGATTCCCAAGGTTTTTTCCCTGTTACCAGTCTGGCTGCCGTGTTCTGGACGACTTGTAGGCGTGAAATCTGGTATTTGGGTTGTCCGAGGTAGAGGGAGTTTGCGTAGTCCAGTCGGGAATTGATGATTGTTCCAACTACTACTGCTGTGTCCTCTTCTGGGATGAAGGGGATGAGTCTACGTAGCAGGCGGAGGAGATGGTGAGATCCTCTGACTACTGATCCTATTTGTGCATCCATCCACATCTTCAAGTCAAAGATGACTCCGAGACTTTTGACTTTGGTGCTCGGGGTAATGGTCTGTCCAAGAATGGTGGGTGGTGTCCAAGAAGTTTTAGTTTTTGTCCATATAGTGTGAAAGATGATGTTATGGCGGGTAAATAGATACTTAACATGTCATACTTTAAAATTGCGCACACTCGTGGAATGATGACAAACTTTGGTACTTAAAAATCTCCATAAGCAACGCTTTCAACACCTTTACAGGTTACATGTTTAGAGCTAAAGATGAGGTCTAGCACTAGAATTATTGCACTCGCTCTAACATGTGCGGTGATACCTCACATGTGTGGTGCGAATACTGTTTACATATGCGTGTGCGACTTGCGTATCCACTTGCGTAGGGATGGGGGGGGTGCTTAAATTTTTTTTTGTCTTATTAAACTTTTTTTTCTTTTCACTGTCCCTTTTACATTTATTTTATTTGTTTTTATATCACTTTTATTTCTATTACAAAGGATGTAAACATCCCTTGTAATAGATATAAGGATGACAGGTCCTCTTTATGGAGAGATCTGGGGTCAAAAAGACCTCATATCTCTATTTTACCTTTAAAAGCAAAAGATAAAAAAAAAAAAAAATTGATCTTTTGCTTTAAAAAAATAAATAAAAATAGTTTACTTCCAGCCTGGACTGGAAGTCATGGCGTCGCTCCGGTCCTTCAAGGCAATCAAAGGGGATCTACTCTTTCATCGCCTCTGGGAGTAGCCGGCCACTCCATTGGATTGTTTCTCAGGCGAGACGGTGGAGGGGGGGCGTTCCGCTCGGAACGCTTTCATGAGAAAGCCAGTCACTGGCTGTAAAAAACAATACCAAGGTTATGGCTGATATCTTTAGCCATAACCCCGGCAAACCATTCCAAATCTGTAACTACGAATTGTGGTCTTGTGGGAAAAAAAAAAAAAACCTACATAACACTTGTTATGCCGCGTACACACGGCCGTTTTTAATGTCATTGAAAAAAAACGACGTTTTTCTCAACGTGATTCTTCTCAAGCCTGCCTTGCCTACACACGATCGTGAAAAAAAATGCTCGAGTAAAGCGCGGTGATGTACAACACATACGACGGCACTATAAAGGGGAAGTTTCATTCGGATGGCGCCACCCTTTGGGCTGCTTTTGCTGATGCTCGTGTTAGTAAAAGTTTGGTGAGAGACGATTCGCGCTTTTCAGCCTCGTGCTTTTCAGTCCGTTACAGCGTGACGATTGTGCTATCTCCATTACGAACGCTAGTTTTACCAGAACGAGCGCTCCCGTCTCATAACTTGCTTCTGAGCATGCGCAGTTTTTTCACGTCGTTAAAGCCTAAACACGGCCGTTTTTCATGGCGAGAAAAACGGCGACGTGAAAAACGACGAGTATCTCATAAACTTCTATTATGTAGTACATTTTTGGTACATTTTCTGAAAGCACACCAAAAATGAGGGACATAATAGAAGTCTATGAGAAACCACACGAAAACCGCAAGTACACTGCGCTACACCTGCGCTGCGGCCAAACTGCAGTATTGAAGTATACAGTTATCATTATCAATAATAACCCACATAGCCCATGTATATTATATTACATTTAAAAAATTTTTTTTACCGTGCCTGCAATGAAAAGTGAGGCAATGAAAGTGCCATACACCCAGCCCCATTTCCACCCTGGCCCAACTCCCTCATCTACCTGCTCACAAATATTCACTTTGCCCCCCCTTTTTCATTTCTTCCCCTCCCCCTCCTCACACCACCAACCTTCCTACCCCCCCCCCCCCCTTTTTTCTTTTTCACAACATTTTCACATTTTTCATACTCATCTCTTGCAGGGTTCACATTCATTTACCATTATTTGATTCACTTTTCATTCTTTTCCTCCAGTACCTGAATTTGTGTCTCATGTGCGCCCACCTCACCTTGGGTATTGTGTTGTGGCTGTCCGGGTATTCTCCCTGGCTGATGTCCCGCGCCATCCTCTCCCTGGCTCTCCCCATGTTTGGGGAGTCCTTGGAGTGTGGAGGGCCCATTCCCGCCTCAACCCCGGGGGAGACAGTTCATCCAGGACCACCATCCCATTCCATTATTTGGAACGCTTGGGCTACCTTTTTGGGCTTCGCTATGGGTAATGTATCAAACCATCTGACTTAGCTGTTCTGTAATCATGATCTAACCATTGAGACTCCGTTGACTCACCTATATATTTTTTATCCTCCCCCCCCCTTTTTTTTAGCTACAACATACGCACCCCACTCCTGATGACTGGCTTTAAACGCCAAGAAACGCGTCGAGTCCGTGCTCAGGGATGCTAAGCCAAATTTGCCCAATTGTGTCATTTTATTTTCTATTTTCTTTTTATTCTAATGTATTCTTTATTGTAATTTAATTGGATAATCATGTCTATTGTATCTGTATGCCCATCTATGGTGATTGCTTTTATTAATCATGTCCTAGATATTCAATCATCAAATATGTCAATGTGACTACTATTATATGTATTATGCCTTTGCCTGCATGATCTGTGTATTATATATTATGATACATCATTACATTATGAATTTTCCAATTGACTCTCTGAGTTTATTATTATTCATGGATAGATTATTTAGCAATTCTCTATGGCCACAGAGGTTTCCCTGACGGGACTGTGACAGATACACGCATCTTTTGATATCCTATACATACCTATACGCCAATTCATGCCTCATTTAAAGTCCCATAGCCCATTTCTTCTTTTTCTATTATATCAGGGATGGAGGCATGTTTTTCTAGGCATATGTGGTTTCCAACAGGTCACTTTCTCTTTCAAAAACTATTTATTCCAGGGTTTCTAAACCAGGATGCCATTTGGGTTACCGCAGGGTGTTGCAAGTACAAGACCCAGTTTGCCCCGGATCAAAGAGGGATATGAGGACTCTGTGGTGGTGAGGGAATCTAATATGATGTAGGGACTCGGTCATGGGTATTTTGATGTAATTAAGGGCTCTTATGTATGGAAGGAACGCTAATGTAATTGGGAGCTCCTGATGTTTAGGGGAGACTCTGATGTAAAGGCGGGCCTCTGATGTGATGGGGAAATCTCTAATGTGATGGGGGGCTTCTAATGTGATGGGAGGACATCTGATGTGATGGGGGGATCTCTGATGTGATGGGAGGAAATCTGATGTGATGGGGAACCTCTGATGTGATGGGTGGACCTCTGATGTGATGGGTGGACCTCTGATGTGATGGGTGGACCTCTGATGTGATGGGTGGACCTCTGATGTTATGGGGGTCCACTGATGTGATGGGGGGACCTCTGATGTGATGGGGGGACCTCTGATGTGATGGGAGGACCACTGATGTGATGGAGGACCACTGATGTGATAGAGGAACCTATGATGTGATGGGAGGACCTCTGATGTGATGGGGTGGGGCCTCTGATGTGATGGGGGGACCTCTGATATGATGGGCGCACCTTTGATGTGATGGGAGGACCACTGATGTGATGGGGAGGACCACTGATGTGATGGGAGGACCTCTGATGTGATGGGAGGACTTCTGATTTGAAGAGGGGGACCTCTGATGTGATGGGAGGACATCTGATATATAGAGGGGCTTCTGATGTGATGGGAGGACTTCTGATGTGATGGGAGGACCACTGATGTGATGGGAGGACCACTGATGTGATGGGAGGACCTCTGATGTGATGGGAGGACCTCTGATGTGATGGGAGAGGACCTCTGATGTGATGGGAGGACCTCTGATGTGATGGGAGGACCTCTGATGTGATGGGGGGACCTCTGATACGATGGGAGGACCTCTGATACGATGGGAGGACCTCTGATGCGATGGGGAGGACCGCTGATGCGATGGGGAGGACCGCTGATGCGATGGGGAGGACCGCTGATGTGATGGGGAACCTCTGATGTGATGGGGGACCCCCGATGTGATGGGGAACCTCTGATGCGATGGGGACCTCTGATGCGATGGGGGGACCTCTGATGCGATGGGGGGGGACCTCTGATGCGATGGGGGGACCTCTGATGCGATGGGGGGACCTCTGGTGTGATGGGGGGACCTCTGGTGTGATGGGGGGACCTCTGATGTGATGGGAGGACCACTGATGTGATGGGAGGACCTCTGATGTGATAGGGGTCCACTGATGTGATGGGGGGGACCTCTGATGTTATGGGGGTCCACTGATGTGATGGGGGGGACCTCTGATGTGATGGGGGTTCACTGATGCGATGGGAGGACCTCTGATGTGATGGGAGGACCTCTGATGTGATGGGAGGACTTCTTATGTGATGGGAGGACCTGCACCTCTGATGTCATGTGAGGACCCCTGATGTCATGGAGAACCTCTGATGTGATGGGGGAACCTCTGATGTGATGGGAGGATATTTGATGTGATGGGAGGATACTTGATGTGATGGGAGGACCTGGACCTCTGATGTGATGTGAGGACCCCTGATGTGATGGGGGACCTCTGATATGATGAGAGACCTCTGATATGATGGGAGGACCTCTGATATGATGGGAAGACCTCTGATATGATGGGAGGACCTCTGATGTGATGGGGAACCTCTGATGTGATGGGGAACCTCTGATGTGATGGGGAACCTCTGATGTGATGGGGAACCTCTGATGTAATGGGGACCTCTGATGTGATAAGGGGACCACTGATGTGATGGGAGGAACCTCTGATGTGATGGGAGGACCACTGATGTGATGGGGGACCTCTGATGTGATGGGGGACCTCTGATGTGATGGGGGACCTCTGATGTGATGGGGGACCTCTGATGTGATGGGAGGACCACTGATGTGATAGGGAACCTCTGATGTGATGAGAGACCTCTGATATGATGGGAGGACCTGTGCATCATCTCAGGTTCAGGTTTCCCATTGATAAATAACATTTATAGTTTTTAACTTTTAGACTGAGGTGCCTGGAGATTTTGCATACTTTTGTAAGGATGCCGTGACTGATAGAAAGTTGAGAATGGCTGAATTAACCAACCAGCAGGTCTTCAAAGTGTGGGAGAACGCTCATGCAAGCACAGGGAGAACATGCAAACTCCATGCAGATAGTGTCTTGGCTGGGATTCAGGTGACCCTGGTGCAGTAAGGCAGAAGTGATAACCACTAAGCTATTCCACATGTCACCTTTTGTGGAATATGGGCCATGATTTGATAACACTAACAGAGAATAAAGACTGCCAACAAAAACCAAGGTGCTTCCTGTGACCATCGAGTACACAGACTGGTTACATTGATGGGATAAGAATAGCAATCTGTTGTTTCTATAAAACTTTGTACTCTTCACGGCTTCCAGGAAAACGGAGATAATAATGTTTGATGTGAGTGTGAAGGATGATTGTTACAATGTAATCACCTTAGAATATAATCTGTTACAATCGCTACATGGCAGCATGCATTCACAACCATGTATACTTTACTGCACAACAGGTGTGTGACGCGGCCCCCGTATGGCCCCCATATGTCCGTCTGTTTGCCTATCAGAGAATTGCCGTTTATTGTTTCCCGTATTGAGGTGTAACGGCGCAAGATCTTTCACTTCACCTTCTATTCTGATGCCGCGTACACACAATCATTATTCACGGCGGTTAAAAAACCGCTGTGAATAATGACAGGAAAAACGAGGGAACTGCTTGGTTCCCTACACACGGTCGTTTTTCCCGTCATTTTTTCTCTTGACGAGAAAAACGACCGTCTGTGGGCTCCGCGGCAGTGTCTCCCTATGGGAAAACTGCTGCGGAAAAAAATGCTGGAAAAAACGATGAGAAAATTTAGAACATGTTCTAATTTTTCTCGTCGTTTTTTATGCCGTTTTTCTAGACGAGAAAAACGACATAAAGCCCAAAGACGATCGTTTTTCTCGGCGAAAAAAAAATGCAGTTTTTCTCGTCGAGAAAAGCGGTCGTGTGTACGCGGCATGAGGGGAACCTTTACCCACTTATAGCTCTATGAGAATTCTACTTCCAGATTCAAAAACACCCATAACATTCATTCACTCTATAGTCAGAGAACTCGACCAGAGGGATCCCCTCTATATCAGGGGTCTCCAAACTTTATATCAAACAGACAGTTTATTGTGCTTCAGACTTTGGGGGGGGGGGGACCATGGCCAGTGGGAGTGGAAAATACCACGTCTTCAGTGGAAGAGAATGTCCCATCTTTGGTATTAGGGAAAAATTAGTGCCCCATCATTAGTGTCAGTGGGAGGAATAGTGCCCCATCATTGGTGTCAGTGGGAGGAATAGTGCCCCATCATTGGTGTCAGTGGGAGGAATAGTGCCCCATCATTGGTGTCAGTGGGAGGAATAGTGTTCCATCATTGGTGTCAGTGGGAGGAATAGTGTTCCATCATTGGTGTCAGTGGGAGGAATAATGTCCCATCATTAGTGTCAGTGGGAGGAATGGTGCCCCATTACTTGGTATCAGTGGGAGGTATAGTGCCCCATCATTGGTGTCAGTGGGAGGAATAGTGCCCCATCATTGGTATCAGTGGGAGGAATAATGTCCCATCATTAGTGTCAGTGGGAGGAATAGTGTCCCATCATTGGTGTCAGTGGGAGGAATAGTGCCCCATCATTTGTATCAGTGGGAGGAATAATGTACCATCATTGGTGTCAGTGGGAGGTATAGTGCCCCATCATTGGTATCAGTGGGAGGAATAATGTCCCATCATTGGTGTCAGTGGGAGGTATAGTGCCCCATCATTGGTGTCAGTGGGAGGAATAGTGCCCCATCATTTGTATCAGTGGGAGGAATAATGTCCCATCATTGGTGTCAGTGGGAGGTATAGTGCCCCATCATTGGTATCAGTGGGAGGAATAGTACCCCACTATTGGTGTCAGTGGGAGGAATAGTGTCCCATCATTGGTGTCAGTGGGAGGAATAGTGGCTCATTGTTGGTGTCAGTGGGAGGAATAGTGCCCCACCCATCATTGGAGCACAGGTGTGTCAGGAGGAAGGTGCCTCTGAAGCTGCTCTGTGAGAAGGGAGTGGTGGTGAAATCTATCCCAGCTCCCTGGCCCCCTTTCTGGGGAGGCCATGGAGGGCAGCGGGGCTTCTCCTGCTGGAGGCTCCCAGCCATCTCCTGGGCCGTCAGGTGAACTGCCATCCTCTGCACAAGCCGATCTCTCTGCCCCTGGTGAGGATGAAGGCTCGGAGGCCATTCGGGAGCGAGTGGTGGCCGGGATTAAGGTCCTGAACAGGGAGAGGGACAAGCTCTACAAGCTGAGAGCGGAGTTGAAGCGCCTGCGAAGGCAACGTGAGGGCTTACATAGCCAGAAACGGGGATCCATGGATCCGGAAATCCAGCTGGCCAAGGTCCGTGTGGATCATCAGGAGACCATCGTGGCCATGATGGAAGGCAGAGATGGGCCCTTTAAAGAGAAGTTTTGCAACGACAAGAGGTTTGGAAGGGTGACAAAGATGGAGGTGGAGGAGGAGGAGACCCCCAGTTCTGACCCCCTGCCCCCCCAGGGAGAGGTAAGCAGCCCCAGGCCTTCCCAAGATTCAGGAGGTATGCTGAGGGCCATCCAGGTAATGGAGTCTCCTATGCGGGGGGATCAGATGGTGTTTAATGAGGAAGACATTTCTGATGATGTACCTGATAAAGTAAAGCCTGCTAAGTCCCATGTTGTGGATAAGACTGTTTTTGTTCCTTTCAACACTGTGACTGACAATGTGCCTAATGACAATCAGGCTGCTAGTCCTGTATGCAGCAATGTTGTGCCTGCTGAGGCTGCAATGCAGCAAGAGTTACATTTAAAAAATGTCATTTCTGTGGATGGACTGCAAGTGTCAGCACAGCCCATTAACCCTTCTTTGGCTGAGTCCAAAGCTGTTTGCCCCACTGCTGCTGAGGACTCTACAGTGCAGCATCAGGAGACAGCTGGTATTGCAGCCACTGTGACTATTCCTGATGGGAATTTGAATAGTTCTGTGACTGATAACAATCACCCCAGTACCAGTGTGATGAACAATCCTGCTACAGATCCTGCCATTTCAGTTCATACAGTTGATAATAATAATAATATACAGAGTGATGTGGCTTCAGTGTCAGCCCTTGGCCCTGATAAACCTACTTTTGCACAGGTGGCACACTCTGCTCCTGGTAGTCCCGCTCCCAAGCGGGGTTTTCCACTGCAAGCTGCCACCTTGAGCACCCCAAGATCTGGTCTTGGGTCTCTGGCTTCTGCTGGGGGTCCAAGACGTAATGTAGTTATCCTGAAATGGGAAGGTGGTGCCATCCCTCCAGCACGGCGTGCAGTGGTGGACTTGATATTGGAGATGGGTTTTGGTGCAAATGACCTGTATGCCTTTATACACGTAGCTGGGACAAGGGACTATACAGTTAGCTTCACCAGGCCAGAGGGTCTTGACCTGTTCTGGGAGCGATATGAGGCTCGGTGCAGGTCAAGACCTGAATGGGAAGGTCTGGTCCCAGTTGCGGTTTCTCAGAGGTCAACAGTAAAAAAAATAACCATTATCCTGACCAATGAGAGTGTTCCTGCTCGGGATCTAGAGGTCTGGTTAAGGAACTATGGGGAAGTTTTGACCAAACCTAATAAAATCCATGATGAGCGTAACATCTGGACTGGGGGATGGTCGGTAACAGTCAGGTTGACCAGGGATGGGAATGTTGTCCGTCACCTGCCCTCCTCAGCTTTCATAGGGAGGGATAGGATGACTATTTTCTACCCTGGTCAGCCGAAGCTGTGTCACCGCTGTGGAGAAAAGGGGCACTTGAGCTCCTCCTGTTCAGCCTTGATGTGTTCAGTGTGTCGGGGTCAGGGTCATATGGCTAAGGACTGCACTAAGATGATCAGGTGCAATCTGTGCCTGCGCCTTGGCCACCCCTACAGCAGATGTCCTGAAGCCTGGCACAATATGGAGAAGGAGGTAGTAGAGGACATGTCAAGGCTGGACAGGATGGAGGGTGAGACCCCTGGTGTACCATCCTCCTCTGCGGTGACCCCCTCCCCTGGTCCTGCTCAGGATCCCTCTCCAGTTCCTGTGGCCACCCCTCCTGTGTCTGTAAGTACTCCTTCTGTTTTTGTCTCTGTGTCCCTCCAGCCTACTGTACCCTCTCCTCTTGTGTCAGAACCTTCCAAGTCTGTGCCCCCCGAGTCAGTTACCCCCCAGGAGTCTACCCCTCCTGAGTCTGACTTAAAGGGATCACCCCCCCCACCAGCGTGTACTAAAAAGGTTGCTTCTTCCTCTGTAAAGAAGTCTTGTGGAAAGACTTTAAAGAAAAAAGTAAGAGATGAGGGCATCTCTGAGGCTGACCTGCGGTACCTGGAGGAGAGAAGGAAGGTTGGGAGGTGGAAGAGGCAGGCGGTGAGGACGGAACGGGGACGGGAAGCTCCGGTTTCTGTCTCCAGCCGTCATAGGTCCTCCAAGTGGGATATTTCTTCATCTGGAGCTTCTTCTGAAAGAAGTTCCGATTCTGAAATGGACTTTGAGGCGGCCTCTAGAAAGAGAGAGGCTTCTGGTGATGAGCAGCAGAGGGGAGCTAAGAAGCAATCCACCCAATAACCCAAATGGCGGTTCCCCCTCCGTTAAAAGTGGTGACAATTAATGTCGCCAGCATTAAGTCAGTAAGAGCTCGTTCTATGGCCTTCTTTTTGTTCAGCCAATTAGATGCTGAAATTTTATTTTTGCAAGAGACTAGGCTCACCTCCTTGGCAGATATTCATATGGCCAAGAGAGAGTGGAGGTATGGTCCATCTTACTGGTCTCTTGCGGCCGAGCCTTACGGCGGTGTGGCGGTGTTGTTTAAAACCGGCATGGTAACTGTCCGGCGGGTTATTGAGGTGGAGATTGGGAGATGTATGGTCTTAGACGTCCTTGTGGGAGGGCAGGACCTGCGCCTAATCAATGTTTATGGGCCGCACACAAAGTGGGACAGGAAATGCCTTTTTACAAGGATCAAGCCATTTCTTTTTACATCCCGGCAAGTGGTCTTTGGAGGTGACTTTAATACAGTAACTAGGCCCAAGGACAGGAAGGACTTCAAGGACAGGCTGGGATATGATAGCGTTTTTTTAAATAGTATGGTTAGGGATGCTGGTCTTGTGGATGTGCACATTAAGCACCTCCCAGATGACACCGGGTTCACTTTTCATCGTGGTAATAGTCAGAGTAGGATAGATAGGTTTTTTTTGAAGGAGGCCTCTGCTTTCTCGCCCCCAGTGGTGCAGGCAGTAGAGTTCTCTGATCACTGTATGCTATCTGTGGTACTGAATGCTTCAGATGCCCCTCAGAGGGGCAAGGGCATCTGGAGATTAAATTCGACACTACTCAAGGAAGAACATGTTAGACAATCCTTTGAGGAATTCTTTCAGGCACAGGTGACCATCCTGGACTTTTGTAGCAGCAAGGCTGAGTGGTGGGAGCTGACCAAAAAGAGGATCGCTGGATTCTTCAGGGGCCTAGCCAATAGAAATCAGTTTAATAAATACATGACCTACCAACGTTTACGGAGGAAGCTGGATATTCTTGTTTCGAGAGGAGGAGATCCTGGGGCAATCTCCGAAGTGAAACTCCTTCTCAGGAAGTGTCAATATGACCGGCATGCCTCTTTGGTTCTGGAGAGGGACTATGGGAAGTACCACTCGCCTGACCCTTACCAGAACTGCAAACAAGGTGTAGCTGTTAAAACGGTCGTTGGCCTTAAGGACAGTACAGGTTCCTTGACAAAGTCCAGGTCAGGGATTCTGGAGGTCGTGAGGTCCTTTTATGCCGACCTTCTTGGGAGGAAAGAGCTTGATCGTGACAAGATGGAAAGCTTTTTGGACTCTACTCCAGGTCTAAATGGTGGAGATGTTCCATTGATGAATTTGACAGAGGAGATCACAGTCGAAGAGGTGATGAGGGCAATTGAACAGCTTGCCATCAAAAAGTCGCCTGGACCGGATGGCTTGACGGCTGAGTTTTACAAAGCCTTTAAGTCTATTCTGGCCCCGCATTTGGTAGAGGTTTTTAACAGTTGCCTTGCTGAGGGGGTGCTTTCCCCTTCCATGAGGCACTCGGCTGTGATTCTTCTTTCAAAGGGTAAAGATCCTTCGATGATTGAGAATTGGCGCCCCATCAGCCTTCTTAATGTCGATAGAAAGATACTGGCAAAGATATTTTTCTGGCGCCTATCGTCAGTGGCAGAGTCTTTGCTTTCTCGCCATCAGCACTGTTCGGTCCAGGGTAGGAGCACCTTCTCAGCGGTTTTAGCTGTCCGGGAGGCCTTAGAGCGGTGCAGGGCTGCAGGCTGGGGAAAGTATTTGCTGACATTGGATCAGGCAAAGGCTTTTGATCGTGTTAACCATGAGTACCTGTGGTTGCTCCTTAGTAAGTACGGTCTGCCGGGTGGTTTTGTCGATTGGCTGAAAGTCTTGTATAAGGGGGCAGAAAGCTTCCCTCTTGTTAATGGTTGGGTTGGACAGTCCTTTGGGGTTGGCTCCGGGGTGCGCCAGGGTTGTCCCCTGAGTCCCCTGCTCTATGTGTTTGCAATCGACCCCTTCATCAGGAGGCTAGAGAGCGGCATGTTGTGTGGGGTACCAGTGGGGCTCCCGGGTGAGCCGCCATTGAGGGTTGTTGCCTATGCGGATGATGTGTCGGTGATTGTCACTGGGACGGATGAAGCGGAGGAGGTGGTCTCTCTGACATCACGGTATTCTGAAGCATCAGGCTCCAAGATCAATCAGGAAAAGACTGAAGTTTTCTGGATGGGAAAGGATGGTGAGGGTTTTGATCTCCCGGACACCTTTCCAGTGCCCCAGGAAAGAATTAAGATACTAGGCATTGAATTTGGACCCGGCGATTATGGCCTCAAAAACTGGGAAGGCAGACTGGACATTGCCAATACTAAGGTGGTCAGCTGGAAGAGATGGAAGTTATCTATGAGGGAAAGGGTTGATCTGATTAAGACTTACCTGATTCCGATCTTCTTGTATGTCAGCTTTGTCTGCATCTTGCCAGTGTCTCTCTATGCTAGGGTCAGTAGTGTGTTCTTCCAGATGCTGTGGGGGAACAGACTGAACCCCATCAAGAGGAATGTCACCTACCTATCCAGGAGGGAGGGTGGCTTAGGTATGGTCAACCCTGTTCTTTTCTTTTCACTGCTATTTCTAAAGTTTAACATTGGTAATATGCTTGCAGTGGAACCTCCTGGATGGGTAGGCATATTTAGATCTTGGTTTAGGCCTTTTCTACGACTTTGGGAAGAAGGTGGCCAAGTGAAGAATCGCAGGGGTCATCGTGGTCAGCTACCAGCCTATGTCGCTCCGTGCCTGAAGTTACTGCGGCAGTGGCGATTGTCGGCTGAAGATCTCAGATCGGTTCCAAGGAAAGTCCTTATGAGTCGAGTCTTGAGCGAAGTCTTTCATGACCCACTGGCCTTAAGGGATTGCCCGGGCCCAGTTTTGAGGGTGGGGTTAAGACTGATTAATTTGGATAGAGTACCCCCTAAATTTAGGGATCTGGCCTGG
Organism: Rana muscosa; assembly: GCA_029206835.1. Classification (NCBI taxonomy): domain Eukaryota; kingdom Metazoa; phylum Chordata; class Amphibia; order Anura; family Ranidae; genus Rana; species Rana muscosa. The sequence goes on from CM055117.1 coordinate 22,500,639, forward strand.
TTGTGCTTCCATGGGAAGCTCTATGTTCGGGGCAATTTGAAATTCCGCAGTGGGATGGATCGTAGCTGTCCTCGGGAGGAGTGTGTAGATGAGGAGGAGACTATGGACCATTTTCTGCTTCATTGCCCTTTTAACATAGAGGTGTACAAACAGGTGGGGCGGGCCCTCGGTGTCCCTTTCCTCTCCAGGCTGGGTTATGCTGAGTGGGTGTACGGAGCATTCAATACCGGTGGAGTTTTTTGTTTGGATACACTTTTTTTAGTTAGCCTAGTAGTCCGTTTTTTCACCTGGAATGCACGGTGTCAGGTCAGCATTCGGCAAAAAATCCTTCCTGTTGAGGTGGTGGTGTATGACATTTTGCATGAGGTGGGGAAGATTCGGGAGCTTGAGAGAGACAAGCGGGGTCAGGGGGCTTGGTTGAAGGCGTGGAGGGGTTTCAAGCCTCCCTGACTGCCAGGAGTCTCTTTCCCGGGTGTGGCTGTCTGTCTCTTATCACCCTAGATTATCAGTATTTTTGATGAATTTTTGATAAATGGCTGCGTACATAGGTGATGGGTTGTGCCTCTTAGGCCCTCTCTGCTGCTTTATGTAGATAGTTTTCTAGGGATGTTTTGGTAGTGGATTATGTATATATTGTATATATTCTGAACATGGATGTGTATTCCTTTGTTTTCTGTTGAAGTTTTGTACCATGGTTTTGTTTTTTACTTTTGTATAAAAAATTGGTTGCTTGATTCTTTTCAATAAAAGATCAATAGTGCCCCATCATTGGTGTCAGTGGGAGGAATAGTGCCCCATTATTGGTATCAGTGGGATCAATAGTGCTCCACTGTTGGTGTCAGTGTAGGAATTAGTGTCCCATGGTTGGCATCAGTAGGAGGAATAGTGCCTCATCGTTGGAAGGAATAGTCCCCTAAGGGCCAGATAAATGTATGCAAAGGGTTGCATTACGCCCCTCTGCTGCAATTTAGAGATCACTGCTCTATATAGTTGATACATCTGCATGGATTATCTGCATAGCAAGCCTCCTAAATCATATATCACCACATCACTTCCAATAGCAATCCCTAATCCCCTCTCCAATCATCTGAGGTTACCAACTCCTGGAGACTACTAGGGATATGCCAGGACCCTGTGGAGACAACAGTAATATTGAATCTTATGCCGCGTACACACGATCGATTTTTTAGACGGTGAAAACACCGTCGAGAAAATCGACGTGAAAAACGAGGAACAGCTTGTTCCCCCCACACACGGCCGTTTTAAATGACATTTTTTTTTTGGTCGAAAAAAATGACCGTGTGTGGGCTCCCCGGCAGTGTTTCCCTATGGGAAGACTGCCGCGGAAAAAAACCACGGGAATCACGACGAGAAAAATTAGAGCATTTTTCTCGTCGTGATTAATGCCGTTTTTCCCGTCGAGAAAAACGACAAAAAGCCCACAGACGATCGTTCTTCTCGTCCAAAGGAAAAAATGTAATTTTTCTCGACGGGAAAAATGATCGTGTGTACGCGGCATGAGGAATGAAGACATCTCACCCCTATGATACTTCATAAAGTTGACCTAAACAGACTAGAACTGGATGCTGGAGAAGGAAAATACTTCTATAAATAGCAAAGTACTCCTCACCTAATACAAAAGCCGTGTAAGGGATAATCTCATGTTTTCACTCCTGACTACAGACATGGAGGAACTTGACTGGCCTGCACAGAGTCCTGACCTCAACCCGATAGAACACCTTTAGGATGAATTAGAGTGGAGACTGTGAGCCAGGCCTTCTTGTCCAACATCAGTTCCTGACCTCACAAATGCTCTTCTGGAAGAATGGTCAAACCTTCCCATAGACACCCTCCTAAACCTTGTGGACGGCCTTCCCAGAAGAGGTGAAGCTGTTATAGCTGCAAGGGGCGGGGCCAACTCACTATTGAACCCTTCGGACTAAGACTGGGATGCCACTAAAGCGGAGGTCCAGTCATTTTTGTGTTTATTAAGTCAGCTACAACAAGTGTAGCTACAGGAAAAAGTAAAATGGCGCAAATATAGTTCTGGCATAATCAGGGCAGCCATCAGAAATTTTGGGGCCCCTTACACAGCTTCAGGCATGGGCCCCCTGGAGCCGAGGAGAACCGGGGGGGGGGGGGTGCCACGAAGAATTGAGAAGCAGGGGGTTTGGGTGCTGAAGAACAAAAAAACAAAAAAAAGGGGGGTTGCCATCCTGGGCCCGTTACAAAAAAAAAAAATTATAAAAAAAAAAAGGGAGGTTTCCATTCGGGGCCCTGGGGACCTCTGGGCCCCTTACAAAATAAATAAATAAATAAATTAAATACAATAAATAAAAAAAATAAAATAAAAAATTTATAATAAAAAAAAATCATAAAAAATAAAATAAAAAAAGTAGGGTTGACATTCGGGACCCTGGGGAACTCCGGGCCTCTGGGGACCTCTGGGCCCCTTACAAAAAAAAAGGGGGGGCCATCCGGGCCCCTTACAGGTGTACTGCCTGTACCCCCCTGATGGCGGCCCTGGGCATAATGATCATAAAAATAAGTCCAAATGTCAGTAAGTGGAGTAAGCACCAGCGGCAGCTACCATAAGCAGAAGCAGGCTCTGGAAGATATAATGAGGAAAGGAAGGTGCGCCAAACTAAGTGCAGTAATAAATTATTCAATGGCAAATAATAAAAACAGCCAAATGGCTACTCACAAGGTGATGAAATTTATAAGGCATATCAATGTAGAAGATTAAATAGGTCCAGTGTCATCAATGGCAGTCCGCGGGGAGATGTGGGTCCCAGATGGAGGAAAAACTGAAGGCGGGTCTGCAGTGTCAGCAGGGAACGTCCTGGGCATCAAGGCGCTGTAGCCGTGCGTGATGTGTTCCTTCTATGATGGATGAAAGACCAGGGAGATGCGCTTCAGCGTGGAGCGCAGCGTGCCGTCGGACCGGAAGTGACGTGGTACAGGGAACGGACCAATAGGATGTCGCGTTTCTCAGCATCCGCTGTTTCATCAGATCCATCGATGGATCCATTGTGTCCCCAAGTCTTTTGGGACACATGACAAGTTCCGCTTCCAATCGCCTAAGGGAACCGGAAATTAAGTGGGAGCGGGTACCTGTCAAAATCCGGTACCCGCTCCCCTCCCCCCCTCCTCCCCTGTGACAGGAGTGACTTTGGGTCGGGGGTTTGGGGAACTCAGCTTACCCTGGAGAGCTCTGGAGGCTCCTTGTCCAGCTTCCCCGACGCCTCTTATGTGTAGATCACCCTGTGTTCTAATAGGGGCACAGGATGAATGAGAACCCCACTATGATCTGTGCTAGTCAGACTCCATGCTGTATATATTGTGTGTATGTAGCACTACCCCCGTAGGACCTGCTGGTTTAGTTTTGGGTCTGTGCTCTGCCTTTAAACCCCTATAATTTGGCTCGGATCCCCCCTTGGCACAACTGGACAACAATGGGATTGTGGGCCCCTAAAAGGCTATGGAGGGCCACAATGATACCACACAACAATGAATGTAGTTAAGTATTGTTACCTTAGTGTAGTTTACCTGCCACACAGCTGCGAAAAGACAGAGCCCCACACAAGATGCAGTTCAACCAAAGAGTACTACATTTACTTGGTAGAGAAAAATAGAATAAAGATTACACAAGCAACATTTGACTCAAATAGATCCCCGTGAAAATCAAATGATATACACATGCATAACAATTTTAGGGTGTCCCCAAATGAGGAACCCAATTAACCCAACCTAGAGTCAGACCTGGGTAAGTGCGCAGTGGAGGAATCTCCCAATGCAATAACGCCAGCAATGGGATACCTCTCCACCAAGTCCCACCCAGCTCACTGAAACAGAAAAGCAATAATCAAAGTAATGCAAACAGTTGTATCACATATGTGAGTTCGCAAGCTATTTGGCTCCCTCTAGTGGGCAGCTCAACTGGCACGTGTCCCGTTTTATCAATTTAAGGAAGGAACAGAACTGATGATTGTTCCTTCAGGTTTCCAGTAATCTTCTGCTAGCTCTGTTGGTGCACTTAATTATTTGTAATCCAACAATAGGGAGAAGAAAATCTATACTTGGTGTATAAAGTAAGGTGACCAGATTTTTAAAATCAAACCCGGGGACATATTTATTTTTTTACTAGTAATGGCGGCAATCAGCGACTCTCTCTGCCTGTCGCCGCCGCCCGCCTCACAGCTTGTCAAGTCTTACTTTCCGGGCCCCGGCTACTACTGGGTGGAGAGCGGAGGAAGGCAAAGAGATGAACAGGCAGGCGGCTGGCTGGGACTTGAGTCAAGGCAGAAGAACATGCGAGTGGAGCGGAATGGGCACGCAAAACTGAAGAAATATTCCCTCCGCTCCGACCAGCACATGACCATCAGAAAGGGGCACAGATAATGGGAAAAAATACACCTCCCCCTAAGCTAGTAGGAGCGGGGGGGTGTAATTCAGATTTTTTTTATTTTTTTTAATTTTTTTTATCACTGTTTATAACTGTTTTTTTTTAAAGATATATCAGATACAGTTATAATGCATCGGTCTTACAGCAAACAGAATAATCGCTTTCTCTTCTGGGCAGATTTTTTTTTTAATTCTGCACTGACTGTCTTTGAAATTGCCCCAGCCCCTGTTCAAATCCAATCCGGGGACAAAACTGGGGACAGACTTGGTCCGGGGACAGTGTCCTCAATCCGGGGACTGTCCCCAGAAACCGGGGATGTCTGGTCACCCTAGTATAAACTGGAGCGGTAACCGAAACGTAATTTTTCCTACACCGCTGTAACACTCTCGGGCATAAAGTGTCTCACATGTGGCAGTGCAGTGGCCCACGAGTATAAATGAAACTATGGAGGTCACCTTCCTGCAACCCAGTTAGTTATGTTGGTGGGTAGGTGCCCTCCCACCAAATGGGGCCTCGTCTCGCCGATATGCTCCGTCTGGACCCTTCGTGGTTCACAGCCTCATTGCAGATCGTGATTCCTGGTCCTCTGGACAGACGCTCACGAGGTGCCGATGGATCGGGTGACTCTAGATGCTGTGGAGTGTAGAGCGGTCCCTCTTCCTGGTCCAATCAGCAGGGCGGTGACAAAAATCCCTCCGTCAGGCGATCCGGTCTCCATACTTTAGGCCCAGGCTTCTCAGGCCTAAGCACAGGCCTCCTCCCAGCCTGAAGATGGTGTCCCGAGAGACGGAAAAAAAGCCCCGCCTTCCTTTAAATAGGTCCTCCCAGCAGGCCTTGCTTGGCGCCATACACCTTTGGTAGAACAGTGGTCTTTTGGGTAATGTAGTCTCAGTTCTATCCACGCCAATAGAGGCTTTGTCCCTCACGCCACAATACCCACAATGCTTCATCCAATAACTGAACCAACCAGGTTAGTAGTCTAACATAAGACGTACACCGGAGGGAGCTAAATTCCTTATAGGCACAAACTGTAGTCCAAATGTGACACCTTGCTACATGTATATTGCGTGTTGGCTGTTGTGTACTATTTGCTGTGATGGGGTGGGGTGTGACTGTATTCTATTGTCTATTGTGGCTGTCTGCCTCAACTATTATGGGATGTGTAAGTGTCTTGCTGTGAGGAAAGCGGGAGGGGGATTCCTCCAGCCTCCCCCCTGCTAAGACTGTTTACTGATGAGAAGTTGGAACACACCTGACCTGTACCACCATTGTCATTGGACAGTTTAACCCACCCTGTTTCCCAAGGGTGGGGGGAGTGTTTTGAAGTGAGATATCTGTTAACATGTGCTGGAATAAAGAGTCTGCTGGTTTTTACCCTACACTGAGGTGTTGTCTGGTGACTGGGGGGGGGGGGGCTAAAGAATCTTGGATGGTGCTGGATCGGGACAGAGGAAGCATTGACGGCGGACCTAGATCTGTTTGAGGACAGAGGGTTCGTCACACCCAAAAGCTGGGGAGGAGGCCTTAAAGCGGAACTTCCCCTTTTGGGTGAAGCTCTGCTTTAAAGTTCATGTGCGTGTAAAGGCAGCTGTCCCAATACTTTTGGTAATATAGTTGTAGCCAGTTATCTGACTTTTGCAGACTTGTCTATTGCTGTTTTAGCTTGCTCCTATGTCCCCCTAGTGCTGGATCCAAATCACTAACATCATCTCCTGGAGCATAGAGAAATGCATTGTGGGAGATAGAATCCTCTGATTGGCATCGCTGATTTTGCAGAACTGACTGTGAACTCCATCTCCCAGGAGACCATCTGCTCTACAGGAGAATTGTGGGAGAGACTATATAGGGATCTGCCGACCAGGCCCCTGCTCTCTTCCTGGATCTTAGTGTGTGAGCACCACTCCGCCGCTCAGTGGTGGCTGGTGCTCCAAATTTTTTGGGGGCGCAAACAAACTGAAAAAAAAACCATCAATTGCAGCCACTGTGCCCATCAAACGCAGCTACTGTGCCCATCAAACGCAGCTACTGTGCCCATCAATTGCCGCCACTGTGCCATCAAACGCAGCCACTGTGTCCATCAAACGCAGCCACTGTGTCCATCAAACGCAGCCACTGTGCCATCAAACGCAGCCACTGTGTCCATCAAACGCAGCCACTGTACCCATCAATTGCCGCCAGTGTGCCCATCAATTGCCACCAGTGTGCCTATCAATTGCCGCTACTGTGCCCATCAATTGCTGGCAGTGTGCTCATCAATTGCTGCCACTGTGCCCATCAATTGCTGCCAGTGTGCCCATCAATTGCCGCTACTGTGCCCATCAATTGCCACTACTGTGCCCATCAATTGCTGCTATGCCCATCAAATGCTGCCAGTGTGCCCATCAATTGCCGCTAGCTACTGTGCCCATCAAATGCTGCCAGTGTGCATCCCCCGCCCGTCCGGCACTTACCTGTCTCGGTGGGGCAGCGGGTCACGGCAGCGATGTCCTCCACGCTCCTCGATGTCTTCTCCCGTCCTCTCTTCCCGTCCTCTGCTATGATTGGACGTCTGATAGGCGTCCAATCTCAGCGCCTGTCGTTTCAGCCAATCAGGTAACTGGTAACAGTCCCGAGCACCTGATTGGCTGAGAGGCGGTTCAGTGTTAGGAAAGCGAATTCGCTTTGCTAACACAACGCTGAGTGAACTGCGAGCGCCCAGCATGGCGCCCGCTGTTCACCTTTTTGGGAGCATATTAGAGCCTATGGCTCTAATCAGGTGCTTCCAAAAAATACCCCGCTGCTGTAATTAAGGCTCCCGGTGCCTGAAAAGAGACCGGGCACCTGAATAGGCGGTGGCAGCGGCGACCATAGATAGATTCATGCAATGCATGAATCTATCTATGGTGATAGACAGGTGGCAGGAGAGAGGGGGCGGCGCCCGTGTGCCCCTTATGGACACACTGCCACTGCGTAAAAGGATTGCGACACAGCACACGACAAACAGCCCCAGCGAGTCCATCCGTCGCCCACTGGCAGAAAGACGCCCTGCAGCAGCGCTAAACACTGCGGAACCAGATTGCTGAGGTAGCACACCGTTCACTGTTCTCTGCCCATCGGTAATAGGAAGAATCGTTTGTTGGTTCCAGAAGTAGGCTCTGAGTAGAGTTGCCACCTTATCCCTTTAAACCCGAACACATATGAAATACACAGGTTCTGAGGCTAATTGAATGCAGATACTGTATTTGAATCGGAATGTTCCCCAAGGGGTTTTAAAGCAGCAAAATTATCAATTCAAAATGTATAAAAAGATCTTTATTTGAAAAATGTACACGTATTCAACAGTAAAATATGAGCTCTGGTCATGGGGCATTTACAAAGAATGCAGCATTGCAAACATATGAATACACGGCATTCTATTAAAGTGGTTGCTATGTCGCAGACCCCGACGGGCCGGCTTACGGAACCCAAAGGGAACCGCCGTCATTGTTGCAGAATTCCCCAACCTTAGCGTAACCCGCACTGCGGTGATAGATACCAAGCCTTTTCGCGTGCTGATCCGGACCTGGAGTCATCCTCACTGTCCGACCGGTCACGGTCCGCAGCCGCTGATGCATCAGAATCAGGGCCATGAGCCACAGCTGGGCCTTGCTCAGCATCAGAATTATCCCCAGAAGATGGCGGGGGGAGGGAGCGCTTCCTTCCCCCCCGTGTTCCCATGCGCCGCTTCCACCTTGGCAGCAAAAGGTCTCCAGGATCGCCGACATTGTGTTCACTGATATAGCAGTGGCACCAGTTGCCAACTTAGGTGTTTCAGGGGAAAAAAACGTCTGCTGGCCCACGCGCCTGACACCCATAGGATAGGGTGACCAGACATCCCCGGTTTCAGGGGACAGTCCCCGGATTGAGAACACTGTCCCCGGACCAAGTCTGTCCCCGGATTGGATTTGAACAGGGGCTGGGGAAATTTCAAAGACAGTCAGTGCAGAATAAAATGTGCGCCTTTCTGATGATCATGTGCTGGTCGAAGCTGAGGGAATATTTCTTCAGTTTCGGGTGCCCATTCAGCTCCGCTCGCATGTTCTTCTGCCTTGGTTTAAGTCCCGGCCAGCCGCCTGCCTCTCCTTGCCTTCCCTGGCAGAGTGATCTTCCTCCGCTCCCCACCCAGTAGTAGCCGGGGCCCGGAGAAGACTTGACAGGCTGTGAGGTGGGCGGCGGCGGGCAGAGAGTCGCTGATTGCCGCCATTACTAGTAAAAAAAAAAATATGTCCCCGGATTTAATTAAAAAAATCTGGTCACTTTACCATAGGAACTCCAGGCAAGGTATCACAGCCCACCCTCCTAGCTGCTACAGAGATGCAGGGTCTCCCAGAGGACTCACCACCCTTAGGACAGTCACTGTTACTGCTAATCGGCTGCTCCCGCCAGTGATGGTCTCCCATAGCTGCCTGTGTCAGTCTGATCCTTCGTCAGCGTGTGTCTGTCTATCGCGCGCCTGTGAATGCACCCTAGAGGCCAAAGACTTCTACAAAATGGCCGCCGAGCGGCCTTACTGAAGAACGGCGTGAACTACAAGAAAATAGCAGCCGAGCAGTCGACAGAGGCCAAAGTGGGCGAAGACCACAAGAAAATGGCCGCCGAGGGGCGGTAGACCCATTCAGGCACGGACCACAAGAAAATTGCCGCTGAGCGGTAGACAGAGGCCAACACAGGCGTGGACCACAAGAAAATGGACGCCGAGCGGTAGATAGAGCTAGCAGGCGCGGACCACAGGAAAATGGCTGCCGAGCGATAGATAGAGGCCAAAACAGGTGTAGACCACAAGAAAATGGCCGCCGACAGCATGGAGGGAGAAACACACAGGTAAGCAGCAAAAATTTACATTTCCAATGATAGCCTACAGCGCAGTTCATGCTCCAGATGAAGCCCCCCAGGTGACCCCCAGCACCCAGCAGCCAGCCTTAGCTTGCAGAGCCCAGGGAGGAAGGAAGGCAGGGAGAGAGGAAAGAAAGGGCAAAACCACTTACTTGATCTCTCTACAGGAATGTCCAGCCAAGACCTCCTGCCGAAGCAGGGGAAGCTACTTACCCTTCCTGCGTGGATTGTGCTGGAAGACATTCCGGACAGATCATCATCTGTGCAGTTACAGAGGTGACTGTCGGCCTGGCATGTTGTGATTGAGCCATAGAGACCGATCATATGCATGCCCTGGAGCATAAAGCTCACCGGCCACCCGTGGAGTGGCGGGCATGTCGTGGAAAACCCAGCGTGTAGCTAGGGTCAGCACACGCTCGATGGCCGAAACTGGGGAGCCTACAAGGATCTGGGATCCAGACTGTCACCCAGTCAGCAGTTGATCGAAGATCGCAGGAAAAAAAAAAACGTAGAAAAAAACACCCCCGGACCAATGGGCCCCGAAGTGAGCCATGTCCTTCTCCTATACTAGGCAGAAAAAAACTGATCTGCTTAGTGCAGGCTGAGGGGATATAGCCAGTAGGACCGCCCCCTGGGTGGGGCTGTTCAGCTCTGAAGTTGTTAAACACTTTTTCTGCCTAGTCACTCCTAAATGAAGGTTAATACCCACTTGTCAAGATTGAAGCTGTGTCCATCCATGAACGGAAGAGTAAATGATTTTAACTTGTAAACAACAAGTCTCAAAATGAGGCTCAGTCCTTAAGTGATTAAAGGCCAAGTTCACCTTTCCAGGTAAAGTTCTCGTGTTTTCAAGCATCCCCAGTAGATGAACCAGGAAAGGCAAAATATAAGCAGATAAATGGGGTGATGGAGGTCGGTGGAATCACTCCCTGCTGGCCACGATTTAGTATAAAATTCATAGTAAATCAATAAATTTATTCAGCAGAAACCCTGCTTAGCACTGCTCAGCCTGTACATAAATCATTTAATCCCAGGGGGAGAGTTTAGGCCGATCTCCAGGCAGTTATAATAAGACACCAATTAATGCAGCTTTGTCTTCCTTAAAGCGGTTGTATAGTCTTTTTTTTTACTTTTACCTACAGGTAAGCCTATACTAAGGCTTACCTGTAGGTAAAAGAAATATCTCCTAAACCTACACGGTTTAGGAGATATTTGCAAAAAAAAGACATGCACCGATGTCTACGGCGCATGCGCGCCGAAGACAACGGTGCATTCACAGGGTTAATCCCATTCAGAATTCCGGCGCTGCCGGAATAGAAAGCTCCAGCGCGCATGCGCGGAGTGACGTCTTCGCTGCTCCGCCAATCACAGCGCCGGAGCGGCGCTGTGATTGGCTGGAGCGGCGATACCTGGAAGTAACGTTCCGGGTATCTGAGGAGCGATGGCTGCGGCCGGAGCGGGGGACGAGGATGGCTTCGGGGGTCCCGATCTAAGGTAAGTGATTCATAATGAGCTAGTATGCTAGTCATACTAGCTCATTATGGCTTTTTCTTGCAGGTGATTTGGAAAAAAAATAATTTTTGTCTGGGTTTACAACCGCTTTAATACATCATGAAAAGTTTTTGCTTTTTTTTTTTTTATTCCACTATTGTGTATCTGAACTTTACTTGGTACCATCATCTTGCGTCCAGTACAGAAGCTTTTCACTGAGGGAGGGGCTTAACTGGGAGCCATTCAGGTGTGCTGCATGCAAATATGCTGACATGGCATATGCTAATAGGAGGAGAGAGCAGAGTGATGGACGATTTCCTCAGTCTTCTGCTTTATCACTGTCCAGTTAGCCAGCTGGGGGGTGAAGATAATACACTAATGTACAGTATTCCTTAAATGTAAGTGGTGCCATCCCACTGGCTGTGCTGTTTGACAGAGCAGTGTAAATCTCAGGACTGAATGGACAGAAATACAAATCAGGAGGTAAAACCGCTCCTGTATGTGCATTCCATCTGCGTATGATCACAGCATACACTTCCAGTTTATAAAATCAGCATTGAAATAACAAGACAAACAATAGTTATGTAGCGCACTCACCCCAGACTTTACCTGCTTTTCTTTACTTGGCTCCTCCGCAGGAAAGAATGAGGCACACCGCACTACAAGCCCGTACCCTCCTGGATGGGGAGGTTGAGCGGTGTTAGTTTTCGGGCCTGCCTGCGGCTGGTGTTAGAATCCTCCCGAGCTGATCTCGCTTCTGCATTAGCCAGAAACAAGTCCTTAATTCTCCCCAGTAAAGTAACTTTCCACACCAACTGAAAGTCCAATCTTTGTATTTATTTCACACGGATAATAAATAGTCTCTACGAGAGCAGACAGGTTGATACGAGACACAGGTCAGATAAGGTGGGAGGAGGTCCAGGCACAAACTTGATTAAGTTTCTCTTACTGTTCTGCTTTCATGAACAGGTTTGGGCGCAAGGTCTCTGCCACAGACCGGGTGAATATGAAAGTCACTGCCACTGACCTGGTGAATAGGGCCTTGCCCTATTTGGTCACTAGACATGTGCACTGCCAAAAAAATTGTTAGTTTTCGTTTTCGTTTTAAATTAATTTTTTTTTTTTTTCGTTTTTCGGGTCATTCGTTATGATCGCAATTCGTACATTCGTACATTCATACATTTATACATTTATACATTCGTAAATATATATATACACACATTCGTACATTTATACATTCGGAAATTTATACATTCGTAAATTTGTACATTCGGAAATAAATATATATATATATATATATATATATATATATACACACACATTCGTACATTCGTAAATTTATACATTCGTAAAATTCGTACATTTGGAAATTCGGAAATTTGGAAATTCCAAATTCGAAAACCCGAAAATCTGAAAAAACTACTATTAAATTATAGGTATTGTAATTTCCTTTAAAATTTGGCTGTTAGCGAACGTAACGAAGACAAATTTATCCGAAAATACGCATAACCTGAAATAACAAATGCCACATCTAAACAAATGGAACGGAACAAATTAATAATAAATAATAATAATAATATAACGTTTTTATTATTATCATTAAGTCATTACGTTCCATTCGTTTAGATACGGCATTCATTATTTCGGAAAACAATTCGTAACTTCGTTAAGTTCACTAACAGCCAAATTTGAAAGGAAATTCCAATACCTATAATTTAATAGTTAGTAATAGTTAAGTTATTATTAGTTAATTATTATTTCAGATTTACTAATTTACTAATTTACGAATGTACGAAGTTAAGCATTTACGAATGTACAAATTTACGAATGTACGAAACTACGAATTTTCGAATATTCAAATTTACAAATATTCATTAACCACTTCCCTACCCAGCCATAGTCAAATGACGTCCTCGGCTTTGTAGGGAGATATCTGAATGATGCCTGCAGCTAGAGGCATCATTCAGATATCCTTTTGAAGTGCCGGCGATTCTGTGCACAATAAGAATGATCATAGCGGCGGTTCCGCCGCTTGATCGTTCTTATAGGCGGCGGGAGGGGATATCCCCCCCCTCCCGCCGCCATCCGGTGCTTCTCCGGGCTCTCCCGTGCGATCGGGGACCTGGAGACAATCTTCCGGCGCCGTTGGTGGGTCACGTGACGAGCATAGAGATGACTGGTGACCAGATGGTCACCAGTCATCTCTATGATCGTCGGAGGCCCGGGCGCGATGTGATGACGTCACGCCCGGGTCCTCAAATGTAAACAAAGCCGCCATTGCGGCTAGTAAGTATGAGATCAGTGAAAAAAAATTCACTGATCTCATGCTTTCCAGCCTGGAGGAGAGATGTGGTGGTCTTATTGACCCCACATCTATCAATAAAGAGGACCTGTCACACACATTCCTATTATAAGGGATGTTTACATTCCTTGTAATAGGAATAAAAGTGATCAAAAAAAAAAAAAAAAAAGTAAAATAATTGTAAAAAAATAAATAAATAAGTAAAATAAATAAATAAATAAATAAATAATTAAAATGCCCCTGTCCCCGGTAGCCCGCGATCAGAAGCGAATGCACACGTAAGTCGCCCACATATGTAAATGCCATTCAAACCACATATGTGAGGTATCGCCGCGTGCGTTAGAGCGCGTGCAACAATTCTAGCACTAGACCTCCTCTGTAATTCTAACCTGGTAACCTGTAAAAAAAACTAAATCGTCGCCTATGGAGATTTTTAAGTACCGAAGTTTGGCGCTATTCCATGAGTGTGCGCAATTTTAAAGCGTGACATGTTAGGTATCTATTTACTCGGCGTAACATCATCTTTCATATTTTCACAAAAAATTGGGCTAACTTTACTGTTTTGTTATTTTTTAATTCATGAAACCATTTTAAAAAAAAAAAACGCGTTTGAAAAATTCTTGCGCAAATATCGTGCAAGAAAAAAAGTTGCAATGACCGTCATTTTATTCCCTAGGGTGTCTGCTAAAAAACATATATAATGTTTCAGGGTTCTGAGTAATTTTCTAGCAAAAGAATGATGATTTGTACATGTAGGAGAGAAGTGCTAGAATAGGCCCGGTATGGAAGCGGTACAAAAAGCCGTGTATGGACGTGGTTAAACGAGTTTTCGTTAATTCGGATATTTCCAAATTAACAAATTTGTCGAAATTCGTTAAAAAACGAATTCAGAACAAAACGAATTGCACATGTCTATTGGTCACTGCCACTGACCTGGTGTGCGTAGAGTCACTGCCACTATGACCTACAGAACATGCACTGCCTTCTTGGAGAAACTTGGCCCTTAAGGAGAAGAACATCCCTCCGGAGAGTTACCAGAGGCCCCCACTGTCACCACGACTCTGCGCTGGGTCTTTAGAAGGGGTCACCTCCCTGGCCTCCTCGATCCTGGATACGGGTTCCCTCGCACGGCAGCACCCTGGGAGCCCTCGATCACCGGCGGAACTCAGCCGAAGGTGCTGGGCTCCAGGCCTCCAAAATAGTACCTCAACCCAGACTGAAGGTGTCTGGGATGGAACAGGAACTCGGCCTCCGGGCCTAGGGCACCCGGAGAGGACACACGCACCACCCAGGCCGAAGGTGCCTGGGCGCGGACCCCCTCTGCAAGATGGCCGTCATGAGAATTTTAAAATTCTAAATTTTGTTAGAATGAGGACGGGACAGGGGGAGGAGTGGTGGGGGGGGGGCTGGTGGTGTGGAATTATTGCACTAGCAGTGGGAGGGGCTCCAAACTTGAGCCTAGGTACAGATGGCACGGGTCCAAGAGTCAGAAGTATGCAATTAGATTTAGTAGGAATTTTGTAAGTTATGCTTATGTCCACTAACAATGATTTAAGTGTTTTTAAGTAAAAAAATAAATCATTTTGATATAAATATATATACCGGTATATATATTTTTTTTTTTTGGGGGGGGGGAGTGAGAGGTCCATTAAGGTAAGCTGTGCGGGGACCCGTAAATTTATAACAGCAGCCCTGTTATAACCACGGGGCAAATTAGGCGTCTGCTTTGGGTGGCATTTTTCAGGGGGGCAGGCTCCCTCTCCCTGCCACTTCACCCTGCTGCACTGATTCAACCCCCCCCCTCCCTCGCAAACACGATCCCCTGCAGCCGTTGACTTCCCTCCTCTGGCCAACTTTGGAAAGCTGCACCAAGGGATTTGTTTAGCCAAACAGACCCCCCCTCACTTATCTGACCCCCCCTTCAGTGCCCCCCCCCCCACCTTAGTGAGTTCTGGGCACCCTCTCACTAGGGTGACCACATTTCCAAACTACCATTCAGGGAAACCCCCTTCCCAAAAATCAGCCTGTGCTGTAATGAATCACAGCACAGTGATTGGACACAAGCAGGCAGGATTTATGATTTCTCCAGTCACAAGCAGGGGGAGGGGATTGTGCTCCTCCAGGCATTCCTGGCCAGGACAAGTGCTGTCAGTGAGTAAAATGGTGATGTGGCAGCCTTTTTTGGGGGCATCAGATTGGCCCCGGGGGGTGGGGGGGTGGCTGTGTCAGTTTCATTCCGGGACACTGTATTGTCCTGGAATGAAGGTGCCCGGGACAGACCTGCAAAATGGCACGGGACACGTGGTCACCCTACCCCTCACCTAAAGCTGCTGGCCAACTCCCCCTCCTGCTGACTGCAGCCACTGCTAGTGCGGGAGATTGCTGGATGGATTGAAAGGGGGAGGGAGGGTGGCCTTCCTTTCCTGAAAGAATAAAGACAGCGTACACAGTACGGATTGCTTCTGTATTCATTAATCACTGACACATAGTAAACTATTTACTTTAGTAAACACTATACTATATTTAATTTTATGAATGAATAGGAGTCTATATACAGATTCATATAGCATTCATCCACAGTGCAGCTTAGGCTGCAGAGAAAGGGACTATCTGCGGTCTCAAAAAAAGAGACATTAGAGGTCTGTTAAGACCCCTGTCTCTCCAAACCCCCCCCCCCCCAATTAAATAAATAATACAAAATGTAAAAAATAAAATTGTACCTGTACAATATTGTACCGGGCTCGGTAAAACGGAACCGCCCGCTCAGCGGGGGGATCTGTCCGCTATGCAGAGCAGACACGGACACAGCCCGCTCTCCTCTATAGGGCAGTTGGGTGGAAACGGACCGCCAGCCCATTTCCATCCGACTGCCATCCGATCCACCAGACAGATGGGGAATGGATTCCCCATCTGTCTGTTTTTGGCTGACAGGATTGGATCGGATGCCAGCAGACAGGAAGGGGTGGGACAAATTTAGATTGGGGGGGTGCCCTAGGGCAGCACAAATCTAAAATACACCACTGCTTGTCTGTACTCTCTCCTAAAACTCCTCCTCTGAGCTCCTCTGTAGTACAGAAGGCAGGCTCTGTGAAATGTGTGACACAGCAGTGTCTACTCACAGGACATAATGACTACATGTCCCAGAATTCCAACAGGAGACATGTACGGAGAGTCACAAATTAAATTTCCAAACTTCAGGATTGCGCAGATTAACCTCTTGCCACTGACTATACACATACAGTATATGCGCGCCTCAGTGAAGCGGGTCTTCTTCTGTGATGGTGCACATATGCATACATGTGTTTTTGTGCAGAGGCTGGGCTCTCACCGTCTTCATACTAACCAGGCCCGGACTGGGACAAAAAATAGGCCCGGGCATTTTAGACTGAGCAGCCCGGGGGGGGGGGGGGGGGAGAGGCGTGGCGCCAGTTAATAATGGGATGTGCGGTTCCAGCACCTTGTACCTCTGGACCCCTTTACATTACACAGCACCCTGCACCTCTGGACCCCTTTACATTACACAACACCCTGCATCTCTGGACCCTTTTACAATACACAGCACCCTGTACCTCTGGACCCCTTTACATTACATAGCACCGCACCTCTGGACCCTTTTACATTACACAGTACCCTGCATCTCTGGGCCCCTTTACATTACACAGCACCCTGCACCTCTGGGCCCCTTTACATTACACAGCACCCTGCACCTCTGGGCCCCTTTAAATTACACAACACCCTGCATCTCTGGACCCTTTTACAATACACAGCGCCCTGTACCTCTGGACCCCTTTACATTACATAGCACCGCACCTCTGGACCCCATTACATTACACAGCCCCCCACAGTTTGTTACACAGACACCCCCTAACAGTTCTGGACCCCCGGCATGTTACACAGACCTCCCTACAGTACAGACCCCCTCCCTACAGTACAGACCCCCTCCCTACAGTGCAGCCCCCCTTCCTACAGTACAAACACCCCTACAGTACAGACCCCCTCTACAATACAGACCCCCTACATTACAGCCCCCCTCTACAATACAGACCCCTCTACAATACAGACCCCCCTACATTACAGACCCCCCTACAGTACAGACCCCCCTACATTACAGACCCCCCTACAATACAGAACTCCCCTACATTACAGACCCCCTACAATACAGACCCCCCTACATTTCAGACCCCCCTAAAATACAGGAGCCCCCTACATTTCAGACCCCCCTACATTACAGAACCCCCTACATTACAGAACCCCCCCTACATTTCAGACCTCCTTCAATACAGAACCCCCCTACATTACAGACCCCCTACAATACAGAACCCACCTACATTTCAGACCCCCCTACAATACAGAACCCCCTACATTTCAGACCCCCCCTACAATACAGAACCCCCCTACAATATAGACCCCCCTACATTACAGAAGCCCCCTACATTACAGACCCCCCCACATTACAGACCCCCCCTACATTACAGACCCCCCCCTACATTACAGACCCCCCTACATTTCAGACCCCCCTACAATACAGAACCCCCTACAATATAGAACCCCCACTACAATACAGAACCCCCCCTCCATTTCAGACCCCCCCTACAATACAGAACCCCCCTACATTACAGAACCCCCCTACATTTCAGGCCACCCCTACAATACAGAAACCCCTACTACAATACAGACCCCCCCTTCAGACCCATAATGTACCTCAGATCAGCACGGGACTGCATGTTGGGTCCCCTCCCCCTGTGTGGACATAAAGGAGGAGGGGGAGGCGGCTTCACTCTGCTCGGCTGTGTGAGACAGCCAAGCCAAGACTGATCAGATCATCAGTGCAACGGCCATCTTGCCAGAGAGAAGGGGATCGTTGCGGGTCCCGGCCCCCTGATGTGCCGACGGGTGTCACTGTCATTCGAGTGCGGCTCCGACTCACAGCTGAGAGTGCACTGGGTGAGCAGTAGCGTCACTAGGGTTGGTGTCACCTGGTGCGGCAAAACATGGTGTCACCCCCCTCCTGTCTATCCTGCCCAGCGCCCTGCAGGCAGCTTACGGTCACGAGGCGCACCCCCAAATGACCCCAGTAAATTAAAGTATAGGGCGGTATTGGGCTGGCTGGGGCTTTATAGGGCAGGTTGGGGTAATATAGGGCAAGTTGCGGTTGTATAGGGAAGGCTGGGGTGGTATAGGGCAGTTTGCAGTGGTATATGGCAGGCTGGGTGGCATAGGGCAGGTTGGGGTGATATAGGGCAGGGTGTGGTGGCATAGAGCAGGTTGCGGTGGCATAGGGCAGGTTGGGGGGGTATAGAGCAGTTTGCGGTGGCATAGGGCAGGTTGCAGTGGCATAGGGCAGTTTGCGGTGGTATAGGGCAGTTTGCGGTGGTATAGGGCAGTTTGCGGTGGTATAGGGCAGGTTGCGGTGGCATAGGGAAGGTTGCGGTGGCATAAGGCAGGTTGCGGTGGCATAGGTCAGGGTGCAGTGGCATAAGGCAGGTTGGGGTGGCACGCATAGGACAGGGTGTGGTGGCATAGGGCAGGCTGGGGTGATATGGTGCCAGGTTAGGACTCTATGTAGTGACATGTGCAGCAGTGCAGTAACTTACAGCATGCCTGGAGATGAAGACACTCTGGCTGCCGAGTCCTTGTTTCTTTCTCCTTCAGCTGTGGGATCAGCCAGAGTGAACGAGTCTGTGGGAGGAGTGGAGGGGGCAGCCACACCCCCAGCTCCTCCCACCAACTCCGGCTGCCTCCAGAGACATTGTAGATGATGGGGAAGACATGACCAGGGCCGGTGCTAGACTATTTTGCGCCCTAGGCGAGATCAGCTACTTGCGCCTCCCCCCATAAAAAATAAAACTTCTGTACCGATAAAATATAATTTCTATAACTCTATACGGTATAGAAAGAGCGCAAAACAGTCTAACACCATCCCTATCTATACCCCCCTGTGATGTTTGTTTCCCCCTCATTGAGTTGCTGTGCACAGCAAGCATAGTTGCCAACATTTTTTGTTTTTTTTAGAGAACTGGGCGACAGCAGAGGACTGGGTGACAGCAGGGGACTGGGCGACAGGAGAGGGCTGGGTGACAGCAGGGGACTGGGCGACAGCAGAGGACTGGGCGACAGCAGAGGGTTGGGCGACAGCAGGGGACTGGGTGACAGCAGGGGACTGGGTGACAGCAGGGGACTGGGCGACAGGAGAGGGCTGGGTGACAGCAGGGGACTGGGCGACAGGAGAGGGCTGGGTGACAGCAGGGGACTGGGCGACAGGAGAGGGCTGGGTGACAGCAGGGGACTGGGCGACAGCAGAGGGCTGGGTGACAGCAGGACAGAGCACTGGGTGACAGCAGGGGACTGGGCGACAGCAGGGGACTGGGCGACAGCAGAGGACTGGGCGACAGCAGAGGACTGGGCGACAGCAGAGGACTGGGCGACAGCAGAGGACTGGGGAACAGCAGAGGACTGGGGAACAGCAGAGGACTGGGGAACAGCAGAGGACTGGGCGACAGCAGAGGACTGGGTGACAGCAGGGGACTGGACGACAGCAGAGGACTGGGTGACAGCAGGGGACTGGGTGACAGCAGGGGACTGGGCAACAGGAGAGGGCTGGGTGACAGCAGGGGACTGGGCGACAGCAGAGGACTGGGTGACAGCAGGGGACTGGGCGACAGCAGACGGCTGGGTGACAGCAGGGGACTGGGCGACAGCAGGGGACTGGGCGACAGCAGGGGACTGGGCGACAGCAGGGGACTGGGCGACAGCAGATAGCTGGGTGACAGCAGGACAGAGCACTGGGTGACAGCAGGGGACTGGGTGACAGCAGAGGGCTGGGTAATAGCAGAGGGCTGGGTGACAGCAGGGGGCTGGGTGACAGCAGGGGGCTGGGTGACAGCAGGGGGCTGGGTGACAACAGAGGGCTGGGTGACAACAGAGGGCTGGGTGACAACAGAGGGCTGGGTGACAACAGAGGGCTGGGTGACAGCAGGGGGCTGGGTGACAACAAAGGGCTGGGTGACAACAGAGGGCTGGGTGACAACAGAGGGCTGGGTGACAACAGAGGGCTGGGTGACAACAGAGGGCTGGGTGACAACAAAGGGCTGGGTGACAGCAGAGGGCTGGGCGACAGCAGAGTGCTGGGCGAGGGCTGGGCGACAGCAGAGGGCTGGGCGACAGCAGAGGGCTGGGCGACAGCAGAGGGCTGGGCGAGGGCTGGGCGACAGCAGAGGGCTGGGCGACAGCAGAGGGCTGGGCGAGGGCTGGGCGACAGCAGAGGGCTGGGCGACAGCAGAGGGCTGGGCGACAGCAGAGGGCTGGGCGACAGCAGAGTGCTGGGCGAGGGCTGGGCGACAGCAGAGGGCTGGGCGACAGCAGAGGGCTGGGCGACAGCAGAGGGCTGGGTGAAATTGGGTTGAAAACTGCTCTGCCCAGTAACTCACAATCAGGACAGTGCTACAGGAGATACCATCTTGATCTTTGTCAGCTAACAGCACTTTCTACTTCTTTGTAAAAGTCTAAAGATAGAAGTAATAAAGATGACGATCAAGATGGTATCTCCTGTAGCACTGTCCTTAGTATGAGTTACTGGGCACGTATTTAACCCAATTTCTCCCAGTCCAGTGGCTGCATAAAAGACAAAACAACATTTATTTTTTTTACCTCCATGTTGCTCTGCCCAGAAGGACCACACGATCTTCCCTGACGCCAGCTGCTCCGCCCCCCCAGTGACATACGGGATTAGCCCTTGCCTGGCCACACCTCCTCACGAGTCCCGACCAGTGACCATGAAGGAGGCGGCCAGCTCTTCTGCATCAGAGCCCCGAGCCGCCGAACATCTCTGCAGCTGGGGGAGGGATCTGTCAGTGTACTGCATGTGATAGTTCCCTCCCCGCGCCCCTGCACGATCCCCGGCAGCAGACATTCCCTCGCCTCCTTCAGACCTCCAGTACACACTCCTGCAGACCCGCCGCACAGGGACATCGGCTCCAGAGATTACATCCAGCGGGGATGAGGAGGTGACAGGCCATGGCTGCACCCTAGGCGGCTGCCTTATCCGCCTAGTGGTAGCGCCGGCCCTGGATGTGATATGCTGTCCGGTGGCCCGGCTGCCCTATGGCCAGTCCGGGCCTGATACTAACAATCGGGAACCGGGAGGCCCAGTTCCCGATCACCTGATCACTGTCGTCGCTTCTGATTGGCAAGCACAGTGATCAGTCACTGTACAGCTGCCCTTGTGTGTGTTTACTCCTCTGAATGGAAAGATACATTGTATTACCTACTAGATACATTCTAGAATACATTGTATCTTTTTCTTCTTCCTGGAGGAAAAAATTGTAAAACAAAAAATGTTTGTAAAAAAGATGATAGAAAAATAATAAAAAAATTAAGATAAAATAGCTAGATCAGGGATTAATCTAGTTCAGGGTTTGGGTCAAAGATCAAGGTGAGAGTCAAATGTCAGGATCAGTATATTTTAAAGTGAATGTAAACCCTCTCCTATACCCATTGAAGTGAACAGCCTCAGACAGACAGTGGCGGCTGGTGAAGTTTTAGGATGGGGGGACGCCAGACCCCGCCCTTCATTGTTGACCCCTCCCACTTCCCATAAGCCCCACCCCTTATAGAATCCACCCACACCGTCCCCTGTATTCGACTTGCTTCCACCCATAGTGTTAGGAGTATACAGCTCAGCATTACAGATACAGTATACAGCTCAGCATTACAGATACGGTATATAGCTCATCATTACAGATACGGTATACAGTTCAGCATTACAGATACGGTATATAGCTCAGCACCACAGATACGGTATATAGCTCAGCACCACAGATACGGTATATAGCTCAGCACCACAGATACGGTATACAGATTAGCACCAGATTAGCACCAGATTAGCGGGACACTTCGCTCACAGCACCCCCCACGGATGGATCGTGGGACACCCCACCCCCCAGCACGACCCTGACCCCCCCCCCCCCCCCCGCACGCATGCGCGCAGATGGGTCGCAGCGGCTCAGGCTCACAGCACCCAAACCCCCCGCAGGTGGGTCTCAGGACACTCCACTCACAGTACAGGTGGGTTGCAGCACAATTAAAGCAAAGATCCCCGTGCAGGAAATCCGGCGCTTACCGGGTGTCCTCTTCTCTGGCGTCTCCTCTCCAGTCAGCTTCCTCCGCTCTGTCCCACTTCTGCCAAAGCACTGGGCATCCAATAGGGATGCCTGGCACTTTGGCCAATCAGGAAACAGGTCTCACTGACCTGCCTCCTGATTGGCGGGGAGGCACTGCGGTGAGAAAATAGCGAATATTCATTCATTCATTGGGTGGGAACAGGGCGCACTCTCTGCGCCCCGAGCCCACCCTTTTTTGAAGCCCATTGGAGCTTCTGGCTCTAATCAGGTGCTTCAAAAAAATACACCCCCTCCCGCCCCCGCCATAGGAGTGCATGTGTCCGGCATCCTGAAAGGGGCCGGGCGCATGGATAGGGAGGACGATGCTCGTGCGCCAACAATGCACGGGCCGCCACTGGCCCCAGATGATACATAGAGGTGAAAAAAATCCCCCTATATAAGTTTTACATGTATATCTGCTGTCTTCATCTGTATATATCATTTAGATTCTAACATCATGTTAGAATTTTTACTTCCTCATTCAGTAGTAGGATGGGAGTCTCGGCATACACTGGGGGGGGGGGCAGCTGACTGGAGGAAAAGCACACACCCCCACTCCACATAGACAGAGGAAGGAAGGAAGGAATGTGCAGAGCTGTGCTGTGACAAGACCAGCTCTCTGCTAATCTATTTATAGCACCCATGCCAGACACAAATTTCAGGCTGCTTTTATCTCCCGTCTCTGAGAACTTGTCAGAAGTTGTCATGCTGATAACAGAGGAATGAAACAGCAGAAAGGCACTGAACTCAGAGCTTTGGAGAGAGATAAGAAAACACTACAGATATATGTGCCTAGGTCAAATTTCATGAATCGGGTTTAAATCCAGTAGGATTTAAAAAATACAAAAAACAAACACACTTTTGTTAAATTAATAATCAGTGTCAGTCAGCGTGTTTTAGGTAGGCAAAAAAAAAAAGAAAGAAAAGAAACGTGCACTGTTGTTTCTGGGCCCTACTACAGGTACAAGCAACGAATAACATCCACATATGTGGGATCACTGTGATTATCCGGAGCAGGAGAATTTATTTTGTGTTGCTCTTTGGTGGTAGGTTATAGTAAAAGTAAGAAATATACAACTAAATTAAAAATATATATTTTTTTTACTATTTTGGGCCACTTTTCCTTTGATAATAATAATAATAATAAAAAAGATATCCATTACCATTTACTACGACACAGAAGCCCAATTTGTCCCCAAAGAAATAGGTAATAAAAGCAGTGGCGGCTGGTGCTCAAAATTTTTTGGGGGGCGCAAACAAACTGAAAAAAAAATCATCAATTGCCGCCACTGTGCCCATTAAACGCAGCCACTGTGCCCAAACGCCACCAGTTTGCCCCCTAAAATGCAGCCAGTTTCCCCCCAAATGCAGCCAGTTTGTCCCCAAATGCAGCCAGTTTGTCCCCAAATGCAGCCAGTTTGTCCCCATATACAGCCAGTTTCCCCCCCCCCCAAATACAACCAGTTTCCCCATCAAATACAGCCAGTTTCCCCCCCAAATAAAGCCAGTTCCCCCCCAAATACAGCCAGTTTCCCCCCAGCCCTGCACTTGCCTTCCTCGGGTCAGCACCATCCTCCTCCACGCTCCCTCATGTCTTCTTCCTCCCTCGATGTCGCTTCAGCCAATCACAGCCCGTGCGTCCCCTGGTTAACTATTTGGAAGCCGATTACACCCCACAGGCTGTAATTGGGAAGCCTATCAGAGCAGCTGGCTCTGATAGACACTTCCAAAAACCAACCAGCCGCTGTTATTCAGATGGCCGGCGCTCGCCAGGGGGCCGGCCATCTGAATAGTGGGCGGCAGCGGCGCCGGCGACAATACATAGGTTCATGCAATGCATGAATGTATGTATTATTGCAGGGGAGAGAGGGGGCGGCGCTCCTGCGCCCACTATGGACACACCGCCACTGAATAAAAGGTCTAAACCAGCTGGATACAGTACCGTATATACTCGAGTATAAGCCGAGTTTTTCAGACCTTTTTTTAGGGCTGAAAGTACACCCCTCGGCTTATACTCGAGTCAGTGTACCTGAAAATCTTCTTATACTGCGGCCGGCGTCCATTGTTTAAATATTGCGGCTTCCTCCTGGTCCCTTCCGTGATAGGCGTTTCCAGCAAATACTGTGTTGAGTGTTCCGCCAATCACAGAGGTCCTCTCATTCTCGGACTCCGTTTCCCAGCAGACACTGTGTTCAGTGTTCCACCTATCATAGACATTCTCTTGTCTGAGGATGAAAAGACCTCCGTGATTGGCGGAACACTGAACACAGTGCCTGCTGGGAAACGGAGTCCGAGAATGAGAGGACCTCCGTGATAGGGCTAGGCGGAACACTCAACACAGTGTTTGCTGGAAACGCCTATCACGGAAGGGACCAGGAGAAAGCCGCGATATTTAAACAATGGACGCCGGCCGCAGTATAAGAAGATTTTCAGGTACACTGACTCGGGCACAGGGAGGCTGCAATGGACACAGTGAGGTTTGGGCACAGTAAGCTGGCAATTGGCAAAGTGAGGTGGCAATGGGTACATTTCCCCCTAGGCTTATACTCGAGTCAATACATTTTCCCAGTTTATTGGGGTAATATTAGGTACCTCGGCTTATACTCGAGTATATACGGTAATTAGTTACAATGATATGTACAGTTTTACTAACACATCTCAAACTTACAAAACTATGGTCAGGCATTCAAATTTGTTTTATTTCCCCCCTCTCCTCCCATTGTTATCCTTTCTTTTAATTCTTCCTTGTAAGTCAGGCCATAGATGATGGGATTTTCTTTCCTGCAAACAAAATCTGTGTTGACGGGGGGAATCCCTCCCATGGAGCAATTGTGTTCTTCCTGCGGGGGCACAGGGAGCCATTCCTGCCAGGGGAACACATTTATTGCTGCTAGTGACTATAGTCACTGGCAGGGCTTTTTTTCTCAGAGAATAGGTGCAGGTACTCCCCCCTTTACATCACCCCATCCACCTCAGAGCACTGTGCCTTGGTTCCACCCCCTATCCACCTTCGAGCACTGTCCCTTGGTTCCTCTCCCTACCCACCTCTGAGCACCGTCCCTTGGTTCCACCTCTAAGCACCGTCCCTTGGTTCCACCCCGTACCCACCTCTAAGCACCGTCCCTTGGTTCCACCCTCTACCCACCTCTGAGCACCGTCCCTTGGTTCCACCCCCTACCCACCTCTGAGCACCGTCCCTTGGTTCCACCCCCTACCCACCTCCGAGCACCGTCCCTTGGTTCCACCCCCTACCCACCTCTGAGCACCGTCCCTTGGTTCCACCCCCTACCCACCTCTGAGCACCGTCCCTTGGTTCCACCCCCTACCCACCTCCGAGCACTGTCCCTTGGTTCCACCCCCTACCCACCTCTGAGCACCGTCCCTTGGTTCCACCCCCTACCCACCTCCGAGCACTGTCCCTTGGTTCCACCCCCTACCCACCTTCGAGCACTGTCCCTTGGTTCCACCCCCTACCCACCTCTGAGCACCGTCCCTTGGTTCCACCCCCTACCCACCTCTGAGCACCGTCCCTTGGTTCCACCCCCTACCCACCTCTGAGCACTGTCCCTTGGTTCCACCCCCTACCCACCTCTAAGCACCATCCCTTGGTTCCACCCCCTACCCACCTCCAAGCACTGTCCCTTGGTTCCACCCCCTACCCACCTCTGAGCACCGTCCCTTGGTTCCACCCCCTACCCACCACTGAGCACTGTCCCTTGGCTCCACCCCCTACCCACCTCTGAGCACGTCCCTTGGTTCCACCCCCTACCCACCACTGAGCACTGTCCCTTGGCTCCACCCCCTACTCACCGAGCACCGTCCCTTGGTTCCACCCCCTACCCACCTCTGAGCACCGTCCCTTGGTTCCACCCTCTACCCACCTCTGAGCACTGTCCCTTGGTTCCACCCCCTACCCACCTCCGAGTATCACCCCTTTAGGAAAATACAGAACCAAGTATCATTTTGTGGTGCTACGTAATTTGTATGGACTTTGTTAATGATAACAAGGAAATCAGTAAAATAGATTCCCTGCAGCCAGCAGCAATAGATCCCCCCCACAAAAAATAGATCTCCCCAGCAACAATAGACCTCCCGCCAAAAACAATACCTACTCCCCGCAAAATAGATCCACCCCAGCAACAATAGATCTCCCAGCAGTCAGCATCAATAGACTCCTCACTCAATAGTAGGTCCTTCCCAGCAATAATAGATCCCTATGCGACAATAGATCCCCATCAGAGATAACAGATCCCCCAGCAGGCAGCAATAGACCCTCCAGCACCTCCCAACCATTACATGCATTTAGTGCCAGAGGTGCCGGAACTGCGTTCCCCCGCGTTCCCGCTGAAAAAAAGCCCTGGTCACTGGCAATAATTGTATGTAAAAATCCGACATGCTGGTTGTACTCGATGAATCGACTTGGGTCCATTCATCCTGCCCATAAAGCCTCGTAGACACGGTCGGACTTCAAACAAACTTTTCCGTGTATTTTTGTCCGAAGCACCATTTTCTGCTCTTTACCGCCACCGTTTGGTCAACTTCTGCTATTGATGGTTGATTTTAACATTGGTTCTGGACATGGGTATTTGTACTTCGGACAAAAGTCTGATGGATTTCTGTACACACAGTCGGACTTCGCACCATCGGACTTTTGTTGCCGAAAAGTTTGTCCGTTTGCAGAGCGAACATTTGTCCGATGAAAACCGAAAAAGTTTGTCCGATGGAGCGTACACACGGTAGGATTTTTTGGAAAACTTGCTCATTTTGAAGTTTGTTGGCAAAAAGTCCGACCGTGTGGAGGGGCCTTAAGATAGATTAAATCTCGGCCGGCCCCTGCTGAACTGGCCAAGAGTCAAACCATCTATGGCCGGCTTAAGAGCGCTCAGTAAGGGGGTCTGCTAAACCATGTTGTTGCTTTAAGAACTTTTGGACTCTTGCTCGAGTTCCACTTGGTTGGTATGACCTCACTGACACCTCCAGTGATCTGGAACTTACCTAAGCCAGAATATAAGTACCGCGCAGATCCATTTTTGAGGACTGCAGCCTAGAGATGGGATCTTTCCTCTTAAACAGTTACCGTGGTCTAGGGTTCTCTTTTCTTAAATTCTCAGCCAAAAAGTTGAACTTGAGCTTTAAGCTAGCCATTCTCAACCAGGGCCCGGTAGAACCTCCAGAGGTTGCTAGGGGTTTCCTGAGCTATGACTGATTGATTTCTCATTTGTTCATGCCTTCATAGTTCTGAGTAGGGTTGCCATCTGTCAAGGATTCACCCGGACAGTTCGGGTTTGGAATCATGTGTCCGGGTTTCAGATTGCCTGAAACCCGGACATATTATTCAGACTGGACTATGACTTCCCAGCAGGGTTGCTGGCTGCAGTTGTCTAAACTGAGAGTGTCTGTTACACTTTCTTTCACACTTTCCAAAGCCAGCACTAACGCCCCCTTCCAAAAAACATGCACACAGATGGGAGAGGACAAAGGGCTCGATCTGCACCTCTTCCTTCTGCCCCTACACCTCTGTGTCTGCCCACACTCCAATCCACAGCGCTGTGTCTCAGAAAAGGAATGTGGGGGTGGGAAATTTGAAGTCCAGCAGCCTCAGATACATTTGGATGAGAGGTGCTGATTGCCATGGGGTGAGTGAGCTCACCATCCATCCCTGTCTGTGATTGAGGTCTCCCCCCTTCTCTCTCCTGCCTCTGAATGAGTACACTAAGGTAAATCAGGGTTCTCAGAGCACCCCTTACATCAGAGTTCCCCTTTATACCAGAGGCTGCAGTGTTCTCCGTACATCAGAGTCCTCTCCGTACATCAGAGTCCTCCGTGTTCCCCCTTAGATCAGAGCATCCCTTATGTTAGAGTCCCCAGTGTTCTCCCTTACATCAGAGTCTGCAGAGTCCCCCCTTACAGTGAAAGGGAACCCTGCAAGTTCAGATGTAAAAGGGGAACTCTGTGGACTCTGATGTAAAGAGGGACTCTTTTTGTTAACTTCATATGATTTGAAATGTTATTTAAAGGGGGGTTCCAGCCTTTTTTATGTTCATTAAAAGTCAGCAGCTACAAAAAGTGTAGCTTCTGGCTTTTAATAAACAGACACTTACCTGTTCCACTGTCCAGCGACACGGCCGCCCAGAGTGTCGCTCTTCTCCCCCCCCCCCTCTCTCCACCGGCGCCTCCATTCAAACTGTGGGCACCCGGCCGTTACAGCTTTCGGCTTCACGGCTGGGCACTCACTGCGCATGTGCGAGTCGCGCTGCACCCTAGGAGTGGACAGGCGATCGCCTGGGACGTGTCACGCCTACAGGGAGGAGTCGCCTAAGCGGTCCCTGGGTGGAAGGAGGAAGTGGGACAAGAAGTCCCACTCCTACCGAAGCCCCCACTCCCCCCCCAAAAAAAATTACATGCCAAATGTGGCATGTAAGGGGGCAAGGAGTGGATAAAGCGGAAGTTCCATTTTTGGGTGGAACTCTGCTTTAATAGCAAAGTCTATGTATAGTTTATACTATAAAACAAAATTGCCGTGCGCCGCAAAAGTGTTCGGGTTTGACTTGAAGAAAAGGTGGCAACCCTAGTCCTGAGGCCATCTGGCATTGCCAGCTGCAGGACACCAGTGATCTTTTTCAGATATCTGTAAGGGCTCGTTCACATGTGATGTTGGGGGGGCCATAAAAGTTTGACTGCTCGTCTGAACAGCATGCGGCTGTATACGTTCCGTGCCACTTTTGAGGACTGCAGTCTAGATGGGATCTTTCTTCTTGGGCAGTTACTGTGGTCTGCGATTTTCTTTTCTTAATTTCTCCGCCAAAAAGGGGAACCTAGCCTGTAAGTCAGCCATTCTCAATCAGGGTTCTTTAGAACCCTAGGGTTCCTCCAGGGGTTGCTAGTAGGGTGACCACGTGTCCCGGGCACCTTCACTCTGGGACAATACAGTGTCCCAGAATGAAACTGACACAGGTCCCAGCATGAACCCCTCAGAGCTTAGGATGTGACACCCCCCCCCCAAATAGTGACGAACTGCAGGTCCCAGCATGAACCCGTGAAATCTATGGGGTCACACCCTTAGATCCCAGGGGTTCATGCTGGGACTGGTAGTCCTTCACTTTGGGGGTGTGTGACCTCCCCAAAGTGAAAGACAACAGGTCCCAGCATGACCCAGAGCTGAAGATGTGAGACCCCCCTGCCCCCCAAATACTGAAGAACTACAGGTCCCAGCATAAACCTGTGAAATCTATGGGATCACACCCTTAGATCTCAGGGGTTCATGCTGGGTGTTGCAGTCCTTCAAATTTGGGGGGGGTCACATCTTTAGATATTAGGAGTTCATGCTGGGAATTGTAGTCCTTCACTTTTGGGGGGACGTGACCCCCAAAAGTGAAGGACTACAGGCCCCACCATGAACCCCTCACAGCTGAAGATGTGACTCCCCCCCCCCAACCAGTGAAGAACTACAGGTCCCAGGATGAATCTGTGAAATCTGTGGGGGTCACAAAAAAAAGGTATAAAAATTATCTTTTTTTTTAGGAAAGGATGGGTGGGGGGGGGTTTCCCTGAATGGCAGTTTGGAAATGTGGTCACCCTAGTTGCTAGGGGTTCCTTGAGTTGTGGCTGAATACTCTTACATTGGATAGGGCCGTCATATGCGGGAGTCACGGTGAAGAAAGGGTCTGTCGACTCTCTAGGGGGACATCTTCTCCTTGACAAGGGCTATGTTCTAAGAAGGAAGTTCAAGTTCATTAGGTCTGTGGCAGAGACCAACTTCACGGTCTGTGGCAGAGACTGTGCGCCTAAAACTGTTTGAGAATCTGAACAGTGAAGAGTTTGAGATACGTTTGTTCCTGGACCTCCTCCACACCTTAGGCTGTACTGTTTCCTTTGCTCCAACCCTTTCCTATCCAAGAGACTGTTTATTGCAAAGTGAGAATAAATACTGAGCTGGAGTTTCAGCTGGTGTGGACATTTACATTACTGGGGAAGTCAAGGACTTGCATCTACACATAGTAGAGGTGAGAATCATTCTCGGGAGGACTTTGACTCTGGCTGCAGACAAGGCCCAAAAATAACACCGCTCAACCTCTTTACACAGGAGGGTACGGGCTTGTGGTGCGGTGTGCCTCTCTCTTCCTGCGGGGAGCCAATTAAAGGCAGGAGGGGGATAGGTGGGTGCGCTACACCTTTATAAATGATATTGGGTCTGGGATCAAAAGTAAAATTTCTGTCTTTGTAGATGACACCAAGCTATGCAGTGGAATAACGTCCTTACAGGATGTCTCCAATTTACAAGCCGACCTCAATGCTCTGTCTAATTGGGCGACTATGTGGCAGATGAGGTTTAATGTTGTTAAATGTAAAGTTATGCACTTGGGGGCTAAGAATATGAATGCATCATACATATTAGGGGGAATACAACTGGGGGGATCCGTAGTGGAGAAGGATCTGGGGGTTTTGGTAGATCATAAGCTCAATAATAACATGCAATGCCAAGCTGCGGTTTCCAAAGTGAGCAAAGTCCTTTCTTGTATTAAGAGAGGTATGGTCTCCAGAGAGAGAGAGATATCATTTTGCCCCCCTGTACAAATCATTAGTAAGACCTCATCTGGAATATGCAGTTCAGTTTTGGGCCCCAGTTCTCAAAAAGGATATCGGGGAACTGGAGAAAGTGCAGAGAAGGGCAACCAAACTGATAAGAGGCATGGAGGAGCTCAACTATGAGGAAAGATTAGAGGAACTGAATTTATTCACTCTTGAAGAGGAGAATAAGGGGGGATATGATCAACATGTACAAATATATAAGGGGTCTTGGTGTTGAGTTATTCACTTTACGGTCAACACAAAGGACAAGGGGGCACTCTTTACGTCTAGAGGAAAAGAGATTTCACCTCCAAATATGGAAAGATTTCTTCACAGTAAGAGCTGTGAAAATGTGGAATAGTCTCCCTGCAGAGGTGGTTCTGGCCAGCTCAGTAGATTTCTTTAAGAAAGGCCTGGATTCTTTCCTAAATGTACATAATATAACTGGGTACTGACATTTATAGGTAAAGTTGATCCGGGGAATATCCGATTGCCTCTCGGGGGATCAGGAAGGAATTTTTTCCCCTGCTGTAGCAAATTGGATCATGCTCTTCTGGGGTTTTCCGCCTTCCTCTGGATCAACTGTGGCTATAGAATTGGGTATATGGGATTGTACGATATTATTATTTAATTTTTTTATAGTTGAACTGGATGGACTTGTGTCTTTTTCAACCTGACTAACTATGTATGTAATATTACGGTGCAGCACCTTGGTTACAAAACATTTATCAAAGTGTTCCTTTCCTTTTAACCAATTACAGAAATATATTTTTGCATTTTTTTTAGGTCCTAAAACATTTGAGGCACCTAAATTTCACCAATAACATGGGGGAGCAAGTGGACTTCAATGACTTTGGAGACCTGGTGGGGAATTACACCATCATCAACTGGCACTTGTCCAAAGAGGACGGCTCGGACGAAGTGGTCTTTGAGGACATCGGTCACTACAATGTGTACGCCCGGAAGGGGGAGAGGCTTTTCATTAACGAGAGCAAGATCCTGTGGAGTGGATTCTCCCGAGAGGTAGGCGACGTTATTTCTTTTTCGTACATCACGGGACACAGAGCGACTTAGTCATTACTAATGGGTTATATAGATTACCTTCAGGTGTTGGCACTGGCCAATTCCAAACCGGAAGTACCCTCCCCTATATAAGCCCCTCCCACCCGGGAGCACCTCAGTTTTTTGCCAGTGTCTAAGGTGTTGGCCAAAGAGTAACATGTGTTTTCACTGGGCTTGCGTACAGGTTCTTTTGGGCCTTAGTAAGCTGTTCCGGATCCCACCAAAAAAGCTTCATAGCTAAACGGTCGGTACCCGGGCCTTGCAGCAGAAGAGCAAGGTTTTGCCTGTAATGCTTCTCTTAGGAGGGCTGGACCCTGGGATCCAGAGCTCTGGTCATACCCACGACCAAGATGTTGTCTGTGCAGGGTGCTATACAGGTCCAGGGGAGTGGAATCCTTGGGAACCCGGTCCCTGAAGGTTTAATTACAATGCCTGCCGTGATAGGTGAAGTTTGGACTTCTGTGGACCAAACAAAGTCCTGCGGCGGGGATCAGGTAAGTGGGGGCCCCCAGGAACTTGGTTCTATTGGGGGACCCCCAAGCCTAATTTGTCTTTCTGTCTGTTACCTAACGGTATTCCCGCTAAATATCTGTGTTTGCCTGTAACTACTGAAAATGTAAAATTTTAATAGTAGTCAAGAAAAAAAAAAAAAAAAAAGGGACCGCGGTACCTGTGTTAAACCACTAGAGGCCGCTGTAGTCCATTTTTCTTGTCATGTGGATCTTTGGTTTTCTCAAGTCAAAAGATCCAGGCAGCTGGTAAGTTTCTCTGTGGGAATCCACTTCCTCTGCCCTGTTGCTGCGCTCATCCACCGCACAGGCCCTCCGGACCCTTTATTAGAAGGGCTTATTTACCAGGATTGGGAGCATCCTGATAAAATATTTGCTCCCCCCAAGAGATTTCCGGTGATCTATCCCATGGAGGATAAGTTCATAAAAAAATGGAGGGTCCCTACAGTGGACGCAGCCATCTCTTCTGTTAACAAATCACTGACATGTCCAGTAGATAATGTTCCAATGTTCAAAGACCCAATAGATAAAAAATTGGAGTCTTTACTAAAATCTGCTTTCTCTACAGCAAGCATGGTGACACAACCTGCGGTAGCAGCGATTGGAGTCTGCCAAGCAATGAAAGATCAGTTGAAACAAGTCTTAAGGGACTTACCAGATCAGCAGGCTCTTGCCCTAGCTGACCTGCCTAGAGCCTTGTGTTTTGCGGTGGACGCCATAAAGGATACAATCCAACAGGCCTCCCGCTTTACGCTGTCTATAGTACATATGCGTAGGCTTCTGTGGCTCAAAAACTGGTCTGCTGAAGCTCCCTGTAAAAAACTGCTGGTTAGCTTCCCATTTCATGGAGAACGCTTATTTGGAGAAGATCTGGACAAATATATCCAGAAAATTTCTGCCGGTAAAAGTTCACTCTTACCGGTTAAGAACAAGGGTAGAAGTCCTTCTTTTAGGAGGCCTACTTCTCCAGTCCCTGGCACATCGGCTGTGAAACAGTTCCGACGGCCTCCGCGGTCAAATCCAGGGGGCAGAAATCAGGGACAATCACAGGGTATCAAGAAACCCTGGGTCAAGAGAGGTACAAAACCTCCCCCTAAGTCATGAAGGGTTGCCCCCACGCAATCGGGTGGGGGGAAGACTTCAGTTGTTCACAGAGACCTGGCGGGACACCATCAGAGATGGGTGATCCCCGCAGTAAGTCTGGGATACAGGCTGGAGTTAAAAGACATTCCTCCTGCCCATTTTATAAGGTCAAACGTGCCAAGCGATCCCCAGAAGAGTGGATCCCTCCTTCTGGCACTAGAGCAACTATTGCCCCAAGGGTAATCATAAAGGTTCCCTTGAAAGAAAACGGGTTCGGGTTTTACTCGAACCTTGTCACAGTCCCCAAACCAAATGGGGACATGAGGCCCATATTGAATATAAAAGGGCTAAACAAGTTCCTACATATCAGGACTTTTTTCGGATGGAGTCGATCCGATCGGTGGCCACCGCCCTACAAGGGCAGGAATGGTTAGCCTCGATCGACATAAGGGATGCTTATTTGCATATTCCCATCTGTCCGGCCCACCAGAAATTTCTACGCCTTGCAGTAGAAGGGCGCCATTTTCAGTTCAGAGCCTTACCTTTCGGTCTGGCCACGGCACCACGAGTGTTCACAAAAATTCTGGCCCTACGATTGGCCAAACTAGGAACACAAGGTGTAACGATAATGGCATATCTAGACGACTTGTTGCTGATAGACCACTCAGTGAAAAAAACTAGAAGTGGTCGTTCACAAGATAATCAAGTATCTGGAATCTCACGGTTGGATTATCAACCGAGACAAGTCAGCCCTAAAACCAGTCAAAAGCCTGGAATACTTGGGGGCTAAGACTGGATTCAAATCAGAGAAAGATTTTCTTACCTCCAGAGAAGGTGTCGTCTTTGAAAGATTTGACCCACTTAGTGGGTACAAAAAAGAAAAACCATCCATACGCCTGTGTATAAGGCTGCTGGGAAAAATGGTGGCTTCATTCGAAGCGGTACCCTACGGTCAATTCCATTCAAGGGATTTGCAGAGGGCCATACTGTCAGCCTGGAACAAAAAAGTTCAGGCTTTAGACTTACCAATGTCCCTGTCCCCTTCCGTTCGCAAGAGCCTCCATTGGTGGTTGGTGCCCCAGAATCTGGGAAGGGAAACCCTTCAGTCCGGTTTCTTGGAAGGTGGTCACTACAGTTGCCAGCCTCATAGGCTGGGGGGCAGTACTGGAGCAATGGTCTCTCCAGGGCAAGTGGTCAGAAGCAGAGAAGGCCCTGCCCACCAATCTCTTAGAGATACGAGCAGCCCGGTATGCCCTAGTAGCATGGACATCCAAACTCCAAGGGTCACCTGTCAGAATTCAATCAGACAATGCCACAGCAGTGGCATATATCAATCTCCAGGGTGGCACCAGGAGTCGTGCAGCCCAGAGGGAAGCGAAATGCATCCTGGAATGGGCAGAAAGGTATGTCACAGCCATATCCGCGGTTTTCATCCCAGGAGTGGAAAATTGGAGAGCGGACTTTTTTAAGTCGCCAGCAATTATGCCCGGGGGAATGGTCTCTTCACCCCGAGGTTTTCCAGGCAATATGCCAGCGGTGGGGAACACCGGATGTAGATCTGCTAGCATCCAGATTCAACGCAAAGGTGGACAGATTTGTGTCTCGCACAAAGGATCCCCTAGCTTGCGGTTCGGATGCCCTAGTGTTCCCTTGGGATCAGTTCAAGCTGATATATGCATTCCCACCGCGATTAATCCGCACAGAATCAGGGTAGAAAAGAAACCAGTGATTCTGGTGGCTCCAGCGTGGCCCCGAAGGGCATGGTACGCGGAGATTGTAAAAATGTCAGTGGGAAGTCCTTGGACCCTCCCACATCGTCCGGACCTGCTTTCGCAAGGACCGATATACTACCCTTCCTTACCAGCCCTAGGTTTGACGGCCTGGCTATAGAAGCCCACATTCTAAAAAAGAGAGGGCTCTCTAATCCTGTGGTATCTACCATGATCAATGCCAGGAAGCCGGTATCCAGGCAGATCTATTATAGGATCTAGAAGGCGTACATCACGTGGGGTGAGGCCAGGAAATGGCATCCACGTAAGTACGTAATAGGTAGGATTCTGGACTTCCTACAGTGGGCTGTACATAGGAAGCTTGCCTTGAGTACTATCAAGGGTCAGACGGCCTTGTCAATATTTTTTTTTCAAAGGCCCTTGGCTTTGCATTCATTAATCAAATCTTTCATATAAGGAGTGATGCGTATTAGCCCTCCGGTTAGTATTCCCATATGTCCATGGGACTTAAACCTGGTTCTGTCGGTTCTACAGAAACAACCATTTGAACCATTGCGGCACATTTTCTTGGTTCTTTTCACCAGGAAATTGATTTTCTTAGTAGCCATTTGTTCGGCTAAAAGAGTATCGGAATTAGCCGCCTTGTCCTGTAAGGAGCCATATCTGGTTATCCATAAGGACAGGGTAGTATTACGTCCTCATCCAGCCTTCTTCCTAAGGTGGTATCGAGGTTCCATTTGAACCAAGATGTGGTTCTTCCTTCCTTTTTCCCCAAACCTAGTTCGGTAGAGGAAAAGTTATTGCATTCTTTGGATGTAGTAAGAGCAGTTAAAGCTTATCTTAAAGCCACTGCTCAGATTCGTAGAACGGATACTTTGTTTGTTCTGCCGGAAGGCCCCAGAAAGGGTCAGGCAGCATCAAAATCTACTTTAGCCAAGTGGATTCGACAGGTCATAATACAAGCCTATGGCTTGAAAAGGAGACCGCCTCCGTTCAAAGTTAGGGCGCACTCCACAAGAGCAGTTGGAACTTCATGGGCAGTGCATCACCAAGCCTCCCTGGCTCAAGTACTGTAAGGCCACAACATGGTCCTTAGTACACACGTTTACTAGATTCTACCAGGTAGACGTCAGAAGTCAGGAGGATGTCGCCTTTGGGCGCAGTGTGTTGCAGGCCGCAAAAGAGCCTCATGCCTGATGGCGCCCAGCTTATGTATCCCTCCCCTCATTTGGCATTGCTTTGGGACGTCCCATTAGTGATGACTAAGTCGCTCTGTGTCCCGTGATGTACGAAAAAGAAAAAGGGATTTTTATAACAGCTTACCTGTAAAATCCTTTTCTTGGAGTACATCACGGGACACAGAGCTCCCACCCCTCTTTTTGGGACACTTATTGCTTGGCTACAAAACTGAGGTGCTCCCGGGTGGGAGGGGCTTATATAGGGGAGGGTACTTCCGGTTTGGAATTGGCCAGTGCCAACACCTGAAGGTAATCTATATAACCCATTAGTAATGACTAAGTCGCTCTGTGTCCCGTGATGTACTCCAAGAAAAGGATTTTACAGGTAAGCTGTTATAAAAATCCCTTTTTTGGGGGTCTCTGCAGATGACGCTGGAGGTCTTTTTTTCATATTTGTGAATTAAAAGAGCACAATCCACAATACATTATAGTAGAGGTTGAAAGCTTCTATACTTGTCAGACTGATGGTAATTGCTCGGTGTGTCCAGCTTTGAACATCCACTACTTAGTTGTTTAAGGGCTCATTTACACTTTCTTCAACTTTAACATTAAAGTGATGCTTTTTTTGAAGCCTTAATAAAGCTTGGCAAATGCCCTGTGCGTGTATTGATTTAGTATTTATTTTAAAGGGGCCCATTAGTACCCCCACTCAGCAGATCCCCAGCTCATTGATACCCTTCATTCAGCAGATCCCTTGCTCAGTAGTACCCCCAAGCTCTGCTGATGCCCCACTCAGTAAGTAACCCCCAGCTCTGCTGATCTCTTGCTCAGTAGTAATCCCCAGCTCTGCTGATCCCCCCGCTCAGTAGTAACCCCCAGCTTTGCTGATCCCCCACTCAGTAGTAACCCCAAGCTCTGCTTATCCTCTGGTTTGCTGATCCCCCTATCTCTCCAGTCCCCACTTACCTCCCAATATATTGCTCCAACGCTGCGGACCACGTGTGACATTGCTATTTTCTCCTGCTCCACCCCCCCCCTCAGCTCTGCTGATCCTCTGCCACTCAGTCCTCTCTCTTTGGTCCCCTCTCAACTTCTGCTACAGCGTTCCCATGTTGCACACCCTAGGCAAAACCTAATCTCTCTCCCCCCCCCCCCCCCGGCTCCACTCCCTTTGCCCTGCCCATGTATACCCCACCTTTTTAATGAAGCACCCATCAATGCAGCCTGACCAGCGCCCATCAAATGCAGACTACCAGTGCCCATCAATGAATGTTGGCTTGCTTCCATTCATTCGGGAGTCGGGACACAGACACAGTCCTCCGCCGCTGCGCCTCTGACACTATGTGCAAACAGAGCGGCAGCTGCCTGCTGATGCTGAGACTTAGTTGCTTGCTGCAGAGAGAAGAAAGTAGGAACACCAGTGACCGGGTGCCCTAGGCAACAGTGCGCCCTAGGGGGCTGCCTAGTGGTAGCACCAGCCCTGTCAGAAGGGCAGTAGCCCTTCAGGCTGGGAACTTCTCCTCCTGGACTGGGCTGCCTCAAGCCCAAGACTATTTATGCACTCTGCAGCCGCCTACAGGGCACCCTCCCTCAGGAATTGTCTGAGACCACATAAATATTCAGACTGTTGGTTTGCATCTCCCCAACCCACTATAATCTGGAATCCTCCAGAAGGCAGGGAAGAGCAATCAAACCTGCAGCCTGCAGAGCCCAGAACAGCCCAAAGAAATCACACACATAGCTCTACTAGTTACAGTGGTGCCAATAAGAACTAAATTTGCCTAGCTTTCCTAGCAAACCTATTCAGAAGGTTGCTACAATTATTTTTCTGTGGGTGCCAAGTCATTACCTCTCCTGTACAATTCAGACAGTATATCAACCAGTACAAATGTGTTGGTTAAGGTGGGCTTCTAGCAATGCTGCAGTGTTGGTAGCATAGAAACTCCTGGCCATTCTGATTGGCTAGGATTCAGAGCAGGACACTCCTAGCTATTGGTAGTGAATGAAGTGGAGATAAGCATTAACGGTTCTCTACCTTTATGAAAGTGCCAGGTAAAGCTCTTTAAAGTAATACCACTCCAGGTTAGTTTACACATCCCCGCAACTAGGGATGAGCTCGGTGTTCGAGTCGAACATACGTTCGACTCGAACATCGGCTGTTCGATCGTTCGACGAAGATCGAACGATTTGGGCCGTTCGCGCCTAATTCGAGTGACGCGAACGGCCCACAATGCACTACGCCATCGCAGTGTCATCCAGGCGCTGTGATTGGCCAAGCATGCACTGTGACCCCGCATGCTTGGCCAATCACAGCGCCGGCAGCGAGGAGAGCAATGATTGGCCACAGGCAGGATGCCTGTGGCCAATTATTGCTGAGGGTGTTTAGTACACGCCCCACACTATAAAAGGCCGCCAGCACGGCGGCCTAGTGTAGTGTGTTCCGGAGCAGGGAAAGAGAAGCATAGGCAGGGACAGTGACATTTATTTTTTCTTGCTTAACCTGGATTCCTTTAGTTTAGGGAAAGAGAAGGATAGGTAGGGAGAGTGTCAGTGTGTTTTACTGTGCGAATCCTTGTTTCTAGGGACAGGGAAGGACAGTGAGGGAAATTCTCCTTGTGCTATAGTGTGCTAAAGCATTGATCATCAATCAGCTTTAAAAAAAACATTTTTTCTAGGGACAGAAAACTATAGGTAGGAAGAGTGTCAGTTTCTTTCACTGTGATAATCCTTGTTTCTAGGGACAGGGAAGGACAGTGAGGGAAATTCTCCTTGTGCTATAGTGTGCTAAAGCATTGATCATCAATCAGCTTTAAAAAAACATTTTTTCTAGGGACAGAAAACTATAGGTAGGAAGAGTGTCAGTTTCTTTCACTGTGATAATCCTTGTTTCTAGGGACAGGGAAGGACAGTGAGGGAAATTCTCCTTGTGCTATAGTGTGCTAAAGCATTGATCATCAATCAGCTTTAAAAAAACATTTTTTCTAGGGACAGAAAACTATAGGTAGGAAGAGTGTCAGTTTCTTTCACTGTGATAATCCTTGTTTCTAGGGACAGGGAAGGACAGTGAGGGAAATTCTACTTGTGCTATAGTGTGCTAAAGCATTGATCATCAATCAGCTTTAAAAAAACATTTTTTTCTAGGGACAGAAAACTATAGGTAGGAAGAGTGTCAGTTTCTTTCACTGTGATAATCCTTGTTTCTAGGGACAGGGAAGGACAGTGAGGGAAATTCTCCTTGTGCTATAGTGTGCTAAAGCATTGATCATCAATCAGCTTTAAAAAAACATTTTTTCTAGGGACAGAAAACTATAGGTAGGAAGAGTGTCAGTTTCTTTCACTGTGATAATCCTTGTTTCTAGGGACAGGGAAGGACAGTGAGGGAAATTCTACTTGTGCTATAGTGTGCTAAAGCATTGATCATCAATCAGCTTTAAAAAAACATTTTTTCTAGGGACAGAAAACTATAGGTAGGAAGAGTGTCAGTTTCTTTCACTGTGATAATCCTTGTTTCTAGGGACAGGGAAGGACAGTGAGGGAAATTCTCCTTGTGCTATAGTGTGCTAAAGCATTGATCATCAATCAGCTTTAAAAAAACATTTTTTCTAGGGACAGAAAACTATAGGTAGGAAGAGTGTCAGTTTCTTTCACTGTGATAATCCTTGTTTCTAGGGACAGGGAAGGACAGTGAGGGAAATTCTACTTGTGCTATAGTGTGCTAAAGCATTGATCATCAATCAGCTTTAAAAAAACATTTTTTCTAGGGACAGAAAACTATAGGTAGGAAGAGTGTCAGTTTCTTTCACTGTGCGAGTCCTTGTTTCTAGGGACAGGGAAGGACAGTGAGGGAAATTCTCCTTGTGCTATAGTGTGCTAAAGCATTCCTCATCAACCATCTTTGAAATCCTTGTTTTTTGGACAGTCAGGGAAATTGTCGTTGTGCTATTCTGTGCAAAAGCAATCATCCTCAACCATATTTAGAAATCCTTAAGTAAAGGGACAGAGAAGGACACCTGAAGGTAGCCCTTATTGCTTTTTTCCCATCTCCCTGCAGGCCATCTATTAGAATGTCTGGAAGGCAAACAAGGAGAGGCAGACAGTCAGGAGGCAATAAAAGAGGGCAAGCAGGCTCTGTGTCTGGGGGCAACAGTGCTGGTCGTGGACGCGGTGCATTGTCATCAGCACATGGCCATGGGACACGCTTGTCCTTCTTTTCGGCAGCTGGACATGTTGAGCCACATCATGCCGAAGACTTGGTAGAGTGGATGACCAAGCCCTCCTCCTCCTCCTCATCCTCTCTCACCCAGGCTCAGGGTACTGGCAAAGCAGCTGCCAAAGCGTCCTCTTCCCTGGTATCAATGTCAGACTCATCATCAGTCACTCCTTCCCTAGACCCACCATGTCCTCCTCCTGAGGAGTCCCCCGAACTGTTTGAGCACAGTGTTGGGTACATGCTCCAGGAGGATGCCCAGCGTTTTGAAGGGTCTGATGATGAAACCCAGCTACAGGAAGGCAGTAGCGTGAGAGCAGACAGAGGGGATGCTCAAGAAGGACACCAATCTGGCAGTCATGTTCCAGCAGCTGCAGCATACTGCCAGATTGGCTCCAGTGATGAGGAGGGAGGGGATGATGAGGTCACTGACTCCACGTGGGTGCCTAATAGGAGAGAGGAGGAGGATGAGGAGGAGGCACATCTCCAACGAGGCAGGATGCCCTTTGGTGGCCAGCGTAAGGGCAGTACACCGACGGAATCACACCGCAGAGCTCCGCCTGTGCAGGGCGCTGCCTCTGCCCGTCATTCAAAAAGTTCTTTGGTGTGGGCCTCTTTTGAGGCTAGTGCATCAGATCGCACAGCTGCTGTTTGCAACATATGTCTCAAGCGTATATCGCGTGGCCAAAACATCAGCCGCTTGGGTACCACATGCCTGACCAGACATATGTTGACCTGCCATGCAGCTCGTTGGCAAGCCTACCTCAAAGACCCACACCAAAGAACAAAGCGGACCTCTCCTTGCACCGCATCAGCTGGGATCTCCAACCCCACTATAACTTCAGTCCTCTCTGAAACATGCACTGAGAGGAATGAAGGTGTAGAATTAGGTGTGTCACAGCCAAGTACTTGCGGCCACTCTGCTAGCAGTACACCGACGTCCGATTCTAGCAGGCAAATTTCCCTGCCCCAGCTGCTGGACCGTCGAAAGAAGTTCACTCCCAGCCATCCACATGCCCAGCGGTTGAATGCTAGCTTGGCTAAATTGCTAGCGCTTCAACTGCTGCCTTTTCAGTTGGTAGACTCGGCCCCCTTCCGTGAGTTTGTGCAATGTGCGGTTCCTCAGTGGCAGGTTCCCAAACGCCACTTTTTCTCACGGAAGGCTATTCCGGCTCTCTACCGGCATGTGGAAGGCAATGTCTTGGCCTCGCTGGACAGGGCGGTCAGTGGTAAGGTGCATATTACCGCTGACTCATGGTCCAGCAGGCATGGACAGGGACGTTACCTTTCTTTCACGGCCCATTGGGTCACTCTTTTGGCAGCTGGGAAGGATGCAGGACAAGGTGCAGTAGTGTTGGAGGTTGTTCCACCGCCACGCCTCCAAAATGCTACTACTGGTTGTGACACACCTCTCTCCTCCACCCCCTCCTCTTCTTCTTCCTCCATGGCCTCTTCCTGTGGTTTGTCCTCTGAACCAGCGGTGCTCCGTAGCCGTTCAAGGGGCTACGCAAGTACGCAGGCAAAAAGATGCCATGCCGTGCTTGCGCTGGTGTGTTTGGGGGACAGAAGCCACACTGGGGCAGAGGTCCTGTCTGCTCTGCAGGGCCAGGCCGAGAGGTGGTTGACGCCACGCCAGCTTAAGCCAGGAATGGTGGTTTGCGACAATGGCACCAACCTCCTCTCCGCCCTCCGACAGGGACAACTGACCCATGTGCCCTGTGTGGCTCACGTCCTTAACCTGGTGGTGCAGCGGTTCTTGGGCAGGTACCCGGGCTTACAGGATGTCCTGAGGCAGGCCAGGAAAGTCTGTGTGCATTTCCGCAGATCTTATAATGCCAGTGCTCGCCTGGCTGAGCTGCAAAAGGAGTTGAACCTGCCCAAGAATCGCCTTATATGTGACATGCCCACCAGGTGGAACTCAACGTTGGCCATGCTGCAGCGGCTGCACACGCAGCAGAGGGCCATCAATGAGTACCTGTGCGACTACGGCACCAGGACAGGGTCAGGGGAGCTTGGTTTTTTTTCTCCACGCCAGTGGGGCATGATCAGGGATGCATGCACTGTCCTGGCACCATTTGAGGAGGCCACGAGGATGGTGAGCAGTGACAGTGCATGCATCAGTGACACTGTACCTCTTGTCCACCTGTTGGAGCACACGCTGCGTGGAATAATGGACAGGGCACTTGAGGCAGAACAGAGGCAGGAAGAGGAGGACTTCCTTGCCTCTCAAGGCCCCCTTTACCCAGACAGTGTTCCTTCTGTCCCACCCATCGCACAGGAAGAGGACGAGGAGGAGGAGGAGGAGGAGGAGGAGGATTGTGTCAGCATGGAGGTGGTGTCAGCATGGAGGTGGAGGCTGGCACTCAGCATCATCAGCAGCAGTCTTTTAGGGATGATTTACAGTCCCAAGAAACCAGTGGACTTGTACGTGGCTGGGAGGAGGTGGCTGCGGATCATGTCGTCCTTAGTGACCCAGAGGACTCCGGAGCGAATGCCTCAGCAAACCTACGCTGCATGGCCTCCCTGATCCTGCAAAGTCTGCGGAAGGATCCTCGTATTCTTCGGATCAAGGAGAGGGACCATTACTGGCTGGCCACTCTCCTTGATCCACGGTACAAGGGTAAGGTTGCGGACCTTATGTTACCATCGCAGAGGGAGCAGAGGATGAGACAACTCCGGGAGGCCTTGCAGAAAGGTCTGTGCAACGCGTTCCCAGAGACTGGGAGGTTACAAACTCCTGGTCCTGGACAACGAGTTGCTGAGGCTTCGGCCAGTCAAAGAAGGAGCGGTGGGGAAGGTGGCCGTCTGACCGATGCGTTCAGACAATTCTTTAGTCCGCAGCCCCAAAGTATGATCGGTTCCAGCAACCATCGCCAGCGTCTGATAAACATGGTGCAGGAATATCTAGGGGCAAGGTCAGACTTGGACACCTTCCCCACCGAAAATCCTCTGGCTTACTGGGTCTTGAGGATGGATCACTGGCCAGAGCTTGCACAGTATGCAATTGAGCTACTGGCCTGTCCTGCATCCAGCGTTCTTTCGGAACGCACATTCAGTGCTGCTGGAGGATTTGTCACGGATCACAGGGTGCGCCTGTCCACCGACTCGGTTGATCGACTGACTTTCATCAAGATGAACCAGTCTTGGATCACCACCAGCTACCACACACCTGATGCTGATATAACAGACTAATTGATTTTAACATGTCACATCCCTTCAAGACTGATGCTGATGCTGAGTGTCTGTGCTGTTATGTTGACTGGCTATCCTCCTCCTCCGAGTCCTCAATGATACGATTGATGATGATAGCTTGGAAGATCATTTTTGTTTATGGGTGCCGCCACCAGTGGCTGAGGCCCAATTTTTCAGCCCCTGTTTTACAGGGGCGTGTAATTACAATTTTTTTAGCAATAATTTGCCATAGGGCTCATTGCTGCGCTCCAAGTACAGTATCTGTGAGGGGTTGGAGTGTTGTGGCACCAGTGCCTAAGGCCCAATTTTTCAGCCCCTGTTTAACAGGGGCGTGTCATTACAATTTTTGAAGCAATACTTTG
Source organism: Rana muscosa (assembly GCA_029206835.1). Classification (NCBI taxonomy): domain Eukaryota; kingdom Metazoa; phylum Chordata; class Amphibia; order Anura; family Ranidae; genus Rana; species Rana muscosa. The sequence goes on from CM055117.1 coordinate 22,544,737, forward strand.
CAACAGGGCTCATTGCTGTGCTCCAAGTACAGTATCTGTGAGGGGTTGTAGTGTTGTGCCACCAGTACCTAAGGCCCAATTTTTCAGCCCCTGTTCAACAGGGGCATGTAATTACAATTCTTGATGTAATAATTCACAGCAGGGCCCATTGCTGCACCCACCAAGAGTAACTCTGAGGGCTTACAGTGTTGTGGCAACGCCACCACCACCACCACCACGAAAGGCCCAATTTTTCAGCCCCTGTTCAACAGGGGCATGCAATTACAATTCTTGATCTAATAATTCACAGCAGGGCCCATTGCTGCACCCACCAAGAGTAACTGTCAGGGCTTACAGTGTTGTGGCACCAGCACCACCATCAAAGGCCCAATTTTTACTACCACTGTTCAACAATTATATGTAATTAAAATTCCTGATATAATAGTTGACAGCAGGGCGTTCCAGCACCAACCAAGAGTAACTGTGAGTGCTTACAGTGTTGTGCCAACACCAACAACTAAGGGGCCTATTTCTGCAGAGTATATACGGCAGGTCCCTACTTTCAAACATCCAACTTACAAACGACTCCTACTTGCAAACGCAAGAAGACAACAGGAAGTGAGAGGAAATCTACCCCTAGGAAGGAAAATTCTCTCCTGTAAGAATTAATATGGGAGAAAGGTGTCTCCTCTGTACTGATGCTTTATCAGCAATCCTTGTTTCAAGAAAAACACCACATTTCAAAAACAGTTGTCATTGGGACGGAAAGTGAGGTGAAATGTTCTGAACAGGGGCACAGACAGCAAAACAAATGTTACAGGGGTGATAACCCTTACCTATGTTTTCCAAAAAGTTTAAAAATAGATTTTTGGGCTGGAGCTACACTTAAACAATGTACCTGTTCAAAATTACAAACAGATTCTACATAAGAACAAACCTACAGTCCCTGTCTTGTATGCACCGCCTGTATACGGCTGTTCAGAGTATATAGGGCCTTTTTTATTTTATGTGCGGGGTTCCCCTTAATATCCATACAAGACCCAAAGGGGCTGGTAATGGGCTGGGGTAGGGGGGGGGGGGTGATGGGGTAGCTATGCCATTTTTCTTAAAGATTTTCATCCATATTACCGGGACCACACATTACATTAAAGCCGCAAGCAGTTTTAAATGGCTTTTTTTTCCTTTAGAAGTGTCATTTTGTGCAGGGACAGTTCTAAACACGGGAAACACGTGGCACTTCACAGGCATACTTTAGACACCCCCCAGGTACGATATTTAAAGGAATATTTGACTTTTTTTTTTTCACTTTATGCATCATTAAAATGACTGCTCCCGAAAAACGACCGTTTTTAAAACTTCTTTTTGCATTGATACATGTCCCCTGGTGCACAACCCGGGTTCCCAAACCCTTTTTAGGACAATAACATGCATAATAGTTGTTATAATTAGCACTTTAGAATTCGAACGTTCGCATCCATTGTATTTAATAGGGTTCTAATGTTCGTACGAACTTTCGGTCCGTTCGCGGGTTCTGGTGCGAACCGAACCCGGGGGTGTTCGGCTCATCACTACCCGCAACCCACAGCATGGTGCACATCCAGCTCACCATTGTGGATTATGCACCAATCAAAGGATGATCCAGCAAATAATACTAAATCCTTTATTGTGGTGAAACGGGGTACATAGGGGCAGCAAGATCTCTCTAACACAATTCATGCTAATTAGCATTATGTTTTACCACAATAAGGGAGTTTGCATTATATGCTGGATAAGAATAACTGGCAGGCAGTTACATTTTTAGAAGGTGGTAAACGCATCCCCGGCAAATTCTGTCCATATTTAGCTTAATATGTTGATTTTCTATAAATGTCAGCTCCATCTAGTGTCAATAATGTGTTATTTTTTCTGAAATACCTCAGTCAGGAAAATACCACATTATGGCCACTAGATGGAGCTGATGGTCATAGGAAATATACAAACCTATATTAAACAAAGTAATTTCTCTTTACTCTCTAATTTGCAACTACGCCCTCAAGCACTGACAACAGAAGGTGGTAAACAATGGAAATACTATTGTCTCAGTCACTCTAAATTTGCTGCAGAATAAAAAAAAATTGCTTATTATTTAGTAATTACATAATCCTTTTAATAAGAGAATTTTAAAAAGCTATTACATTCTGAAATCCGTTGTTTAGGCTAGGTTCACACTGCTGCGAATTCAGGGAATACCAGTCTATAGAGCTGAATTCGCATCGCACACGGATCAAACTCGCACAGGACCCTTTTTTCCCGCAGCTTAGATTCGCAACGCATTGATGTGAACGGCACTAATGTAAATCAATGTTATTTAAATGACTTGCGAATTTGAGAAATCGCAACGGCTCAAATTCGCAATAGAATTCGCAGCAGTGTGAACCTAGCCTTACCATCAAATTGATTTTAACTGTAACTTAAAAAGTTTATTATTTCTCAATCTTACCACTAAAGATGTTCTTCTTACCTTTCCGGCAGGTTCCGTTCTCCAACTGTAGCCGGATCTGTCATGAAGGCACCAGGAAAGGGATTATTGAGGGTGAACCGACCTGCTGCTTCATGTGCGAGCCGTGCCCCGATGGCGAGTACTCCGATGAGACAGGTAATTGAAGGGGGAGGGGGACCCATAAACAGGACAACGCCTTTCATTGTTTCCATTGGCTGAGTCTGTGCCATGAGGCTTCTTAAGGAACCAAAGATCAGTGATTGGCACTGGATGCCCAACCATAGTGCTGTTTGCTGTGACCACCTAAAATAAATCCAAAATATGCGCAAATGTAAGGACATCAGCTGTATGTCACAGCTGGGACTTCACATTCATGTCTACACACTGATCCCGGAAAAAGGCCCATTTACAGACCAGCATGTCACTGCCTAATACTGTAGAGGTGTACAATGCTCTGGGGAACCAAACATAAAACTAACAGTCATAGGAATACATAGGGACTCTAAAATGAAGCTTTCACTTGAAGCTCCTCTTCCTGCATGCAATTGAAATTCCCCACCCTCCCTTACATCAGAAGTCAAGAGTTCCCCACCCCCACCCTCCTTTACATCAGATGTCAAGACCCCCCCCTCCCACTATCAGAAGTCAAGAGTTCCTCACCCTCCCTTACATCAGAAGTCAAGAGTTCCCCACCCCCACCCTCCTTTACATCAGATGTCAAGACCCCCCCCTCCCACTATCAGAAGTCAAGAGTTCCTCACCCTCCCTTACATCAGAAGTCAAGAGTTCCCCACCCTCCCTTGCATCAGATGTCAAGACACCCCCCCCCCCCCACCATCAGAAGTCCAGATTTCCCCACCCTCCCTTACATCAGAAGTCAAGATTTCCCCACCCTCCCTTACATCAGAAGTCAAGAGTTCCCCACACTCTCTTACATCTGAAGTCAAGAGTTCCCCACCCTCCCTTACATCAGATGTCATGACCCCCCCCACCATCAGAAGGCAAGAGTTCCCCACCCTCCCTTACTTTAGAAGTCAAGAGTTCCCCACCCTCCCTTACATCAGATGTCAGGACCCCCCCCCAGCCCCCACCATCAGAAGGCAAGAGTTCCCCACCCTCCCTTACATCAGATGTCAGGACCCCCCCCCAGCCCCCACCATCAGAAGGCAAGAGTTCCCCACCCTCCCTTACATCAGAAGTCAAGATCCCCCCCCCCCCACAATCAGAAGTCAAGAGTTCCCCACCCTCCCTTACATCAGATGTCAAGACCCCCCCCCACCATCAGAAGTCAAGATTTCCCCACCCTCCCTTACATCAGAAGTCAAGATCCCCCCCCACAATCAGAAGTCAAGAGTTCCCCACCCTCCCTTACATCAGATGTCAAGACCCCCCCCCCACCATCAGAAGTCAAGATTTCCCCACCCTCCCTTACATCAGAAGTCAAGAGTTCCCCACACTCCCTTACATCAGAAGTCAAGATCCCCCCCCACAATCAGAAGTCAAGAGTTCCGCACCCTCCCTTACATCAGATGTCAAGTGCCCCCCCCCCCCACCATCAGAAGTCAAGATTTCCCCACCCTCCCTTACATCAGGAGTCAAGATTTCCCCACCCTCCCTTACATCAGATGTCAAAGGTTACCCACTGTCAGCGAAATTAGGCTGTACGCAGAGCACACAGCCAGATATTGTGTCTCTAATAGTAACACACTTCGTCTCAATGATATAATGCATCTTAAGCTAAAATTCACTCACCTTCCATTCGATCCCCATTCATACAAATCAAGAAGAATCACCAGACTGGTCTCATCATCAAGGCCTCCCAGCAAAGACAGCCTGCCTGGAGCCTCACGGCTCCTTTTTATTATCAAAAGATCTCACCAGCAGATAATCACCTCCCCCATGGGAGTGGTCATCACAGGATGTCCCCTTCACACAGGAAATGTCCATATAAGGATATCCCTTCCAACAGGGTTATTTAAATACATACAATACATGAATACACTGATGGCTAAAGTCTTATGGGCGTGTCCGGGCAGGGAAAGCGTGTATGCTCTTAACATGGACGCTTTCCCTGACTGAAAACACTCACAAGCTCTCATATTACCGCTGATAGGATTCCTTATTCTACGCTATTCCATAGAATAACGCATGTTCAGATTATACTATTATTGCTTGTGGGAGGCTATCTGCAGGCGCGCAATACGAATCTCGACCAATGCTGATCAACACACCGCCGAGACAAGAGCACACATCTGCCTAAAACCAATAATGTCGTTGCAGAGCGAGCACATCCCCTCCTCAACGATCGTCCGTGCAATGCACAGAGGGCCCCACGTCGGCGGACATACTCCCATGCTGCAAACATCACACTCCAACCTCAAGACGTTTTCCACTACCAGACGGGATTCAACCAGCCTCAGACTGCCCCAGTCAGCTCTTTAGAGTGGGTTGCGGAAGTACTAACACTGGGTGACACTATGACAATACATATTAAATACATCTTCATAAAATTTTCCACAACACCCACCCTCCCTTACATCACAGTGCACCCCTTATGACCTGCTGCTGCAGGGCAGAAGTTGGGGGCAGAGTTGGGAAGCAGAAAGTGCAGGGTCTGGAGGAGGACCAGAAGAGGGCTGCCAGAGTCTGTTGAATGCCAAGACCAGGGGGGACAGTAATGAAGGTTGCTGTGGCTGCACAGAGAGGGGCAGGATCTGTAGGAGTTCTGTCCTCCTCTCTGCTGCCAACTGCTGGGACAAGGTGGGGTGCAGCAGAAGCAGGAGAGGTGCGAGGGCCACATGAAATGGCCTGGCGGGTCGGATTCAGCCTCATTAGAGTTTCTATTGAAATAATGTGTTTTGGCACAAAAGGAGTTGGTAAATCCACATCTACAGTGACCAGGATAATAGATATTCCTATTCTGTATCAAACTGAACCACCATTTACCCTGATAACACATCCCACCTGTAGTGGCAATGACTCCACAAAGTTCTTGTAATCTTCAGGTCTTTAAGCTGAACATAGAGATATCAGTACTTGCACAATGAGAAAGGGTTGTTGGATAGATGCTTAGAGTGGAAAATACATTATTTGTTAAATTTATTTCAATAGTGCACCCTGGAGAGGTGTCCTGTGTGGTCATCTGCTGGTATACTTCATACAGCCAACAGCAGGACATCTTGTGTCATTTGATTAATCCACTGCCACATTTATACAGCAAGCACCTCTCCCAAACAGGTTTGATCAGCAGCTTTGTGCTTTTGCCCATTTTTTGCACCATGAAGATTGGAATTTTGGGGTCCCTTACACCGCTTCAGGCATGTGGGCCCCCTGGAGCAGAGAGCCGGGGGGGGGGTGCTGCCGCCGCAAATTCAGAAGCGGGGGGGCAGCCACGGATTGAGAAGCGGGGGGGGGGGGCTTTGGGTGCTGACGAAAAAAAAAAAAAAAACGTACAAAAAATAAATAAATAATAATTTATAAAAAAAAAAATTATTAAAAAAAAAGGGGGGTTGCCATCCAGGGCCTCTGGGGACCTCTGGGCCCCTTACAAAAAAATTCAAAAAATATATATATTTTTTTTTATAAAAAATACATAAAAAAGGGGGGTTACCATCCGAGGCCCCGGGGACCTCTGGTCCCCTTACAAAAAAAATAAAAAATAATAAGAAAAAAAAATATATATATATTTTTATTAAAAAAAAAGGGGGGGTTGCCATGCGGGGCCCTTGGGATCTCCGAGCCTCTGGGCCCCTTACAAAAAAATAAAATAATAATAAAATAAATAAAATAATATTATTTTTTTTTTATATATATAAAAAAATTCATAAAAAGGGGGGGTTGCCATCCGGGGCCCTGAGGACCTCTGTGCCCCTTACAAAAAAAAAATGTAAAAAAAAAAAAAAAAAAGGGGGGTTGCCATCCAGGCCCCTGGGGACCTCCGGGCCCCTTACATGGCGGCCCTGGCCTTTGTCTAAAAAAAATAAAACCCGTCCAAAACCAAAGAATTTCCCAGCTCAACTCACCAACCAGCCTGCAACAAACCAAATTATCCTAACAGTATGCGTTAAAAACAGGGGTTTAGTCTGCACACATTTGCAAATACATGCGTAAGCTGCAGAGCCACTTCATGGCACCCAGGGCAGGACTTAGGGTGGTGGGGGCCCCTGGGCTTGAGTAACTTTCGGGCCCTAACTTCTATACATTACAAAAATGGGCGTGGTTCACGCAAAATAGTGGGGGTGGCTCGGAAGGGGGTGTGGTAAAAGTCTGAGATGAATGAGGGATGGAGGGAGAAAGAAAGAAAGAAAGCAGAGGCATGGGGGACGCCGGTCATAAAAATGCATCTTGCACTGAGAGGGTCATTAGACACTCATACATTATATAGCGATGCATGGCACTTAGTGAGGCATGGTGGCACTGACCCTAAAGTGGCAATGACAGGGGTATGGGGGCACTGACCATAAAGATGCACCCTGCACTGACAGACAACGGACACCGACCATTATGTTGCACATTGCAGTGAGTGAGGCATGAGGCACATACCAAAAGGTTGCACTGAGGGGGGCACTAACCACAAAATAGCACCTTGCACCGAGCGAGTCATTGGACACTCATGCAGTATATAGTTATGCATGGCTCTTAGCGAGGCACTGACTAGGGCATGAGAGCATTGGTCATAGAGTTGCACCTTGCACTGACAGAGGCATCAGACATGGACTACTATAAAGTTGCACCTTGCACCGAGTGAGGCATGAGGCACTAACCATAAAGTAGCACCTTGCACTAACAGAAGCCTGAAGCACTTACCATAAAAAAGTTCCACCTAGCACTGAATGAGGCATAAGGCACAGACCATAAAGTCACACTGACAGAGGCACTGAGGATAAAATTGCAATGAGTAAGGTATGAGGCACTGACCTGGAGCAGTATATAACATTATGCATGACACATAGAGAGGTATGAGGCAGAGGCGTTGCTAGGGGGGTGCGGGGGGTGCGGTCCGCCCCCGGGTGACACCCGCTAGAGGGGTGACACCCTCCCTTTTTTTTTTTTTTTTTTACAGCTGACCCATTCATTGATTAATTTCACCCCGCTGGGCTGGAAGCCTGGAACAACACCTCCAGCGCCGCGGCCGCGCCTGGTGTGTGTCCTCCGGCTCCTTATTCTTCCTATTCCTAAATTCCAATCCTCCTCCCTACCCTACAGAGCCAGCGAGCGACTCAGCCTGTCACATCATCACACTGCACTGTGATGATGTGACGACACGCACTAGCGTTGCTAGCCAGGTGCGGGGGGGGGCGGGCCGCACCCGGGTGACACCCACCAGAGGGGTGACACCCGTGGGTAGCGCAGCGGCACCACACTGACATTGCCCGCTGCCCTGTGCCTTAGGCTCACGCTGCGGCTGTGTCCCTCAGCGGAGCGGAAGGAAGCCGCCGCCCCCTCTGCCTCCTCTCTGTTTACATCCACAGAGGAGGAGGAGGAGCCCGCGCTCGAGAGACACACCGCTGTGTGTATCTGCCGCTCTGTTCTGAGGTCTGTAAGGTAAGGGGGCATCTTTACTGATGGGGGGAGGGGGTGTCTGTACTGCTGGGGTCTGCACTAGGGGAGTTTGCACCAGGGGGGCTGTAACTGAGGGGGTGTCTGTACTGAGGGGGGTCTGGTACCAAGGGGGTGTCTGTACTGAGGGGGGTGTCTGTACTGAGGGGGGTGTCTGTAACTGAGGGGGTGTCTGGTACTGTGGGGGGTGTCTGTAACTGAGCAGGGTGTCTGTAACTGAGGAGGTCTGCACTGAGGTGGGGGTGTCTGTACTGATGGAGCGGTCTGTACTGAGGTGGGGGTGTCTGTACTGAGGGGGTGTCTGTACTGAGGGGGGTGTCTGTAACTGAGGCGGGTGTCTGTAACTGAGGGGGGGTCTTTAACTGAGGGGGGTCTTTAACTGAGGGGGGGTCTTTAACTGAGGGGGGGTCTGTAACTGAGGGGGTGTCTGTAACTGAGGGGGTGTCTGTACGAGGGGGAGTCTGTACGAGGGGGAGTCTGTACTGAGGGGGGTGTCTGTACTGAGGGGGGTGTCTGTACTGAGGGGGGTGTCTGTAACTGAGGGGGAGTCTGTACGAGGGGGAGTCTGTACGAGGGGGAGTCTGTACGAGGGGTGTCTGTTACTGAGGGGGTGTCTGTTACTGAGGGGGGTGTCTGTTACTGAGGGGGGTGTCTGTTACTGAGGGGGGTGTCTGTACTGAGGGGGGTGTCTGTACTGAGGGGGGTGTCTGTACTGAGGGGGGTGTCTGTACGAGGGGTGTCTGTAACTGAGGGGGGTGTCTGTAACTGAGGGGGTCTGCACTGAGGTGGGGGTGTCTGTACTGATGGAGCGGTCTGCACTGAGGTGGGGGTTCATACTGAGGGAGGCGGGTCTATATTGATGGCGGAGAGTCTGTACTTAGTGGAGCGGGTTTGTACTGAGGGAAGGGATCTATACTGTGGGAGTGGGGTCTGTAGTTAGTGGAGGGGGGTCTGTACTGAGGGGGGACTATAGTTGTTGGGGGGTGACACCATTTTTTTTCGCACCGGGTGACACCAACCCTAGTGACGCCACTGGTATGAGGCACTGATCTGCAGTATAGAAAGTTATGCATTGCACTGATATAGGCAGCACTGACAGAGGTATGAGGCACTGTCGCTGACCTGGTGCTGGTGATATAGGTAGGTATTTAGGGTGACTTACCTGGTTGATCATTCTTCCGATTCTTCTGTCCCCTACTACAAGCAGGACTCAGGAGAAGCCGACTGTCCACTTTGAGCGCCCGCCCTGCAGTGCATTCTGGGAGGTGTAGTCTCTGCAGCGTGCAGGCACAGCCCGGCCGAGTCTAGTGTGTGCTGTAGAGAACTACATCTCCCATCATGCAATGTGGTGCCAACTAGGACAGCGGTGGAGCCTGCTATTGGCTGCTGCCGCTGATGAGGGTGTAACAGGGGGGGGGGACTTTTAATGTTTGTCAACGGTGATGTTCTTTCTGTCACGCTAATCTGACAGAACGCCGGCCCACTCGCGGCTCACCCCGCCAGCCTTTGCCTGATTAGAGAGCTGCCTCTGCAGCAGGGCTGGTGCAAGGATTTTTGACACCCTAGGCGAAACCTCATTTTGGCGCCCCCCTCCCATTAGTTCTGCCCCTGACTCCACCCCCTTTGTATTTGGTGATGGTGGAGGTGGAGGTGGTGGGGGGGAGATTTTTCTTTAGCCGTGAACCACAGGCCCACACCTGCGCCTCTGGACCCGGCCTGAAAACAAATAGCGGCGGCAACGGCTTGCTTCCTTGCGCCAGCCGTGGTATGCAGGTATATGGACATGCTAGGGTAGTATATAGACAGGCTAACTGTGTAACTGCCTGTCTGTACGAGCATACATATACACTGACAATGCCTAAAATAATAATAAATGCACCTTTTTTACCTGCAAAAAGATCTGCATTTATTATTTTTTTTCCAAAGATTAACTTGAACCTCCACACCTCAAATCACCTCAATTTCTGTATTTTCAGGCCTCAGATCACCCCAATTCATCAGTCCCTTAAACGCTTGTTCCCCGCTGCAGCCCCCGCACCTCTGTTTATCTCTGTACCCCCCCCCCACACATCTATTCCCCTCTGTAACCCCCCCACACATCTGTTCCCCTCTGTAACCCCCCCACACATCTGTTCCCCTCTGTATCCCCCCACACATCTGTTCCCCTCTGTATCCCCCCCACACATCTATTCCCCTCTGTACCCCCCCACACATCTATTCCCCTCTGTACCCCCCCCCCCACACATCTATTCCCCTCTGTACCCCCCCCCACACATCTGTTCCCTTCTGTACCCCCCCACACATCTGTTCCCTTCTGTACCCCCCACACATCTGTTCTTCTCTGTACCCCCCACACATCTGTTCTCCTCTGTACTCCCACCCCCACACATCTGTCCTCCTCTGTACTCCCACTCCCGCACATCTGTTCCCCTCTGTACCCCCCCCCACACACATCTGTTCCCTTCTGTACCCCCCGCACATCTGTTCCCCTCTGTACCCCCCCCCCACACACAACTGTTCCCTTCTGTACCCCCCGCACATCTGTTCCCCTCTGTATCCCCCGCACATCTGTTCCCCTCTGTACCCCCCCCACACATCTGTTCCCCTCTGTACCCCCGCATGTCTGTTCCCCTCTGTACCCCCCCACACATCTGTTCCCCTCTGTACCCCCCCCCCCACCCACCTCTGTAACTACATAATGCAATATAAACAATATAAACTTGACAGCAGAAAAAGATTTTTTTTATTCTGGTTACTGGGTGCAGGCAGCACTGAGTGTGCTGCCTGTTTTTCCTCTACCTGTGCGAACGCCGTGGCGGGGTCACCGGCTCAAGGAGAGCAGTGCTGCTGCCTGTCCTCACAAACAATCCCGACAGGAGGAGGAGGGCGGGCGGGGGAATCGCGCCAAGCCCGAACTTACATGCAGCCAGGCTTCCATCCATCTCATTCGTTCCATGATTTATCCTGCAGGCACTTCAGGGCCCCGGCCGGCCGGCGCTTCTCTTTGTTCGGGCTCCCTCCCCTCACTGCCGCTGCTAGGGTGGCGTGGCACTGCAGGCTGGGAACATCTCGGTGACAACGTGAGTGGTAGCGCCGGCCCTGCTCTGCAGGCAGGGGCCCCCTATTGGGCGGGGCCCATGGGCTTGAGCCCAGTCAAGCCCAATGGTAAGTCCGGCCCTGATGGCACCCCAGTATTATCTGAACTCCTAAATCTATGCATTTTTTAAAAAAAACTCCATGGTAGAAGCACATGTAAACGTGAAGAGGCTCTGCAGTTAACGCATGTATTTGCAAATGTGTGCAAACTAAACCCCTGTTTTTAATGGATACAGGACAGGATAATTTGGTTGGTTGCAGAATGGTTGGTGAGTTGAGCTGGGAAATTCTTTGGTTTTGTTTGACATGCGACGCCCTTCCATGTGCACCTTGCTGTGAAAAACAGTTATGGGTGGGGGCAGGAGGGGACATTTGTTTGTACTGTTGAAAAACTGGTGGGGGGGACACACTGGACACCTTTGCTGCCATTGTGCTATATGCTGGGTGTCCAGTGGGCCCCTGTGCCTTTAAGGAGGGGTGGGTTCCTGACAGATCTCTCCCAGCCTGTCTGCAAGGAAACATAAGACATAAACATAAAAAAACAGCCTTTGGAATACAGAGTAAAAATAAAAAAAATATTAATAAACTGTTTTAAATTGTCATACAAATATATATTTGAAGTCAAATCTTTATTATTTTTTGGCAATAACAATATGGTGTGGGGGGGGGGGGGGGGATTTCTGTCTCTTAGAATAAGAGGGAGGTGAAGCCTCCATTAATCTACATGTAATATCCTGTCCCTATTGTGTTTAGCTGATTAGTGGGCAGGGAGGAGGAGGGAGGAGGGAGGAGGAGGGAGGAGGAGGGAGGGGGAGGAGGAGGGAGGGAGTGGGCTGTCATTTACCATGTATACAGTGCCTTGAAAAAGTATTCATATCCCTTGAGATTTTCCACATTTTGTCCTGTTACAACCAAAAACATAAATGTATTTTATTGGGATTTTATGTGATAGACCAACACAAAGTGGCACATAATTGTGAAGTGGAAGGAAAAAGGATAAATGGTTTTCCAATTTATTTACAAGCATTTGTATTCAGCCCCCTTTACTCTGATACCCCTAACTGAAATCTAGTGGAACCAATTGCCTTCAGAAGTCACCTAATTAGTAAATAGAGTCCATCTGTGTGTAATTTAATCTAAGTAGAAATACAGCTGTTCTGTGAAGCCCTCAGAGGTTTGCTAGAGAACGTTAGTGAACAAACAGCATCATAAAGGCCAAGGAACACACCAGACAGGTCAGAAATAAAGTTGTGGAGAAGTATAAAGCAGGGTTAGGTTATAAAAAAAATATCCCAAGCTTTTAACATCTCACAGATCTCTGTTCAATCCATCATCTGAGAATGGAAAGAGTATGGCACAACTACAAACCTACCAAGACATGGTCGTCCACCTAAACTGACCAGCCGGGCAAGGAGAGCATTCATCAGAGAAGCAGCCAAGAGGCCCATGGTAACTCTGGAGGAGCTGCAGAGATCCACAGCTCAGGTGGGAGAATCTGTCCGCAGGACAACTATTAGTCGTGCTTCTCCACAAATCTGCCCTTTATGGAAGAGTGACAAGAAGAAAGAGATTGGTGAAAGAAAGTCATAAGAAGTCCAGTTTGCAGTTTGAGAGAAGCCATGTGGGGGACACAGCAAACATGTGGGGGACACAGCAAACATGTGGGGGACACAGCAAACATGTGGAAGAAGGTGCTCTGGTCAGATAAGGCCAAAATAGAACTTTTCAGCCTAAAAGCAAAACGCTATGTGTGGCTGAAAACTAACACTGCACATCACCCTGAACACACCAACCCCACCGTGAAACATGGTGGTGGCAGCATCATGTGGTGGGGATGCTTTCTTTAAAGCAGGGACAGGGAATCTGATCAAGCTGGTCAGAGTTGATGGGAAGATGGATAATATTATTCAGGATTTATATAGCGCCAACAGTTTACGCAGCGCTTTACAATATAAAAAAGGGAGACAATACAGTTATAATACAATAAAATACAAGAGGATTAAGAGGGCCCTGCTCAGAAGAGCTTACAATCTAATAGGGTGGGGCAGGTGGTACAAAAGGTTGTAACTGTGGGGAATGAGCTGATGGAAGTGGTAAAAGATTAGTTGGAGACGTGATTGACTTCCCTGAAGAGGTACGTTTTCAGGGATTGCCTGAAGGTAGCAAGAGTAGGGGGTAGCCGGACAGGTTGAGGTAGCGAATTCCAGAGGATGGGAGAGGCTCTGGAGAAATCCTGGAGACGAGCATGGGAGGAGGAGACAAGGGGGAGCTTGAAAGTGGGAGGTCTTGGGAGGAGCGCAGAGGACAGTTTGGGTGATGTTTGGAGACCAGATTGGTGATGTAGCTCGGGGCAGAGTTGTGGATGGCTTTGTAGGTTGTTTAATTCGCAGGGTGATCGGGAGCCAGTGTAGGGATTGGAGGAGAGGGTTGGCAGACATTGAGCAGTTGGTAAGGTGGATAAGCCTGGCAGCAGCATTCATGATAGACTGAAGAGGGGAGGAGCCTATGGAGAGGCAGGCCAATAAGAAGGGAGTTGCAATAGTCAAGGTGAGAGATAACGAGGGAGTGAATGAGGAGTTTGGTGGTTTCATTTGTTAAAAAGTGGAGAATTTCTTTATCGTACACCACGGGACACAGAGCTAGTCATTACATAATGGGTTAAGGGTCACCAGCGGTGATTGGACACTGGCACAACCAATGGAAGACAGTTCCCCTCCATATAACCCCTCCCATCAGGGAAGTACCTCAGTTTTTTCGCCAGTGTCGAAAGGTGTTGGACGCGTTAGGAGGTGCTAAAGGAAAGCTCTACCAAAGAGACCCTCTGGGGGTAAAAGAGCTATGCTTTCGGATCCATCCAAGACGCCTACAAGTTAAGCCGAATCTGGATGGGATCCGGGCCTCATCCATGAGGCGTCGCCTGTAATGTCTCTCTTCGGAGGACTGGGCTCTAAGATCCAGCACTTTCGCTATTTCGCTATAAAGTCCTGGTAAGAGTCTTGTACAAGGCCCAGGGGAGAGGTATCCTTTAAATAGGAACCCATATCCCTGAAGGTTGGCACACATAGCCCACCGTGAAGGGTGAAGTTTGGTATCTGTCTGAAAACTTTCAGCAGAAAAACCTGCGGCGTGGATAAGGTGAGATTAGAAGATCCATAACTAGGTTGGGACCTTTTTTCAAGAAGTGGATGTCTTCTTTTTTTCCACCACTGGTGGGAGTAAAGAGCTGAATATACTCACCTCACTCTGTTCAGTGTCGGCTTCGGCGAAGTACACTGCTCGTCACCTCCGCTGCTGAGCTTGCTTGGGCACCCCGCTCCTCCTTTCGGTGGCCGACCAGACACCTGCAGATGCAGGTAAGTGGGAACAGGGGCTGATGAGAGTCCTCTCTCACTATGGCCACCACCATAGCGCTAAAGGCCGCGCGCGCACGGGAGCGCGCTTTATCGGAGGAGGGGGGGAGGGGCGAAGGCGTGCGCGGGCACGTGGCGCGCGCAGGCACAGAAACGGCGCCAAATTTAAAAGACTGTCAGTGTGAGAAGCACTGCAGCAGCAAGCAAGCTCGTTAGTTCTCTTGTTCCTGGCAGAGAAACACAGCAGCTATACAGGGACGTAAGACTCCATGTGGTTGGACTGGGTACTTCCTAGAAGACATCCATGTTATGCATAGTTATGTGTTAAAAGTTGCATACTTAATGTATTTGCTAAACTAAACACGGTAGTATATGCATTTAGGTACCTTGTATTTTGTCTAAACAGTAAGTCTTCCAGGGGAAGTAATGCGGACAAAAAGAGATAAAAGAGCACCGCCGCCTGAGACAGGAGGCTCTAGCTGTGCTGACTCGGTACCTTCCTCTCCTGTGTTGCCAAATGCACCTGTACAGGATGAGCCATTACCTCTGTCAGGTATGGCGGCTTCCCCAGTGAAGCCTGGGCCTGCATATGTCACTGAGGACACTTTATCAGCTGCCCTAAATAATCTGGAGGAGAAAATTGCTGCCTTAATCGCTAAATCCTCTAAAAAGGACAATAAGCGAAGCAGATCTCCTCCAGTATTGGACCTCCCTTCAGAAGTACCTGAGGAGGAGGAGGATGAGGAGGAGGCTACATCAGCAGAGGATGAGGAGTCAGACGGATCAGGGATATCGGATGAGCCTTTTTCGGTATCCCAGATTTTAAAGTCACAGGTACAATGCTATGCAGGAGCCGTGCGAGCTGCATTTAGGTTACCCTCTTTGGAGGTAACAGAATCACCTGTCTCCTACCTAGGATCATTAAGATCCCTGCAAGGTGCATGCTCCTTCCCGGTTCATCCGTTACTAGAGGATCTATTGTACGCAGACTGGCAACATCCAGATAAACTTTTTTGGAGGTAAAAAACGCTTAACATTCTTTATCCTATGGAGGAAAATTTTTTAAAGAAATAGAGCCTGCCTGCGGTAGATGCGGCTATTTCTTGTGTAAATAAAAACCTGACATGTCCAGTGGATAATGTACAAGTGTTTAAAGATCCTTCTGAGAAGAAGTTGGAATCCCTCTACTGAAATCCTCCTTCCTCTTGGCCGGCTCAATTATCCAACCTGCAGTAGCAGCAGTCGGTATGTGTCAGGTCATCAGCCAACAGGTAAAGCAGGGGCTGAAGGAGCTGCCTTCAGAGCAGGTAAAAAATTGGGAGAATTTGCCTAAAGCCTTATGCTTCACAGTGGATGCCATGAGAGATTCTATCATACAGGCATCACGCCTTACACTCCAGCTGGTACAGATGCGCAGAGTACTTTGGCTTAAGCATTGGTCAGCGGAAGCCCCATGCAAAAAGTTGTTGGCAAGTTTCCCGTTCCATGGCGAACGCCTTTTTGGGGAAGATTTAGAAAGATATATCCAAAAGATATCAAGTGGTAAAACGACACTTTTACCTGAGAGAAAGAAAAACAAGAGACCTTGTTTTAAACGCACTCTCTCCCTAGCTCCCGGGAAATCAGACTCCAGCCAGTGGCGACGGCCTTTTCAGCCGCCCACAAAAGCCAAAGAACAGGCTCAGAAGAACAAGAAGCCGTGGGGTTCAAGAGCTAATAAGCAAGCCCCCAAAACCTCTCATTGAAGGGGCGCCCCCGCTCGGCCGAGTGGGGGGAAGGCTTCGTCAGTTCTCAGCGACTTGGCGGACAGAAACCCAGGACAAATGGGTGGTATCCACAATATCCTCAGGGTACAAACTGGAATTTCAAGAGATCCCATCTTCTCAATTCCGAGGTTCAAGACTCTCCAAGGATCCACAAAAAAGAGGATCCTTCTTCAAAGGTTTGAATCACTTAATAGCTCAAGGGGTGGTTACAGAGGTACCCCAAAAGAAGCGAGGTTCAGGTTTTTACTCAAACCTCTTTGTGATTCCAAAACCGAACGGAGAAGTCAGACCCATCCTGGATCTAAAATCTCTAAACCGGTTTCTGAACGTTCGCCATTTTCGAATGGAAACGATTCGATCCGTGGTCGCTACTTTAAAAGGCGGAGAATTCATGGCGTCCATAGATATCAAAGACGCATATCTACACGGACCAATCCTCCCCGCTCACCAAAGATTCCTAAGGTTTGCGGTAGAAGACGCCACTTTCAATTTGTGGCCCTGCCATTTGGTGTAGCCACCGCGCCCAGAGTATTCACAAAGGTGCTAGCTCCTCTGTTAGCAAACCTGAGAACACGGGGCATTGCGGTAACAGCCTATCTAGACGATCTACTATTAATAGATCAGTCAAAGGAGGGATTGGATCACGCTGTAGACACTACAGTAGGATACCTGGAGCATTTAGGATGGATTATAAACTTACAAAAATCCTCTCTCCAGGCCCAAAGAAGGTTAGTGTACCTGGGCATGATCATAGATACAGCCCAAAACAGGGTATACCTGCCAGAGCCAAAGATACAGTCTCTGAAAGACCTGATCCACAAGGTCAAAGCAAACAAAAGGCCGTCTATTCGCCTTTGCATGAGACTATTGGGAAAGATGGTAGCCTCCTTCGAGGCGGTCCCTTACGCCCAGTTTCATTCGAGACTACTTCAAGGCAATATTTTAGCCTCCTGGAACAGGAAGAGCCAAGCTCTGGATATACCCATGCGCCTGTCCTCACAGGTACGCCACAGCTTCAATTGGTGGCTAGAAGCCAAGAATTTACGGAAGGGAAAGTACTTCCTCCCAGCAGCCTGGAAGGTGGAGTCTACGGATGCCAGCCTATCGGGCTGGGGTGCAGTATTCGAAGAGGCTTCTACCCAGGGAACCTGGGCCAAGACTCAGGGGATCCTGCCCATCAACGTGCTAGAGATCCGGGCAGTATATCTAGCCCTCAAAACCTGGACATACAGGTTACAGGGCCACCCAGTTCGGGTTCAATCCAACAATGCTACGGCAGTAGCTTACATCAATCACCAAGGAGGCACCCGCAGTCGGGCAGCCCAAAGAGAGGTGAACCGGATCTTGGCATGGGCAGAAGAGCATGTACCTTGCATCTCTGCAATCTTCATTCCAGGGATAGAAAACTGGCAAGCAGACTACCTGAGTCGTCAGCAGCTGCTACCAGGAGAGTGGTCTCTTCACCCCGAGATCTTTCAGGCCATATGTCTGAGATGGGGAAACCCAGATGTAGACCTGCTAACTTCCAGGTTCAACAAGAAATTGGACAACTTTGTGTCCAGAACAAGAGATCCTCTAGCCTACGGGACAGATGCTCTAATAACTCCATGGAATCAGTTCTCACTGATCTATGCATTCCCTCCGATCCCTCTTCTACAAAGACTGCTTCGCAGGATCAAGGAGGAGGGAATACCAGTAATCCTAGTAGCCCCAAACTGGCCCAGGAGGCCTTGGTACGCCGAGATCGTAAAGATGGCGATAGGAAGGCCCTGGAAGCTTCCACTTCGACACGACCTGCTGTCACAGGGTTCAGTATTCCACCCTTCCTTACAAAGGCTAAATTTGACGGCCTGGCTGCTGAGACCCACATTTTGAAAAAGAGAGGGGTCTCTGGTCTGGCTCTTTCTACGCTCATTAATGCTAGAAAGCCAGCCTCCAGACTCATCTATCATAGAGTCTGGAAAGCATACGTTTCCTGGTGTGAATCCAGAAGTTGGAATCCTCAGAAATATGAAATAAGCAGGATTCTTGCTTTTTGCCAGCTAGGAGTGGATATGAAATTAGCCCTTAGCACCATCAAGGGTCAAATATCGGCTCTATCAGTCTTCTTTCAGAGACCATTGGCATCTTACTCCCTAGTTCGGACATTCATTCAGGGGGTACTGAGGATAAATCCTTCAGTTAGGTCTCCCTTGTGTCCATGGGATTTGAATTTGGTATTGTCAGTGTTGCAAAAGCAACCTTTTGAACCTATTCGCCATATTCCTTTAATTATATTGAGTAGGAAGTTGGCCTTTCTGATTGCTATAGCTTCTGCTAGGAGAGTATCAGAGCTAGCAGCTCTTTCTTGTAAAGAGCCTTATTTAATTTGTCACAAGGACAAAATCGTATTACGACCCCATCCGGCTTTTCTGCCTAAGGTGGTGTCGGCTTTTCACTTGAATCAAGACATTGTTCTGCCTTCCTTTTTTCCAAACCCGCGGACGGCGGGGGAAAAATTATTACACTCTCTAGATCTAGTGAGAGCGGTAAGGGTGTATCTGCAAGCAACCGCTCAGATACGTAAAACAGATGTTTTGTTTATTTTACCAGATGGTCCCAAGAAGGGCCAAGCGGTATAAAAATCCACCATTTCCAGGTGGATTAGACAAGTAATTGTTCAAGCTTATGGTTTAAAGAACAGGACTCCTCCCTTTCCTGTTAAGGCGCACTCTACCAGGGCGATAAGTGCTTCATGGGCAGTGCACCACCAGGCTTCGATGGCTCAGATCTGTAAAGCTGCAACTTGGTCTTCAGTCCATACATTTTCCAAATTCTATCAAATAGATGTGAAGGGACATGAGGATTCCGCCTTCGGGCGAAGTGTGCTGCAGGCAGCAGTATAGGGCTTCTGGTCCGCAAGCGGCCTGTTTGATCTGTGTCTCCCCCCCTTCATATGAGCATTGCTCTGGGACGTCCCATTATGTAATGACTAGCTCTGTGTCCCGTGGTGTACGATAAAGAAAGTAGGATTTTTATAACAGCTTACCTGTAAAATCCTTTTCTTGGAGTATACCACGGGACACAGAGGTCCCCCCCTTCTTATGGGAACCTTACTGCTTTGCTACAAAACTGAGGTACTTCCCTGATGGGAGGGGTTATATGGAGGGGAACTGTCTTCCATTGGTTGTGCCAGTGTCCAATCACCGCTGGTGACCCTTAACCCATTATGTAATGACTAGCTCTGTGTCCCGTGGTGTACTCCAAGAAAAGGATTTTACAGGTAAGCTGTTATAAAAATCCTACTTTTAGAGATGTTATGGAGGTGAATTTTACAAACTTTTGACAACGATTGGACTTGAGGCTGAAATGACAAGTCAGAGTCTAGGATTACACCGAGTACTCTGGCGTGAGGGGAGGGACTGATGGTTGCATTGTTGATTTTGATGGAAAAGTCATGGAGGGGGGCACTCAGTTTTAGAGAGATTTCGTTTAAGGAAGTGGTGCGACATCCATGCTGAGATGTCAGTTAGTAAGTTAGTAATGCGAGAGGAGACTGAGGGAGTGAGGGAAGTAGTAGACAGATAGATTTGGGTGTCATCGGGGTATAAGTGGTATTGGAAGCCGTGGGCGGGTATCAAGTGACCAAGGGAGGAGGTGTAGATGGAGAAGAGAAGGGGCCCAAGAACGGAGCCTTGGGGAACCCCCACAGAAAGGGGCAATGGAGAGGAGAAGACAGAGTTGTAGGTAACACTGAAGGAGCGCTGTGATAGGCAGAGAACCAGGATAGAGCAGAATCTTGGAGGCCAAGGGAATGGAGTTTATTGAGAAGGAGCGGGTGGTCAACAGTATCAAAGACTGCAGAGGGGTTGAGTAGAAGGAGTACGGAGTAGTGGCCGTTGGTTTTAGCAGTTAGTAAATCGTTGGTGAGTTTTAGTAAAGCAGTTTCCGTGGAGTGCTGCGAGCGAAAGCCGGACTGTAAGGGGCCAAGAAGGTTATTTTCACTGAGGTAGGAGCCAAGACGGTTGTAGACGAGGCGTTCTAGAAGTTTAGAGGTGAATGGGAGCAATGAGATAGGCCTAAAGTTGTTCAGGTTGGTGGGGTCCAGTGAGGGCTTTTTAAGTATGGGAGTGATCTGTGCGTGTTTTAGAGGGGAGGGGAAGGTGCCACTAGAGAGGGAGAGATTGAAGATGTGAGTATGGGGGAGCATAGGATAGAAGAGAAGGGTGACCGTAGTAGTTGTGGGGGAACAGGATCCAGGGGACAATTGGTTAGGTGGGCATCTGAGTAAAGTTTTGTAACCTCTTCAGTAGTAGCCAGTTCAAAAGAGGAGAGCGTTTAATTTGCTGTTAGGCAAGGTATGTTGAGAGGGGAAGATGTATGCACAGTGGAGGTGTCCTCACGAATTGCATCAATCTGGTCTTTGAAGTGATTGGCAATCTCTTGGGCAGCGAGTGAGTTAGTGGGTAAAGGGGGTGGGGGACGAAGCAAAAAGTTAAAGGTTGAGAAGAGCCAACAGGGATTGGATGACAAAGTATTAATAAGAAAGACAAAGTAGGCTTGTTTGGCAGCATGGAGGCAGGAACTGTTTTTTAGAAGGGCAGATTTATACAGGGTGAAGTCCATTTGGTATTACGCCACAGTCGTTCAAGAGCACGGCAATGTCTCTTGAAATTTCTAGTGTTGTCAGTTTGCCAGGGTTGTAACGGTCGGGGCCTCATAATGCGTGTGGTTAGAGGAGAAAGTGCATCCAGTGATGATCAGAGTGAACTGTTGTAGACAGAGGGTGGCCAGGTCAGGACAGGGGAGAGATTATAATTTAAATGTAGGTGTATCACCACAAGATGGCATTGTGGAAACAAAACAGGTATAATGCCGCGTATACACGACCGTTTTTCATGACGAGAAAAATGCAATTTTTTAATTTGGTCATTAAAAACGATCGTGTGTGGGCTCCATTAAAAATTTGTGTAGCGATACCCTCAACTTAAGAGAGCCGCAAAGTATAGGTATGGAGAGTATGGGACTTTTAAGGTGCAACAACTACACAATGTTCTATTTAAAATATGATTTTATTACAAAGACATTTTCATAGAAAGATATATTTTCTCATATGTACATTAAATACATGAGCCATCGAATAAACATATTTAAAATTTCCAACATGCATATAGACAGATTAACTCAACATGTTTCGCCAGTTTTTGGCTTCTTCAGGAGTTGTGTCATGCAATTGCTGAGAATAAAAAAAAAGGAAAATAAATACAACATAATTTGTTCAATCTATTATCAAAGTTAAAGACACAAAAAACACAAAAAATATAGTTGTATTTAGAGATGACTGAAAACCAAATCCACCCAGAAGGATATTTCCAGTCTCAGTTCAGTTTTACCCCATATTATATATATATGCTTTACCTGTAAATTTGTTGGTATGATCATAAAGAAAGGGTAAAAAACGGATAACCAGTAGGTTGAGCCACGTAGGGAGACCTCAAAAGGAAAGATTATTGGTGTATCATAGAAGGGAGAATATACTGGCACGAGTAGCCACCCGAAGCACACCAACAGAAGAACAGAGGATCATCTGGGGGAAACTATGAAAAGGAGTATTGGTCAGAACTTATAATATCTTTTATGTTGACTTACTTCGTCTTATATCTTATATTTCCCATCCATATTTACCTTTCTATATATCAAACTGATTTCCAAACACGCAACCAAAGAGATGGATGAGGGGGAGAAAAAGGAGTGGTAGAGAAGAAAAAAGGGAAATTATCCCAATCTCTCCAAATCACCCCTTGTTGCCCCACTTCTATCCGCTCTATGGAGACACAAAAAAAGAGAGAAGAAAAAATTATTAATTATAAGGATGTTAAATAACCTTGTTTTATTATGTTTTAGTTTTTATTTTTTATTTCTATATATAGTCAAAAATTGCCATATATTTATGACTATTGATTACCTATTGTTTTCCCACATCTGGGTTAGATCCACCTTAAGATATTTTTACCGGTATAAGCAACCAGTTCCTAAGAAAATTAAAAAATATATATGTATGTATAAAGATTGCTACTTTGAATTAACAGCCTATTAGACCAAAAAGATAGGATAAGAACAATGATTCAGTATCAAGTCATTAATTACCTTAGCCTAGTAACGCAAGACGTCTTTTCCCCAGGGTGTTGGTCATGTTACTGAATTAAACCAGACTGTGCTCTGGACTATATATCTCCCCTCCTCCTTCCCATTGGACGCCTATTTCGCGCCAAATCAATGGGAGGAGCGGGCGCGTCATTTCCTGCATCCACCCCCTTTGCTATGCTGACCCGGATGTGACGATCGTGCTGGAGAATGCCGCACCGATGCTTGCAGGCCACTGCAAACCAGTCTAGTGGACGAGCCCCCGACAGGCAGGAAGCGCCGCAAACCTGATACAGGAAGCGGAAGTGGCCTAAAGTATAGAAAAAAGGCCAACTTCCCTTTAACTACAGCACTGTCGACACATGTTGATGTTAAGTATGGGGCCAGGATATCATCGCGGGTTTTGTCAGATGGCGCTCCCCTTGTTCCCAGTTTGAGGACAAAGGAAAGCGCCCTGGGCGCCCATATGATCACCTAATCTGCCCCCTTCTATGGAGGTGAATATTTTTGGCTCAATTGTGTTCCGTTTTATATAAACATATATCAAATATATTTTACTGAGATTGAAACATTTCCCTCTGAATAGATAGGGATATATATTCAGCCATCTACATTTTACACTATAGGCAACAAAAATCATTAAACACAATATAATAGATAAACAACATTCGAGTTGTTTAGAACAAAGTTTACATAACCAGCATTACTATTGAGATCCTATAGAAAGGGTTTGAAGCTGATGGACTCATTTAACCCCGGGTACATAGTTGCTCTTAAACTATGTATCCATCTGGTTTCCCGTTGTAGGAGATTTTTATCCACATCACCACCTCTTTCATTTATAGATATATATTCTAGGGCAAAAAATTTGATCTTATGTAGATCGAAGGAGTGAAAAAGGCCACTGTGTCGGCTAATAGGAGTCTCCATTTTTTTCTTCTTAATAAGAGACACATGGTCTCTTATTCTATGAAAAAATGGCCTTTTCGTTTTTCCAACATAAAAGGCCTTACAATCACAGATCATCAAATAAATGACGCCAATTGACTGGCAGTTACAGAAAAAATTGGGTCTGTAGGTGATTCCATTAGGCAAAACTAATTCAGTTACATCTAAGATGAACCTACAATACTCACAGTGACCACATGGTGCAGAACCCTTTCTACTTTCAATCCTTTTAGTTTCAAAGTGACTATGTACTAGTTGGTCTTTTAAAGATCTGGATTTCCTGTATGTAATTTGAGGGAACGGCTTAACATATTTTGAAATAGTCTGGTCAGTTGCTAGCAGTGGCCAGAATTTTTCAATGATCCTTCTTCCAACGATAGGCTGTGTTTGATTCATATGCCAAACGATCCCTATAGTATTTCTTATCTTTAGTTTTGAGGATATTGGAGACAAAGAGCTCCAAGTGTTTTTCTAAAAGAGCCTCTCTATTTGAGAAGGTTTCTTCAGTAATCAAATTGGAGTTATCAGCATATAGTTTTTCTATGTCATTATTTACTATTTCCAGATCTTTCGAATAGTTTAGGCATAAAGCCTCCATCATTTTAAATGAACATGACTGTAGATTAGACTCCCAGTTTAGTTTAAATTCTGTCTCTATTTTAAACACATTAGGAAATATCTGTATACGTAGTCCCCATGGTACGATTTTATCCTCTAAATATTTCAAAAAATACCTGTGATTCCAGAAAATACGAGCTTTCTTTTCCAACAGTCGTTGAAGGCTATTGAAAAAACGTTCAAGGGTCATTCCACCAAATGTAGACCCTTGGGCAAGATGAATTTTTGTCATAAGACCATCAAATGCCGACCCCCTATAGGTAGCCATGCTGGTTGAAAAACTCTGTTATACAAATAAGAAACTATAAAGAAATTAATCTTTAAACACAATTCAAAAAAAAAGATAATCTATTTAAACAAGATGATATAGAGGTGACAGGTATAAGAAAGATTTTGGGCGTTTTCCACCCGGTATAATCACACGGAAAATTTGAAGATAATACCTATCACCTGTATCTCATAGGCACCACATCCCTTAATTTGTAAACTAAGTATAGGTATGGAGAGTATGGGACTTTTAAGGTGCAACAACTACACAATGTTCTATTTAAAATATGATTTTATTACAAAGACATTTTCATAGAAAGATATATTTTCTCATATGTACATTAAATACATGAGCCATAGGAACGGGAGATTTTTTCGTCTCAATCAATGGAAATGTTTTTTGATAAGGTCTTGATTTGGCGACGCTTTATCGATGACATTTTTATGGTGTGGACTGGCTCTTTAGAAGAATTAACCTCCTTTATGTCTATATTGGCTGTAAACTCTTTTAATCTGAAGTTTACAATGATGTGTGATCAAAATTTGATAAACTTTCTTGACATTACGATCTATTTGAATCCTGATAATACTTTGGGATCCTCCCTATATAGAAAGCCTTCATCAGGCAATACCATCTTACATGCCAAAAGCTCTCATCCTAGAACTCTGGTACAAAACATACCGTATGGTCAATATCTACGAATTCGAAGAAATTGTAGCAAGGAAGCAGACTTTGAGAAGGAGGCTTCAGCCCTCCAATCTCGGCTGATTGCTAGGGGATATAGCAGGTCAACCCTTAAAAAAGCCTATAAACGAGCAAAAAACAAAAATAGGAAAGATCTAATACATCCTAAAAAAACTCAAACCAAAGACCAAACGGTACGCCTAATTACCAGGTTCTCAGGTGAACACTATAAAGTAAGAAGGATCATTGAAAAATTCTGGCCACTGCTAGCAACTGACCAGACTATTTCAAAATATGTTAAGCCGTTCCCTCAAATTACATACAGGAAATCCAGATCTTTAAAAGACCAACTAGTACATAGTCACTTTGAAACTAAAAGGATTGAAAGTAGAAAGGGTTCTGCACCATGTGGTCACTGTGAGTATTGTAGGTTCATCTTAGATGTAACTGAATTAGTTTTGCCTAATGGAATCACCTACAGACCCAATTTTTTCTGTAACTGCCAGTCAATTGGCGTCATTTATTTGATGATCTGTGATTGTAAGGCCTTTTATGTTGGAAAAACGAAAAGGCCATTTTTTCATAGAATAAGAGACCATGTGTCTCTTATTAAGAAGAAAAAAATGGAGACTCCTATTAGCCGACACAGTGGCCTTTTTCACTCCTTCGATCTACATAAGATCAAATTTTTTGCCCTAGAATATATATCTATAAATGAAAGAGGTGGTGATGTGGATAAAAATCTCCTACAACGGGAAACCAGATGGATACATAGTTTAAGAGCAACTATGTACCCGGGGTTAAATGAGTCCATCAGCTTCAAACCCTTTCTATAGGATCTCAATAGTAATGCTGGTTATGTAAACTTTGTTCTAAACAACTCGAATGTTGTTTATCTATTATATTGTGTTTAATGATTTTTGTTGCCTATAGTGTAAAATGTAGATGGCTGAATATATATCCCTATCTATTCAGAGGGAAATGTTTCAATCTCAGTAAAATATATTTGATATATGTTTATATAAAACGGAACACAATTGAGCCAAAAATATTCACCTCCATAGAAGGGGGCAGATTAGGTGATCATATGGGCGCCCAGGGCGCTTTCCTTTGTCCTCAAACTGGGAACAAGGGGAGCGCCATCTGACAAAACCCGCGATGATATCCTGGCCCCATACTTAACATCAACATGTGTCGACAGTGCTGTAGTTAAAGGGAAGTTGGCCTTTTTTCTATACTTTAGGCCACTTCCGCTTCCTGTATCAGGTTTGCGGCGCTTCCTGCCTGTCGGGGGCTCGTCCACTAGACTGGTTTGCAGTGGCCTGCAAGCATCGGTGCGGCATTCTCCAGCACGATCGTCACATCCGGGTCAGCATAGCAAAGGGGGTGGATGCAGGAAATGACGCGCCCGCTCCTCCCATTGATTTGGCGCGAAATAGGCGTCCAATGGGAAGGAGGAGGGGAGATATATAGTCCAGAGCACAGTCTGGTTTAATTCAGTAACATGACCAACACCCTGGGGAAAAGACGTCTTGCGTTACTAGGCTAAGGTAATTAATGACTTGATACTGAATCATTGTTCTTATCCTATCTTTTTGGTCTAATAGGCTGTTAATTCAAAGTAGCAATCTTTATACATACATATATATTTTTTAATTTTCTTAGGAACTGGTTGCTTATACCGGTAAAAATATCTTAAGGTGGATCTAACCCAGATGTGGGAAAACAATAGGTAATCAATAGTCATAAATATATGGCAATTTTTGACTATATATAGAAATAAAAAATAAAAACTAAAACATAATAAAACAAGGTTATTTAACATCCTTATAATTAATAATTTTTTCTTCTCTCTTTTTTTGTGTCTCCATAGAGCGGATAGAAGTGGGGCAACAAGGGGTGATTTGGAGAGATTGGGATAATTTCCCTTTTTTCTTCTCTACCACTCCTTTTTCTCCCCCTCATCCATCTCTTTGGTTGCGTGTTTGGAAATCAGTTTGATATATAGAAAGGTAAATATGGATGGGAAATATAAGATATAAGACGAAGTAAGTCAACATAAAAGATATTATAAGTTCTGACCAATACTCCTTTTCATAGTTTCCCCCAGATGATCCTCTGTTCTTCTGTTGGTGTGCTTCGGGTGGCTACTCGTGCCAGTATATTCTCCCTTCTATGATACACCAATAATCTTTCCTTTTGAGGTCTCCCTACGTGGCTCAACCTACTGGTTATCCGTTTTTTACCCTTTCTTTATGATCATACCAACAAATTTACAGGTAAAGCATATATATATAATATGGGGTAAAACTGAACTGAGACTGGAAATATCCTTCTGGGTGGATTTGGTTTTCAGTCATCTCTAAATACAACTATATTTTTTGTGTTTTTTGTGTCTTTAACTTTGATAATAGATTGAACAAATTATGTTGTATTTATTTTCCTTTTTTTTTATTCTCAGCAATTGCATGACACAACTCCTGAAGAAGCCAAAAACTGGCGAAACATGTTGAGTTAATCTGTCTATATGCATGTTGGAAATTTTAAATATGTTTATTCGATGGCTCATGTATTTAATGTACATATGAGAAAATATATCTTTCTATGAAAATGTCTTTGTAATAAAATCATATTTTAAATAGAACATTGTGTAGTTGTTGCACCTTAAAAGTCCCATACTCTCCATACCTATACTTAGTTTACAAATTAAGGGATGTGGTGCCTATGAGATACAGGTGATAGGTATTATCTTCAAATTTTCCGTTAAGAGAGCCGCAAGTTTTGATTTGGGCCCTGAGTACAGCTTCCCCAACCCCCTGGCAATCTGCTCTACCCGCTCTGGCACAGTTAACCCACAGCAATTTCACATAAACAATCACTTATGCTTTAAATGTGGGTGTGTGGATTGATAACTCAGACTCATAGACAATGTTGTAAATAATAACTGACTTTACTGCTAGTGGTAAGATAAAAGGGGATAACATGCATGTAACATTTGGTTCACAACACATAAGCAGGTCCCTGCAGTTATAAATCACAATACTGTGTGTGTGTGTACCAGCAATGGAAAGGGGACGGAACGCCACGTGGGGCGACCGTTACCTAAACACCCTGTGGTGTGATAACTAACTTATAACTATCTAACGGATCAGGCCTGATCCCTAACCATGAAACTCAGTCTTAGAAGAAACACAAATCTTCACCGGCACAGGATCTGTAAAGGTGGTGCACTTGAAGTATTTAAAACCATGTATTTGTAATCCAATAGGGGGGGGGTAATTCTCCCTCACCGGAGGTGTTAGGCCTCGGAAGTCTAGTAGGCACAAAGTATAAAAGTAACAGTTTAAAGATGAGCTTTCACTCGCTCACCACTCCGGAACACTTCCCTCAGTCCGGAACTTCCACCGGCTGTGTCGGTCCTCGTCCACAGCGGCTTCTGCGATCGGATCCCCGATCCAGATAACTTTAGAAGAGATGAGTCTGGATGCCACCCAGGCTCGCAAAGGGGGTGGAAGGCTCTTTGGTTCGCTCCACAGGCCCCAGGCTTCAGGCCTGGAACAGCACAGATCCGCACAGGTGTATCTCTCTCTGCCTCCCCGTGTCCCAAGAGAAAGAGCTAGGCCTCGCCCCCTCCTTATATTCCTTCCCCCCGACTCCCCTCTCTCTGGAATTTCCTGTCTCTGATTAAAGGGGAACACCCCGCTACACACTCCCCCCACTAAAACTCTTTGGTCCCCAAAGATAAACATTTCAACAAAATTCGTGAACCATTTTAGAGAGTGCGGAGTATGATGTTGGTACAGGGAATTGCCACCAAAACTCAGAGGTGGGATTCCCTGTCCCACAGGTCACACTGGCATGAGTGGCCTGCCTAACTGTGCCAGAGAGTGAGCTGGGGTTGCCCTCCACCAATTGAACAGTGGAAGGATTGGAGCACTCGGTACTTCTTCTAGCGGTGGTAACAGAGTCCTCTGAGCTCTTTCCCAATTGAGGGTAGGTTAACTTCATGGGAGGCCTCACGACTCTGCGAGCTCTCTGCTCCCTTGGGACTTCAGGCTCTGGTGCCACAGGCTCTGTTTCAGGAACACTTTCTGACATCGTCACTGGTTCTGGGGCCTCTGTCTCTTCTTCATCTGAGTACAGGCCCGGAATATCTTCCCAGCATTCAGGCACGCCACTGGATGGAATGAACTCTGTAGCTTCTGGGTTCAGGGTCCCATCCTGCATATCCTCAGTGGGTGGAAGGTCTATGGTGGGATTTTCCGGGGTTGGGGAAGGCCATAGCCACTCCAGTTCTCCTCTCCCATCTTCACTTGGTTGAGAAGCCTGTCCACCTCTAGATCGAGAGGTCTGAGACCGAGTGTTGGGTCTGGGAGTATCCAAGATGGAAACAGATTCCGGTAGGTTCCTCACTGGAGGTATCCTGACTGCTTCTTTAAGCGGGAGTAAGTGGTTTCTGTGCCAGGTCTTCAAGGGTCCCACTCTCCCCTCTGGCTTTAACTTGTACACCGGTAGTCCAGGGAGTTTCCTACAAATAACGTAAGGCTCAGACCTCCACCTATCAGCAAGTTTGTGCTTCCCTGGGATCCCTAGGTTGCGTAGCAGAACATGGTCTCCAGGCTGCAGGTCTTGCACTCGAACCTTCAAATCATAGTTCCTTTTATTTCGGGCCCCTCTCTGGTCTGAGGCCGCTTGGGCTTGTTCATAGGCCGCTTTCAAATTATACCTAAGTCTGTCTACATATCCTTTGTGGGAGGTAGCAGAGGTATAGTCTAGAGAAATGCCAAAGGCCAGATCCACTGGCAATCTTGCTTCTCTCCCAAACATGAGGTGGTAGGGAGAGTAACCCGTCACATCACTGGTGGTGCAATTGTAGGCATGCACCAAAGTGGATATGTGTTGACTCCAATGCTGCTTCTTCTCTGTCTCCAGAGTCCCCAGCATGTTTAACAAAGTCTGATTAAACCTCTCAGGCTGGGCATCTCCTTGTGGATGATAAGGGGTAGTCCTGGTCTTTTCCACTCCCAGGGAGTCCAGTAGGTTCCGGATCAGGCGACTCTCAAAGTCCCTTCCTTGGTCGGAGTGGATTCTCTGTGGTAATCCATAGTGGACGAAGTATTTTTCTAGAAGCACCTTAGCTACAGTGGAAGCCTTCTGGTCTCTGGTGGGGAACGCCTGTGCATAACGGGTGAAATGATCGGTTACCACCAGAACATTTCCCAATCCGCTCAAATCGGGTTCGAGGCAGAGAAAGTCAATGCATACCAGATCCATTGGGCCTTGACTCTGTAGGTGGCCCATTGGGGCAGCTTGATGGGGTAGAGTCTTCCTCTGGATGCATTGTGCACAGGAGTGGCAATATTCCTCCACTTCAGCCCTCATACAGGGCCAATAGAACCGGCTTCTGACAAGTTGGAAGGTTCTTTCAGCTCCCAGGTGACCATGCTGGTCATGTAAGGCAACCAGCACAGTCTCTCGGTGCTTCTCTGGGAGAAACAACTGCCATTTATCCTCGGAGTCATCAGAGGGGCCCCTTCGGTAGACTACTCCCTGATGGACCTGTAGCTTGTCTAGCTCTCTCCTTAGCAGACGAACCTCCTTGGAGGGGTGATGTCGAAGTTTCTCTGGACTCTCGTTTTCCAATGCTTCAAAGACCAATCTCCCCATGGGGTCTTCCAATTGGTCGCACCTCAGTTCCTTCTTAGACAGCTTCGGTAAGCATTCCTCTTCAAGTTGAGTCACCCCGCAGTAGTGTTTTGGGACTCCCACTGTGGTAACTCCTATCTCCTCGGCTCTGGAGCCCCCTCTGGCTTGAAATTCAGCCCCCTGACAAAGGGCTCGCACTCCCTCCGGTGCTACCTGAGTCCAGTCCTCCCAGTCATCAGCCATGGTATGAGATCTTCGGGACAGGGCATCTGCATCCCTATTTCCAGTCCCTGGTCTGTATTTAAGACTGAAGTTGAACCCAGATAATGCAGCCAGCCACCTGTGTCCTGTGGCATCCAACTTGGCAGTGGTGAATAGGTAAGTCAGAGGGTTGTTATCTGTTTTTACTGTAAACTCTGCCCCATAGAGGTAGTCTCTTAGTTTGTCCACCACTGCCCATTTGAGGGCCAAGAACTCCAACTTATGAGTGGGGTAGTTCTTCTCCGAGGGGGTCAGACTCCGACTCACATAGGCCACTGGTCGCAGTTGTTCTTCATACTCTTGGTAGAGCACTCCACCTAGGCCTTCATGACTAGCATCAACATGTAACTCATATGGTCTGGTGGGATCAGCATAGGCCAATACTGGGGCTGTGGTGAGGCTCCTCTTCAGGGTTCTGAAGGCCTCTTCACACCTGGGGGTCCACTGATCTTGAACCGACTCCCCGGGTCTTCTGGGTCCCTGGCCATCCTCTTCCCCTTCAGTCTTGAGCAGTTCATTTAGGGGCTTGGCAATACGGGCAAACCCATCCACAAACCTCCTATAGTAGGAGCAGAAGCCCAGGAAAGATCTAAGTTCAGTGACTGTTGTGGGTCTTGGCCAGGAGGTAACTGCCTCCAACTTCTCAGGATCAGTAGCCACCCCCTTTTCAGACACTATGTGTCCCAGATAGTTCACCGAAGACTGGTAGAACCGACACTTCTCGGGGGAAAGCTTTAGTCCCTCTTCACTAAGCCTTCTCAACACTTTCTCCAATCGGGCCTCATGATCCTCCAAAGTTCTCCCGAAGACAATGACATCGTCCAGGTACACGAGGACTTCTATGAGGTTCATATCTCCGACAGTCTTCTCCATGAGACGTTGAAAAGTAGCTGGGGCCCCAGATAGGCCCTGAGGCATTCTATTAAACTCAAAGAACCCCACAGGAGTTATGAAAGCGGTCTTTTCTTTATCCTCTGGGTGCATGGGAATTTGATAGTACCCGCTCTTGAGGTCCATCACGCTGAACCACTTGGCTCCAGACAAACTCTGTAAGGCGTCCTCTATCCTTGGCGTGGTGTACTGATCAGGGGTGGTCCTCCTGTTGAGAGTTCTGTAGTCAATGCAGAGCCTCAACGACCCATTCTTCTTCCTGACCACCACTATTGGAGAGGCATAGGGGCTTCTGGATTCTCGAATCACCCCAGTCTTTTTCAGTTCTGCAAGCTGCTCCCTCAGATCCTCCAGATCTGCCAGCGGAACCCGCCTGACTCTCTCCCTGAACGGTTTGTCTTCTTGCAGGCGGATGCGGTGGGTAGCACTCCTCGCACACCCCACATCGAACTCATCTTTGGAGAAAATCTTCTCCCATCTAGTCAGCTGGGCCTTGGCTCTCTCTTTCCAGGCTCCAGGTAAATTCGGGTTCTCCATGGAAAGTTTTTCCCAAACATCTCCTTCTTCACCCGTCCCCTTTACTTCTGACCAGCTGACTGGGACAGCAGGACTCACCTGTCCCAACAGCATCCGGGCAGGGATCTCTATGGCCCTTTCTGTAGAGTTCCTCACACTCACCGGGACTCTTCCCCTGGCTTTCTTCAGGGCCTTGATTGGAATCACTTCCGGTATCACTTCCAGGTCTGAGTGATCTTCCCTTGGGTCGGATTCCAGCATGACAAAGGGACCAGGCTGCTCCCAGGTGAGCTTCACAGTGGCCCTGAGGCAAGCCACCTGTCCGGGCTGCAGCACCACTCCTTCTCTCCCCAGTCTCCACACCTTCCCTATCCCCTCTCCTGGGGTCTTCTGCTCCAACACTAACCGTTGGTAGGCTGTCTTCAGCATGGGATGGATGTTTGGATCTTGATGGCTCCTCATCTTCACCAGGGGCGTCAGAAGTCTTCTCACTAGATCCGTATTGGTGCCTATGATGAGGGACATCTTGCTGGCCCCGGGTGGTCTAGGACACACAACTGCCAGGGTGTCGAACACTTCTGTCTTCCCAGCCACAGAGGGGTCGAATGTCAGCTTTATGGGCAGATAACCATCATAGGGGAACCTCTGCGTTCCCAGGCCCCATATCTCCAGCTCTTCTATCTTCTGTATAGGCAAATGGCTTAAGTGCCTATCGTAGAAGTCTCTATACAACAAAGTCACTTGAGCTCCAGTGTCCAGGAGGGCCTTCGTATATACTTCTTCCACCTGGATAGATACAGTGGGGGACGGGCCGACCAATTCTTCTGGGTACGGCCGGGTTGAGGTCACTTTCTTCTGAGGACTTGTCTTCATCCAGTTTGTTTTTGACTTTATTCTCTCTTGAGCCCGGTATGCATTGACCTTCCCCACCCTAATGGGAGTACAAACCCGCTGAGGGATGTTATTGTCTCTTGGTTGTAGGCATTCCTTCTTGGGAGTGCTAAATTTCTTCTGAGGGGTCTTGTCCCCTCTCTCTGGTGTGTATCTTGGTTGAGAGACCCTAGATTCCTTCTGAGGAGTTTTGTTCTCTCTCTTTTGCTTCCTTCCATTCAGTTTGGAGCTCACTGAAAGAGATGGGCACCCGGTTGACTCCCTCACCGGGGCCCTCTGGAGTTTCCCGCCGGCTGGCGATTATCCATTTTCTTCTTCTTGAGGACGATCTTGCATAACAGCCTGTTCAACCTTCTAACATACTCTGACAGTTTCTCATTCGGCTGCTGGAAAGTATGTTCAAATTGGTAGACCATCTCTGTCACCTTCTCCAGCTGTCCAAACTCTTCCTGCAGCATGGCCAGACAATCTTGAGCTGTACAGTTTGCATTTCCAAACCGGAAGCTCTTCACCGCTTCTGCCGCGGCACCTTTCAAACTTTCTAAAACTCGTTGTCTTTTCTGTGCTTCAGGCACCTCCCATGCCTCTACTGCTTGTAATGCCTGTTCCACCCAAGTGTCAAAATCTTCCTCCCCCGCAGGGACGGGGAGCTCCCCCGAGAATGTTTTTAGTCTCCGGTAGCTAGTCTCTACGTGTACTGTGCTTGTCCTCTGACAGTTTGTTAGTAGATCCCCTAACGCCTTTATCAGTTCGGGTGATATGGCCGTGGCAGGTGCAGGCGTCACCGGAGGTGTCGCTCCGTCTTTCCTCTCTGGCGGGGTACGGGCCGCAACCTGCGGTGATCCCGTTGGTGATAGCTCTTTCTTAATAGCGTGCGCCAAACTATAAGATCTGTTATCCGGCATCCGCGCATATTTGCATTTACAAGCCTCTGGCTTCCTATCTGAATATTCCACTAGCGTATACTGGTGTGAGGTGTCTGGGTCTGACTTCATTAACCCTTCCATCGTTTCGGTCGACCATTCCTGACCCGGAATGTTAATGACCACTGACTGGCTTGGATCTGTCTTAGCTACTTCACACCACGTTCTGATGTCTTTCGGGTCCATGCCGGTAAGTCTTGGCGGGCTCTCACCGCTGTCTCAGTAATCCCGGACGAGCCCCCACGTGTAGCGATACCCTCAACTTAAGAGAGCCGCAAGTTTTGATTTGGGCCCTGAGTACAGCTTCCCCAACCCCCTGGCAATCTGCTCTACCCGCTCTGGCACAGTTAACCCACAGCAATTTCACATAAACAATCACTTATGCTTTAAATGTGGGCGTGTGGATTGATAACTCAGACTCATAGACAATGTTGTAAATAATAACTGACTTTACTGCTAGTGGTAAGATAAAAGGGGATAACATGCATGTAACATTTGGTTCACAACACATAAGCAGGTCCCTGCAGTTATAAATCACAATACTGTGTGTGTGTGTACCAGCAATGGAAAGGGGACGGAACGCCACGTGGGGCGACCGTTACCTAAACACCCTGTGGTGTGATAACTAACTTATAACTATCTAACGGATCAGGCCTGATCCCTAACCATGAAACTCAGTCTTAGAAGAAACACAAATCTTCACCGGCACAGGATCTGTAAAGGTGGTGCACTTGAAGTATTTAAAACCATGTATTTGTAATCCAATGGGGGGGGGGGGTAATTCTCCCTCACCGGAGGTGTTAGGCCTCGGAAGTCTAGTAGGCACAAAGTATAAAAGTAACAGTTTAAAGATGAGCTTTCGCTCGCTCACCACTCCGGAACACTTCCCTCAGTCCGGAACTTCCACCGGCTGTGTCGGTCCTCGTCCACAGCGGCTTCTGCGATCGGATCCCCGATCCAGATAACTTTAGAAGAGATGAGTCTGGATGCCACCCAGGCTCGCAAAGGGGGTGGAAGGCTCTTTGGTTCGCTCCACAGGCCCCAGGCTTCAGGCCTGGAACAGCACAGATCCGCACAGGTGTATCTATCTCTGCCTCCCCGTGTCCCAAGAGAAAGAGCTAGGCCTCGCCCCCTCCTTATATTCCTTCCCCCCAACTCCCCTCTCTCTGGAATTTCCTGTCTCTGATTAAAGGGGAACACCCCGCTACATTTGGAACATGCTCTATTTTTTCTCGTCGTGAAAAACGGCCGTGTGTAGGCTTTAACGACGTGAAAAAAAACGTGCATGCTCAGAAGCAAGTTATGAGACGGGAGCGCTCGTTCTGGTAAAACTAGCGTTCATAATGGAGATATCACATTCGTCGCGCTGTAACGGACTGAAGAGCACGAGGCTGAAAAGCGCGAATCGTCTCTCACCAAACTTTACTAACACGAGGATCAGCAAAAGCAGCCCAAAGGATGTCGCCATCTGAATAGAACTTCCCCTTTATAGTGCCGTCGTACATTTCGTACGTCACCGCGCTTTGCTCGAGCATTTTTTTCCATGATAGTGTGTAGGCAAGGCAGGCTTGAGAAGAATCACGTCGAGAAAAACGTTGTTTTTTCAAGGACATTAAAAACGGCCGTGTGTACGCGGCATCAGTGTGCCAAAGTCCTATATATATATATATATATTGCAAAATGTATTCAAGAGAAGGAGACATGGACTTTAAAGGCACATCCATAGCATTGAAATACAAAATAAACTTTTATTTAGGTTTAAAATTCACATTGTTGACATAACATGTTACAAACAAAACATGGTGTTTGGTCTAAACAATGCTTGCACCACCTAACACAGCCACCTATTACCACAGTGAAAAAGATCGATGAAATGATTCAGATGGAGTGATATTAGTAGAGGGCAAAGCTGGTTGGTGGTAGAGACGTAGTGAAGAAAAGTCTACATGTTACGCACCCTTATGCGCTTCTTCAGGAGCTTATAGTCTAATATACACATAAAAAAAAAAGAAATTAAATAAAAAACATACAGAAACAGCCAAACAATGTATCAGTGAAAATATAATATAATTGTTATATTTTTATTAATACATTGTTTGGCTGTTTCTGTATGTTTTTTATTTAATTTTGTTTATTTGTTTTAATGTGTATATTAGACTGTAAGCTCCTGAAGAAGTGCATATGGGCACGTAACATGTAGAGTTTTCTTTACTACGTCTCTACCACCAACCAGCTTTGCCTTCTACTGATATCACTTAATTTCAATCATTTGGTTGATCTTTTTCACTGTGTTAATAGTTGGCTGTGTTAGGTGGTCCAAGCATTGTTTAGACCAGGGGTGCCCAACCTTTTGAAGAGCGAGGGCCACTGAAGCGACTCGGTAACCAGCCGCGGGCCAAAATGAGTGGAATGGGCGGATGACATGTCTGTGTCCACGCTGCATATGCTGAACAGACACAGACACAGCCCACACTACTCTTTGGGCCCTCCAATTCAATCCGCCCAGACGGAATGGGACGGATCCCCTTCTGTTTTTTTTTTTTTTTATCAGGTTGGAGGTAAACGGGGGTAAAGGGACATAGAGGTGAATGGAGGGTCCGATTGGGTCCTAATGTTGCTTTCACACTGATGCACCACGTGCACCTGTGGCTTTCCTGCACTTTGCCATAGATTTCTATTATATCCTGCATGTGTGGTGCAATTTCTAAAAAAGGCACCAAACCCACAGGTAACAGAAGTCTTAGTGCAGGTAACCATCAGGTGCACTGCGCTGCACCTGCGGATTAGTTTGAAAGCAGCCCAGTAACCACTGCAAAACAGATATGCCCATATATACACTGTATTTCAGTAATAAACTGACCTTTAATAACAAGCTTCCATTCAGTTTTCCCGGCTGTTGCTGGCTCAGGCAGAGTGCATTTGGTAACGATTGTGACAGGAGCTGGCGCTATACAGCAAGCATCAGCTTTATGTGGCTCTGCTCTGCAGCTTCTTGCTTTCTCTACCGCCGGCTTCATTCACAACACTGATGCTCTGGGATGACGGGTCAGCAACCTGCGATCTGGGATTGCCAAACCACCATCCCAGAGCAGGAGGTCATGGGCCAGCCACATCAGAAGGCTCCGCGGGCCACATGTGGCCCCCGGCCACTGGTTGGGCACCCCTGGTTTAGATCAAACACCATGTTTTGTTTTTAACATGTTATGTCAACAATGTGAATTTTAAACATAAATAAAAGTTTATTTTGTATTTCAATGCTATAGATGTGCCTTTAAAGCGGAAGTAAACCCATCGATTTAACAGTTTCAAAAAGCAGTTACATTCCCGGCATGCCGGGAATGCCAACTGTCACATTGGTTGTGCTCTCAACTAAACTGTCAAACCATCCAATGGCTGGTGTCATAACTGATCACATGTGCAGCATCATGGCAGTTGAAGATTAAAAAAGAGGCCAAGATGGCAGCTTCCTTGCCTGAAAATGATAGGAGGGTTTACTTCCACTTTAAAGTCCATGTCTCCTTCTCTTGAATACATTTTGCAGGGGTGAGATTATATCATATAGGTGGTCAGTAGCAGAATAGAGAAGAGAAGGGTTAAAGTGGCGAAGGTTCCTACAAGTAAATCAAGTAAACAAGTAAAAAGATTGCAGCTCAGAGGGAATGGTTGGTTGGAGGTAAGGATACAGTGAAACTGATGAGGTTGTGATCAGAGCGAGGAAAGGGGGTGTTGGTGAGGTTGCCAGGATTGCAGCGATGGGAGAATACAAGGTTGATGGTATTACCATTGGAGTGAGTTGAAGTATGTGTCCATTTGGGTTAGGTCAAAAGATGAGGTTAAGTTAGGAAGTTGAGCTTTAGCTGGGCTGGTAACATTGACAGGAATGATGAAGTCACCAAGAATGATAGTGGGTATTTCAGAGGAGAGAAAGTAGGGTAGCCAGGCAGCGAAGTCATCAAAAAAGCGCAATACTGGTCCAGAAGGCCGATAAATTGCTGCAATCCTCAGAGAAATGGGAGAAAATAGGCGAATACAGTGCAGCTCGAAAGAAGAGAGGGATAGAGAGGGAGGGATAGGAAGGACTTAGAAGGTGCTTTGTGGGGATAGGAAGAATCCAACTCCGCCTCCTTTTTGTCCGGTGGGTCTGGGGGAGTGAGTCCAATAGAGGCCTCCATGGGAGAGGGCAGCAGGAGAAGCCAAGTCAAAATTTTGAAGCCAGGTTTCAGTTATGGCGAGTATGTTAAAGCCGTGAGAGATGAAAAGGTCATGCACAGATGTTAGCTTGTTACAGATGGAGCGGGCGTTCCAAGGGGCGCATGAGATTGGGGGGCTGGTTTGAGGAAGCAGGGGGATAGGAATTAAACTAAGCGGATTGCAGTGGTTGCCAGAGGAGGAGGGGTATTTGATATGTGGTTTGAAGTTGGAAAATGGCGGACCAGGATAAGGAGAAATGTCACCTGAGACTAAGAGAAGGAGAGTGAGGAATTCAAGATGGGAGTGGGATGTGCATGAGCGCACGTGTCTAACGGCCCTGGTGTTTATGTCAGCATGTGGGTGCAGCAGATGCAGGAGATGATGGATGGAGTAGTAGGGAGAGGGAAGGAGTGAGGGTGATATGTGCATGCTGCAGGGTAGAGAGGAGGGGGTAGAGTAAGGATAATTTGAGGATAGAAGACACCGATGTGAGAAGGAAGAGAAGGAGCATGATAGTGGATAGAGCGTGGGAATCTGACTTCACATAAAATAAATGTCAAATGCTGGTTTGCCTGTCGTCTTTCAGAGCGGAGTAGAGTTCTTGTATCTTTGTCCATCTTTAGTTATCCTGCTTTGGTGAAACTGCGGCGGTGAAACTGCGCATCACTCGTGACAGAGCCACTCAGGAAAGAGCCATGGTGTCTGCGCCTCCCCAGAGGGTGCTTTAAATTTCCAGGGAGACTGAGCAGGCATGCATTTCTCAATTGGTTATTATAGGGTCAGATTTGAGACACCTGAATATGGGAGAGGAGATGGCCAATACCAGACCAGGCTAGGGTTGTAAAAGCTAATTAACTCTCTTGATCACTTAAGCCAAATGGGGTTGAGAATCAATCACCAGTAATGTTGCCATTGCAGTGTGTTTGTTGAGGAGCTAGCATTAAGGCTGGGTTCACACTAGTGCGACACGACATCCGTCCTACTTTGGATCCGACTTTGCCCTGCGACATGAAGCCGACATATGTCCGACTTTCAATGAACGGGGATCCGACTTGGATCCCCGCCAATAGCAGGCACTGTGTTTGGTATGAATCTTTAGGGGGAACTACAGGCCAAATTTTAAATTAAAAACGGCGCAGGTTCCCCTCCAGAGGCATACCAGGCCCTTGGGTCTGGTCTGGATTTGAACAGGCGCCCCTACGCCGAAAAAACGGCGTGGGGGTCCCCCCAAAATCCAAACCAGACCCTTATCCGAGCACACAACCTGGCAGGCCGCAGGGGAAGAGGGGGGGACGAGAGAGCGACCCCCCTCCCTCCTGAACCGTACCAGGCCGCATGCCCTGAACATGGGGGGTTTGGTGCTCTGGGGCAGGGGGGCAACCTGCGGCCCCCCACCCCAGAGCACCCTGCCCCCATGTTGATGAGGACAGGGCCTCTTCCTGACAACCCTGGCCGTTGGTTGTCGGGGTCTGCGGGCTTATCGGAATCCGGGAGCCCCCTTCAATAAGGGGGTCCCCGGATTCCGCCCCCCCCACCCTATGTGAATTAGTATGGGGTACATCGTACCCCTACCCATTCACCTGGTGGAAAAAAATTGCAATAAAAAAACACTACACAG
The DNA here is from genome assembly GCA_029206835.1 of Rana muscosa. Lineage (NCBI taxonomy): Eukaryota > Metazoa > Chordata > Amphibia > Anura > Ranidae > Rana > Rana muscosa. The sequence goes on from CM055117.1 coordinate 22,584,544, forward strand.
GTTTTTAAAGTAATTTATTACACAGCTCCGGGGGTCTTCTTCTGACTCCGGCGCTCTTCTTCTGACTTCCGGGGGTCTTTTCCGACTTCGGGGGTCTCCGGTGTCGTCTCCGCGCTCTCCGGTTCTTTCTTCCGCCGGGCCTCCGCTAACTTCTTTTTAGCTCTCTTGCTAACAGAGGCCCGGTCTTCCCGTTGTCTCGTCCGGCTCTCCGTTGTCCTTCTGCCGGCCCCTCCACTAACTTCTTCGTAGCGCTTTCGCTAGTGGAGGGGCCGGGCTTCCCGTCGCTGTCGCCGTCGGCGTCTTCTTCCATCTTCTCCTCCTCGATGTTGACGCGTCGCTGACGTCATGAGAAGCCTATATTAATGCGGAGCGGAGAGCCAGTATTACAGCGGGAGGAAGCGACGCGTCAACATCGAGGAGGAGAAGAGGGAAGAAGAAGCCGACGGCGACGGGAAGACCGCGCCCCTCCACTAGCGAAAGAGCTACCAAGAAGTTAGTGGAGGGGCCGGCAGAAGGACAACGGAGAGCCGGACGAGACAACGGGAAGACCGGGCCTCTGTTAGCAAAAGAGCTAAAAAGAAGTTAGCGGTGGCCCGGCGGAAAGAACCGGAGAGCGCGGAGACGACACTGGAGACCCCCGAAGTCGGAAGAAGACCCCCGGAGCTGTGCAATAAATTAATTTGAAAACCTGTGTAGTGTTTTTTTATTGCAATTTTTTTCCACCAGGTGAATGGGTAGGGGTACGATGTACCCCATACTAATTCACATAGGATGGGGGGGCCGGGATCCGGGGACCCCCTTATTGAAGGGGGCTCCCGGATTCCGATAAGCCCCCCACCCGCAGACCCCGACAACCAACGGCCAGGGTTGTCGGGAAGAGGCCCTGTCCTCATCAACATGGGGGCAGGGTGCTCTGGGGTGGGGGGGCCGCAGGTTGCCCCCCTGCCCCAGAGCACCAAACCCCCCATGTTGAGGGCATGCGGCCTGGTACGGTTCAGGAGGGAGGGGGGCCGCTCTCTCGTCCCCCCCTCTTCCCCTGCGGCCTGCCAGGTTGCGTGCTCGGATAAGGGTCTGGTTTGGATTTTGGGGGGACCCCCCACGCCGTCTTTTCGGCGTAGGGTGCCCGTTCAAATCCAGACCAGACCCAAGGGCCTGGTATGCCTCTGGAGGGGAACCCACGCCGGTTTTTTATTTAAAATTCGGCCTGGAGTTCCCCCTCAAGAGCAGTACAGCACAAGTCGCATGCCAAAGTCGGACCATGCAAGACTGCGGTCCGACTTTGATCCGACTTCAATGATAGTCAATGGGCTGAAGTCGGATCAAAGTTGGACCAAAGTAGTACAGGGAGCATCTTCAAAGTCGGACCGACATGTGTCGGACCAGTTAGGACGGCTCCCATAGGGATACATTGATTTTCACACGTCATGCGACATGAGCTCCCAATGTCGGAGCGTTTGTCGCCCCAGTGTGAACCAGGCCTTAAATATAGAAGTTTAAAGATACGGCAGCAGAAAACAATTACCAAAAATTAAACAGCAATCAATGTCAGATAGTTCAGCAGAGTAGAGTGTACACTAGATAGAAGACATTTACCTGTAAAAAAGAAGAGAAGACATGATCAGAATTGATAACTGCGGCGGTGAAACTGCGCATCACTCGTGACAGAGCCACTCAGGAAAAAGCCATGGTGTCCACGCATGTCTGGATGGAGCCAAATACAGGACAATCTTAGAAGAAAACCTTAGAAAAGAGTTTGCAAAAGACTTGAGACTGGGGTAGTGGCATCTCTAACTTTCATATTTGGGGAGGCGCATAGGGGGACAAGGACAAAAGTAGGGGGGCCAACCATAAAATGCAAATATATATATATATGTAGCGCTACCCCCAGTTAAGAAAGCCGCTGGATTTTGTTTCGGGCCCTGTATACAGCACCGCCAACCCCCGGCAATCTTACTCGAACCACTCTGGCACAGTTAGTCTAGGGGTTTCTCTAGTATCACAATCTAACAGTATATGCACACAATCAGGGCCGGCCCTACCATGGGACCCGATGGGACCATTGTCCCAGGCGGCAGGTTCTGAGGGGCGGCACATTGACGCCCATAAATACAGTAATCCCGCCCAATCGGGCTCCGCTACGCCCACCCGCTCCGCTCTTCATCCCACTATGTGGATGGCCCAGCGCCGCTGCTATTAGAAGTATTGGCAGACCATTCGCTGCCATAACCGCACAGCTGGCCGCCCGCCCATCCTCTCCACAGCTCCCCCCCCATGCTGCTGACGAGAAAGTCAGCTGACGAACAACAGCGTAAAGGGGGAGGAGCTTTCGGCTGAGCATAGACCCCATGATGGAAGAGGGATCGCTATAGGCGCGGCTGACACTGAGAGAAAGTAAGTGTCACTAATCCCATCTCCACCACCTCTGCCTGTGTCTAACCTCCCCTACCACCTCTGCCTGTGTCTAACCCCCCTGCCTGTGTCTAACCTCCCCTACCACCCCTGCCTGTGTCTAACCCCCCTACCACCCCTGCCTGTGTCTAATCCCCCCTACCATCCCTGCCTGTGTCTAACCCCCCCTACCATCCCTGCCTGTGTCTAACCCCCCCTACCACCCCTGCCTGTGTCTAATCCCCCTACCACCCCTGCCTGTGTCTAACCCCCCTACCATCCCTGCCTGTGTCTAACCCCCCTACCACCCCTGCCTGTGTCTAACCCCCCTACCATCCCTGCCTGTGTCTAACCCCCCCTACCATCCCTGCCTGTATCTAACCCCTCTACCACCCCTGCCTGTGTCTAACCCCCCTACCATCCCCGCCTGTGTCTAACCCCCCTACCATCCCTGCCTGTGTCTAACCCCCCTACCATCCCCGCCTGTGTCTAACCCCCCCTACCATCCCTGCCTGTGTCTAACCCCCCCTACCATCCCTGCCTGTGTCTAACCCCCCCTACCATCCCTGCCTGTGTCTAACCCCCCCTACCATCCCTGCCTGTGTCTAACCCCCCTACCACCCCTGCCTGTGTCTAATCCCCCTACCACCCCTGCCTGTGTCTAACCCCCCCCCTACCATCCCTGCCTGTGTCTAACCCCCCTACCACCCCTGCCTGTGTCTAACCCCCCTACCACCCCTGCCTGTGTCTAACCCCCTACCATCCCTGCCTGTGTCTAATCCCCCTACCACCCCTGCCTGTGTCTAATCCCCCTACCACCCCTGCCTGTGTCTAATCCCCCTACCACCCCTGCCTGTGTCTAACCCCCCTACCACCCCTGCCTGTGTCTAACCCCCCTACCACCCCTGCCTGTGTCTAACCCCCTACCACCCCTGCCTGTGTCTAACCCCCCTACCACCCCTGCCTGTGTCTAACCCCCCTACCACCCCTGCCTGTGTCTAACCCCCCTACCACCCCTGCCTGTGTCTAATCCCCCCTACCACCCCTGCCTGTGTCTAACCCCCCCTACCACCCCTGCCTGTGTCTAACCCCCTACCATCCCTGCCTGTGTCTAATCCCCCTACCACCCCTGCCTGTGTCTAACCCCCCTACCACCCCTGCCTGTGTCTAATCCCCCTACCACCCCTGCCTGTGTCTAATCCCCCCTACCACCCCTGCCTGTGTCTAATCCCCCCTACCACCCCTGCCTGTGTCTAATCCCCCTACCACCCCTGCCTGTGTCTAATCCCCCTACCACCCCTGCCTGTGTCTAATCCCCCTACCACCCCTGCCTGTGTCTAACCTCCCTACCACCTCTGCCTGTGTCTAACCTCCCTACCACCTCTGCCTGTGTCTAACCTCCCCTACCACCTCTGCCTGTGTCTAACCTCCCCTACCACCTCTGCCTGTGTCTAACCCCTCTACCACCCCTGTCAGTATCTAAACTCCCTACCACCCCTGCCTGTGTCTAACCTCCCCTACCACCCCTGCTTGTGTCTAATCCCCCCTACCTGTGCCTAACCTCCCCTACCACCCCTGCCTGTGTCTAACCTCCCCTCCCCCCTCACCACAACCGCCGCTGCCTCTGTCTGAACCCCACCACCACTATTACGTCGAAATCTGACTTCCTAATAAATGTAATTTTGTTTATTATTGTCATAATATAAAATAATAAATGTGGGGGCCTTTTGGTGGGCGTGATTATTATTATTTTTTTGGGGGGGGGGCGGTAGGGAGGAGGGGGGCAGCATTTTGATCCTGGGCCCAGGCAGCACAATGTCTTGGGCTGGCCCTGCACACAATCTATCTGTATTGCATGGGTAACCTCTTTCCATAAAGGCAACACACTGATAGCAAGAGATAAAATATAACGTTTCTTTACTTCGGGTAAAAGGCATAAGGTTAACACATAACACATATATATCTGCAGAGTACTGCAGCAGAAAATCTAACACAGGCGACTACCCGCCAAGTACTACTATCTCTATCTATGCGCCCCTATGGGGCAGCAACTTAAGCTCTGACTACAGATCAGGCCTGATCCAGATTTTCTAACTCAGTCTCTAGAACAGTTTCTTCGCATGCAACTTGACTGGTGGTGCACAACAGGAACAGTTATTTGTAATCCAAAGGGTTGGAAAATAAAAAGGACAGAATGAACCACTCACAGGAGACTACTCACTCAGTTCCGCCACTAGTCTCCTGTGGGACAGGAAAAATAGAACCAGGAGGGCCAAGGCAGTCTCTAGGCCTAGTCAAAGTACTGTTTATATGAATGAGCAGGTGCTCGCTCACCACTCCGGACGCGATCCCAGTCCAGGACTTCCACCTACTGTGTCTCCGCACACAGTGTCTGCAACGGCCGGGTCTCCGGTCCAACTGATGTCCAAACTCGATAAAGTCAGGTGCCACCCAGGCTTCGCAGTGGGGTGGAAGGCTCTCTGAAAGTTGTGCAAGGCCCTGGCTTCAGGCCCTTCACTGCAGCAGATCCGCACAGGAAGACCTGTTGATAGCAGCGCAGTGTCCAAAGAGGCCGAGCTCAGCTTCTCCCTTTCCTTATATAGCCCCTCCCAAGAGTCTCTGCGGTGGCTAAATGCACCCTGGGTGCCGAACGGGGTTCTGGGTAACGTAGTTCCGGGGGCTTAAAGGAGACCCCGCTACACACTCCCCCCACTTAAACTCTTTGGTCCCCAAAGATATCAAATTATAGCACGCACAACATCAACCAAAGTTGCATATGAGGTTGGCAGAGGAAATTCCAACCAAAAACGAGGCAGTGAACTCCCCTGCCCACAGGTCACATTATCATTAATGTCCTGCCTAACTGTGCCAGAGAGTGAGTTGGGGTTGCCCCCCACCAAATGAACAGTGGAGGGATTAGGGTCTTCCATACTCCTCCTGGCGGTAACCACAGTGTCTTCCGAGCTCCTCCCCATCTGTGGGTAAGTCAATCTTCTGGGAGGCTTGATGGCCCTTTGTGTCCTTTGTCCTCTTGGGCTTTCTTTTTCCGCTAAAAAAGGTTCCCCTTCTGGAACAGACTTGGGAGTTTCCATTGGTTCAGGAACACTGGACTCCGGAGCAGGGAGGTACATGGCATCTCTTGGATGCTCTTCTGGGAGTATGTCACAGGCATTTTCCCAAAAATCTGACAAAGGACTGGATGGGATGAACTCAGTAGCTTCTGCATTTAGTGTTCCGTCTATGGTATCTTCTTCAGGTGGGAGATCAATAGCAGAAGTTTCTGGGGTCTGGGAAGGCCAAAGCCAATCAAGTTCTTCCCCCTCATCTTCACTTAGCTCCGAGGTCTCTGTATCCCCAATCCGAGGGGTCTGGGACCGAGTGTTCGGCCTGGGAGTATCCAGGATGGAAATTGGCTCGGGGGAACTCATCGCAGGGGGAATCCGAACTGCTTCAGCTAGTGGGAGTAGGTGGTTCCGATGCCAGGTCTTTATTGGCCCCACCCTTCCCTCTGGCTTAAGTCTGTAAACGGGTAGGCCCGGTAGTCTCTTGCAAACAACATAGGGTTCAGTCTCCATCTGTCTGCAAGCTTGTGTTTTCCAGGAACCCCCAAGTTCCGTAGCAACACTCTGTCTCCAGGTTGTAAATCTTGAATCCAAACTTTCAGATCAAAGTTCTTCTTGTTGCGGGCCCCCCTTTGTTCTGAGGCCACCTGGGCCTGTTCATAGGCAAATTTCAAAATGTGTCTGAGTCCATCAACATATCCTTTGTGAGAAGTGGCAGAACAATGGTCTATGGAGGTGCCAAAGGCCAGATCTACTGGTAGTCTTGCTTCTCGGCCGAACATAAGTCTATAGGGTGAGTACCCTGTAGCGTCACTGGTGGTGCTGTTGTATGCATGCACAACTGCCGCTATGTGGTTGCTCCAATGCTGTTTCTTCTCACTGCTTAAGGTCCCCAACATATTGAGCAGGGTTCGGTTGAACCTCTCCAGCTGAGCATCACCTTGTGGATGATAGGGGGTAGTTTTTGTCTTCTTTATCCCCAAGGAATCCAGGAGCTTCCGGATCAACCGACTTTCAAAATCCCTTCCTTGATCTGAATGAAGTCGTTGCGGCAGCCCATAGTGTACGAAGTACTTTTCCATAAGGACTTTGGCTACCGTGGAAGCCTTCTGGTCTTTGGTTGGGAAGGCCTGGGCATACCGGGTGAAATGGTCGGTTACTACCAGAACATTTCCTTGTCCACTCAGGTCGGGTTCGAGGCAGAGAAAATAAATGCATACCAGATCAAGTGGGCCTTGACTTTGCAAATGGCCCATTGGGGCAGCTTGATGGGGTAAAGTCTTTCTCTGGATGCATCGTGCACATGAGTGGCAGTATTCTTCAATTTCAGCCCTCATGCAGGGCCAATAGAAACGGTCCCTAACTAGTTGGAAGGTCCTTTCCGCCCCTAGGTGGCCATGGTTGTCGTGCAGAGCAACCATGACAGTCTCTCTGTGTTTCTCGGGCAGGAACAACTGCCATTTGTCTTCCAGGTCATCAGAGGGGCCCCTTCGGTAGACCACTCCCTGATGCACCTGCAACCTGTCCCACTCCTTCCTCAACAGGCGAGCTTCCTTTGAAGGGTGACGTAAGAGTCTATTCGGATCCTGATTCTCCAGGGCCTCTAGAACCAATCCCCCCATGGGGTCTTCCAATTGGTCAGATCTCAACTCCTTTTTGGACAATTTTGGCAAGTTATCTTCCCCCAGTTGGGTTACCCCACAGTACTGCTTGGGAACTCCTACTATGGTAACCCCTATCTCTTCTGCTCTTGAGCCGCCACTGGCTTGGAGTTCAGCCCCTTGACAGAGGGCCCGCACCCCGTCGGGTGCCACTTGGGTCCAATCTTCTGTACTGCAGGTGGGGACGTGAGATCTTCTAGACAAGGCGTCTGCATCTCGATTTCCAGCCCCAGGCCTGTATTTTAGGCTGAAATTGAAGGCAGTCAGTGCCGCCAGCCATCTATGTCCTGTGGCATCCAACTTGGCTGTGGTGAAAAGATATGTGTGGGGGGCCTGTTGTCGGTTTTCACAGTGAATTCTGCCCCATACAGATAGTCTCTGAGTTTGTCAACTACCGCCCACTTAAGGGCCAGGAACTCCAACTTATGGGTGGGGTAGTTCTTTTCAGAGGGAGTCAGACTTCTGCTCACATATGCAACGGGCCTCAGTTGCTCTTCATGCTCCTGGTAGAGCACTCCTCCCAGGCCATCATGACTGGCATCTACGTGAAGTTCATAAGGCTTCTTAGGGTCTGCGTAGGCCAGGACAGGGCCAGTGGTTAAGCTTTTCTTCAACATCTGAAAGGCATTCTCACACTTCTCATTCCACTGGTCCTTGACTGACTCCCCTGGCTTCCTGGGACCCGAGTCATCCTCTTCCCCCTCCGTCTTGAGCAGCTCATTCAGAGGCCTGGCTATCCGAGCAAACCCCTCCACGAACCTCCTGTAATAGGAACAGAACCCCAAGAAGGATCTGAGCTCTGTCACTGTGGTGGGCCTTGGCCAGGAAGTGACTGCCTCCAACTTTTCGGGGTCTGTGGCTACCCCATCTTCAGACACTGTGTGTCCCAGATAGTTAACTGATGACTGATAAAACTGGCATTTTTCAGGCGAGAGCTTGAGTCTTTCCTCACTCAGTCTTTTCAAAACTTTCTCCAGCCTCTCCTCATGTTCTTCCAAGGTTCTCCCGAAGACAAATGATGTCATCCAAGTATACAAGGACTTCGATGAGGTTCATGTCTCCTAGAGTCTTCTCCATGAGACGTTGGAAGGTGGCTGGGGCTCCAGAAAGACCTTGAGGCATCCGGTCAAATTCAAAGAACCCCACTGGGGTTATGAAAGCCGTCTTCTCTTTGTCTTCGGGATGCATAGGTATTTGAAAGTACCCGCTCTTGAGGTCCATAACACTGAACCACTTGGCTCCAGACAAGCTCTGTAGGGCATCCTCTATCCTCGGAGTGGTGTACTGGTCGGGTATGGTTCTCCTGTTGAGGGTCCTGTAGTCTATGCACAGCCTCAACGACCCATTCTTCTTTCTGACCACCACTATTGGGGAGGCATAGGGGCTTCTAGATTCTCGAATCACACCGGTTCGCTTGAGCTCGGCGAGCTGTTCCCTCAAGTCCTCGAGGTCTGCTAAAGGAACTCGCCTGACTCTTTCCCTGAAGGGCTTGTCTTCCTGGAGGCGGATTCGATGGGTGGCACTCCTTGCACACCCCACATCGAACTCATCTTGAGAGAAGATTTTTTTCCACCTGGTCAACTGGGCCTTGGCTCTCTCTTTCCAAGCCCTGGGCAGGTTTGGGTTCTCCATGGAAAGTTTCTCCCACACAGTGCTTTCTTAATCTGTCTTCTCCACATCCGACAAAGCAACTGGGGTGGCAGGGCTCACCTGACCCAGCAGCATCCTGGCTGGGATCTCCATGGGGCCATCCGTAGTATTCCTGACACTCACAGGTACCTTACAGTGGGCCTTCTTCAAGGCCCTCAACTGGACCACTTCTGGGACTACTTCTAGGCCCGAATACTCTTCCCTTGGGTCGGGTTCCAGCATAACAAAGGGCCCAGGCTGCTCCCAAGTGAGCTTCACAGTGGCTTTCAAACAGGCTACTTCACCGGGCTGCAGCACTATTCCTCTCCTTCCCAGCCTCCAGACCTTCCCTACCCCCTCTTCTGGGGCCTTCTGTTCTAATATCAGATGTTGGTAGGCTGTCTTCAACATTGGGTGGAAATCAATGACTATGGGGTCTTTCACTTTTGTAAGAGGGGCCAAGAGTCTTCGGACCAGATCTGTGTTGGTCCCTATTATTAGGGAACTTTTGTTAGCTCCAGGCGGTCGGGGGCATATCACAGCTAAGGTATCGAACACTTCGGCCTTTCCGGCTATGGACGGGTGGAAAGTCAGTTTTATAGGCAGATAGCCATCATAAGGGAAACTCTCTGTCCCAATCCCCCATATCTCCAGCTCTTCAATCTTCTGGATGGGTAGGTGACTTAGATGCTTGTCATAAAAGTCCCGGTACAACAGGGTCACTTGCGCCCCAGTATCCAATATGGCTCTTGTGTAGACTCCCTCCACTTGGACAGGTACTATCGGGGAGGGACCTACCAGCTTCTCTGAATATCGCTTCGAAGGAGTCTCTTTCCTTGGATCTTTGCGTTTTCCTTTTGGACTTTCTTTCTTCCATTTCTCTTTGGACTTAAGTCTCTCTTGGGCCTGGTATGCATTGATCTCCCTCCTTTTAATGGGTGTAACTACCCGCTGAGGGACATTACTCTCTTTCTTTGGAGCACGTTCCCACTGAGGAACCTTGTGTTTCTTCTGAGGGGTCTTCTCCACTCTTTTTATGTGCTTCTCATTCAGTTTGGAGTTCACTGGAGATGATGGGCACCCGATTGACTCCTTCACCGGGGCCCGCTGAAGTTTTCCGGCGGCTTGCGGTTATTCATCTTTTTTTTCTTTGGACTGGCACACACTTTGGCCGCATGGCCAACCCCTCCGCAGTTGAAACAAGTCATGTCCCCCCAATCTTGTAGGGATGCGGGCGCTGAGGTATCTGGAAACAGCTCCTTCATCGGACTTTCCCTCTCTGGTACCCTTGACTCCTTTTCCATCAGGGAGGTCAGCACTTGGGACATCTGTGACTTCAAGGTATCCACCTCTGAGTCTCTTTCCAGGGTCATGGCCGTCCTAACCATCACCGGAGGAGGATTAACTGACTCAACTGGTTGGTTCCTCTTCTTCTCCTCCAGCATCGCTTCTTCCTCTCTGACCACTCGGATAAAGTCAGGATACTCCAGGCTCTTCCCGTGCTGTCTTGTGCGTAATGCCAATGCGATGGGGTCCAGGGGCTGAGATCCTCTCATCACCTGCTAAACACGGGCCTCATCCACCTTCCGCGGGTCGATCCCCTTCTTCAGGATCATCTTATGCAGGATCTTATCCAGGCGCCTCATGAACTCCGACAGTTTCTCTCCTGTCTTTTGGTAGCAGTGCTCCAGCTGGTAAGTGAGCTCAGTGATTTTCTCTGTTCCACCAAACACATTCTGTAGAATGTCCAGATAATCCTGCGCATTACAGTCTGTTTTGCTCATCTTGAGGTTGCGTATGGCCTCTAGAGCAGGCCCCTTCAAACTTTCAGCAATTCTCTGCTTCTTTCTGTGTTCTGGGACTTCCCATTCTTCTAAGGCCTGAGTGGCACCGTCTAACCACTCCTCAAACCCCTCTTCACCCGAAGGTACAGGTTTCCTCCCAGAGAATATTCTGAGTTTTCTGTATCCCGACATTTGATATGCTATGAGTAAGCGTCAATTCGTGACGTGAAATGCGTTAGCCACCCTCCCCTGCATGCATACTATCTGCATTTGTTGTTTTGGATTTATGGATTTATTTTGAATTTGGATTTTTTACTTGAAATTTTGGAATAAATAACTGTCTATACAGAGTGTGGCAGTCCAGGGTTTCTTTTTCTCCCATTTGATAGTCTGTAGGATCCTTCTTACACTGGGCTACAATCTCCCCCAGGACCGCGCATAATTCTGCGCTGAGGGTGGCAGGCGGTGACCCGGAGCTCTCTTTAGCCTTCCAGTTTTCTGCTTTTAGGGACTGCGGTGGAGATACCTGTGGAGAAGATGGTTTAGGTGTTTGAACCCATCCTCCTGGTATGAGTGGCAGCGCATGTATTAAGCTATAGGTCTGATCATCCATTGCTTTTATACTTGGACCCTTGAAATGTTCTGGGATTTCCTTCATCCAAGCTATCAGTGCGTGGGTCAGTGTGGGATTCATCCTGATATCCATCACCCATACCTTCTGTTGCGGGGACAGTGAGGTTACTAATCGCTTCACCGCTTCTTCTTGCCAGGTCCCTGGGAGTTCTATGACTACTGCCGTGGCTGAATCTGTGTAGGCCGCCTTGCACCACTGTTCTACTTCCAGTGGGTCCATGCTGGTACTTTTGGCGCGTTACTTGCTGTAACAGGATCCCGGACTCGAGAGCCCCCACGTGTAGCCCTACCCCTAGTTAAGAGAGCCGCTGGATTTTGTTTCGGGCCCTGTGTACAGCACCGCCAACCCCCAGCAATTTACTCTAACCACTCCGGCACAGTTAGTCTAGGGGTTTCTCTAGTATCACAATCTAACAGTATATGCACACAATCTATCTGTATTGCATGGGTAACCTCTTTCCAGAAAGGCAACACACTGATAGCAAGAGATAAAATATAACGTTTCTTTACTTCGGGTAAAAGGCATAAGGTTAACACATAACACATATATATTTGCAGAGTACTGCAGCAGAAAATCTAACACAGGCGACTACCTGCCAAGTACTACTATCTCTATCTATGCGCCCTTATGGCGCAGCAACTTGAGCTCTGACTACAGATCAGGCCTGATCCAGATTTTCTAACTCAGTCTCTAGAGCAGGGATAAGCAATTAGCGGACCTCCAGCTGTTGCCAAACTACAAGTCCCATGAGGCATAGCGAGACTCTGACAGCAGCAAGCATGACACCCAGAGGCAGAGGCATGATGGGACTTGTAGTTTTGCAACAGCTGGAGGTCCGCTAATTGCATATCCATGCTCTAGAAGAACAGTTTCTTTGCATGCAACTTGACTGGTGGTGCACAACAGGAAAAGTTATTTGTAATCCAAAGGGTTGGAAAATAAAAAGGACAGAATGAACCACTCACAGGAGACTACTCACTCAGTTCCGCCACTAGTCTCCTGTGGGACAGGAAAAATAGAACCAGGAGGGCTAAGGCAGTCTTTAGGCCTAGTCAAAGTACTGTTTATATGAATGAGCAGGTGCTCGCTCACCACTCCGGACGCGATCCCAGTCCGGGACTTCCACCTACTGTGTCTCCGCACACAGTGTCTGCAACGGCCGGGTCTCCGGTCCAACTGATGTCCAAACTCGATAAAGTCAGGTGCCACCCAGGCTCCGCAGTGGGGTGGAAGGCCCTCTGAAAGTTGTGCAAGGCCCAGGCTTCAGGCCCTGCACTGCAGCAGATCCGCACAGGAAGACCTGTTGATAGCAGTGCGGTGTCCAAAGAGGCCGAGCTCAGCCTCTCCCTTTCCTTATATAGCCCCTCCCATGAGTCTCTGCGGTGGCTAAATGCACCCTGGGTGCCGAACGGGGTTCTGGGTAACGTAGTGTATATATATATATATAACACACGTTCTTATAAAAAATAAATAAAAATCATGCCAGTAAATAAAAAATAAACCAAGTTTTATATAATGCAAATGAGAAATAAATGCATACACTTTATATATCCGGACAATGGGTATCAAATGCATACAATAATACAGAATGAAGCCCCGTGCTCAAGCTCCCACTACTCTTGGGCGGCAACAATGCCCCAATACATATAATAAAAAACAAAGGGAAAAGTTACCTGTGCACTAGCCCAAATCCCTCTGCCTATTTAAATAACTGAATGTTTTTTAGTATCGCTCCAGTGGCCAGTAAAGTGTAAGCTCACCTGCCATGTCAAAACCTCTTAGGTGAGTTAGTGTAGGGATACTAGAAAACCTCCAGCTATTTTAATGTGCATAGAGATTTGCAACAGTGTGCAATTAACTTTTTACTTTTGGTTTTTATCAGATATATACCCCTGACAATGCACACGAAGCGCACAAACATGAAATATTCCTGACAATGGGCATCAATTGCAAAAACATGAAACATGCCGTCACGCCGCCAACACGACCGCCTGGTCTGAACCTGTCCCTGATTGAATAGGCGCAGCGAGGGTGCGTTTTGCAGCGGTGGCGCCTATTTATTGAATTTAGTGCTCTGCTCTCTTCAGTTGAAAGCTGGTGGTGCCAACATATTAATGTTATGAAGCAAGAGAAATATAATTCAATGTTTTAACATAATTTAATGTTAATAGCAACAAAGGAGGTTTATCAAAAATAATGCATCAGTGCCCTTCTATGCAGCCTCACCAGTGCCAATCATTGCAGATGGATCAGTGCCCATCAATGCAGCCTCACTGGTGCCCAGCAATGCAGCCTCACCGGTGCCCATCAATGCAGCTTCACCGGTGCCCATCAATGCAGCCTCACCGGTGCCCATCAATGCAGCCTTCACCGGTTCCCATCAATGCAGCCTCACCAATGTCTATCAATGTAGCCTCACCAGTTCATGGTGGGGGGGGCGAGCGCCGCCGGATTACACAGAGCAGGGATCTCCCACTTACCCGGCAGCCATTGTCATACGAAGTACCGCCTCCTGGATGGGCTCCTATGATAGACTGCACACAATGGCCGTGCCGTGCATGCAGGAGATATTTGTAATCTGGCGGTGCTGGGGAATTCTGGTCACCCTAGGCTAGTGGCCAGCAGGACCCCCAGGTCAGTGGCCAGCAGGACCCCCTGGCCAGTGGCCAGCAGGACCCCCTGGCCAGTGGCCAGCAGGACCCCCCAGGCCAGTGGCCAGCAGGACCCCCCAGGCCAGTGGCCAGCAGGACCCCCCAGGCCAGTGGCCAGCAGGCCCCCCCAGGCCAGTGGCCAGCAGGCCCCCCCAGGCCAGTGGCCAGCAGGACCCCCCAGGCCAGTGGCCAGCAGGACCCCCCAGGCCAGTGGCCAGCAGGACCCCCCAGGTCAGTGGCCAGCAGGACCCCCAGGTCAGTGGCCAGCAGGACCCACAGGTCAGTGGCCAGCAGGACCCACAGGTCAGTGGCCAGATCCCAGCAGGACCCACAAGCTGCGGACCTGTGGGTCCTGCTGGCCACGGACATGTGGGTCCTGCTGGGAGCGAACAATAGCCTATGGGTCCTGCTGGCCATGGTCTGCTCAGCTGTGATGGGGAGGAAATGCTCAGCATAGAAACTCTCTGAAAACTGAGCATGTGGAGAGTTGCCACCACAGCTACAAAATCTATAGCTGAATTGGGGAATCTCATAGTGAGTATGAACAGTAATACACATTTATTGATCGTTTTTTCTATGATGTGGGTTTAGTGCACTTTAAGAACCATCCATAGGAGGTAAGAGTGACACCATTGCATTTCCCCCCATGATAACACTCTTCTCTTTTCCAGATGCAAGCGCTTGTGAGAAATGTGCTGCAGAATACTGGTCCAATGAAAACCACACATCCTGCGTTGCCAAGGAGATCGAGTTCCTGTCTTGGACGGAACCATTTGGGATTGCTCTCACCATGTTCTCAATCTTGGGAATATTCCTGACGTCCTTCGTACTCAGCGTGTTCATAAAATTCCGCAACACACCCATTGTTAAGGCAACAAACCGTGAGCTCTCCTATCTCCTGCTCTTTTCATTGTTGTGTTGCTTCTCCAGTTCCCTCTTCTTCATCGGTGAGCCGGAGGATTGGACATGCCGGCTGCGGCAACCAGCATTTGGCATCAGTTTTGTGCTTTGCATCTCTTGCATCCTGGTAAAAACCAACCGCATCCTGCTCGTGTTTGAGGCCAAAATCCCCACGAGCTTTCAGCGGAAGTGGTGGGGCCTAAACCTCCAGTTTCTTCTGGTTTTTCTGTGTACCTTCGTGCAGATTGTTACATGCATCATATGGCTATACACAGCACCTCCCAGGGCCGCTAAAAATCACGAGGATGAGATCATATTCGTCATTTGCAATGAGGGATCATTGATGGCTCTTGGATTCCTGATTGGCTACATATGCTTGCTGGCAGGGATCTGCTTTTTCTTTGCTTTCAAGGCACGGAAGCTACCAGAAAATTTCAACGAAGCCAAATTTATCACATTCAGCATGCTCATATTCTTCATTGTCTGGATATCCTTCATTCCAGCCTATGTAAGCACCTACGGAAAGTATGTTTCGGCTGTTGAGATCATTGCCATTCTGGCCTCGAGTTTTGGCCTGTTGGCTTGCATCTTCTTCAACAAAGTCTACATCATCCTGTTCAAACCATCCAGGAACACCATCGAAGAGGTCCGCTGTAGCACGGTGGCTCACGCTTTCAAGGTTGCGGCCCGAGCTACTCTGAGACGCAGTAACGTTTCTCACAAAAGGTCCAACAGCTTGGGAGGTTCTGCAGGCTCCACCCCATCATCCTCCGTCAGCAGCAAGAGCAATCACGACGATCATTTCATCGCTGCTGAGCGAGCCAGAAGCTGCAAGCAGAAAGTCAGCTTTGGCAGCGGCACGGTCACCTTATCCCTGAGCTTTGATGAACCTTCTAAGAATTCAGTGGCCAACAAGGTCATGAGGCCAAAGAACTCCCTGGAAGGTAAAAACAGTGATGACAGTTTGATGAGACATAAAGCTTTGCTCCCGCTTCAAAACAGTGATGGCGGAAGCGAGTCCAGCTTCCGAACGGCCTCCAATGTCGACGAGACGGAGAATCATGAGGCGACAAGCCAAGCCGGCCCCGAAAACCAAAGCATGGCGGCTTCCTCGGCTCAAACAGAGATTATGAAGAAGGAGGTTGATGGAACGATCACAGAAAATATGATTAAATCTTAATTACGATCTTACTGTTAGACTGACCTCGATAGGGAATGAGATCTTTCAAATTGAACAAAGACTCATCCTGGGATGGAACGTACATTAAATTTACTGGAGACTTCTTTCTCCATCTGTGTATTATTGTTGACTGATTGAAGGAACATATAGGATTGTATACATTTGTCGTATATTTGGTATTTCATATTCACATATACTTCTTGTTGGGAATTTTTCTGTTTGCTGTATAAAAAAGAAAAAAAAAAAACGTTCCCAGTTTGAAGAACTGCAGTAGTGACGGACCCGTTGTAGGTGAATTATTGACCTGTGGTAATTGATGACCTTATATTTGTGATATGTACCCAGTTAAGGCTGTTTGAAACCTGTGAGTTGTTCGTACTGTGGTGCCGACTTGTTTTCCAATGCCTGGTCGGGAGGGGTGGGGGGCTTGGTGGGGCTACATTGGTAAACCTGGTCTGGTCTGTCTGCATTGGTGGTATTAAAAATAATAAACTGTAAACATTAGAACTTAATGTCACACTTTATTTTATCTGAAAAATCTACTTCCTAAAGAAAACAACGTTTTGTTTGCTCTTGGCATTTTAGGACTCGTTTACACTTGCTTCAAAATGTGGCATTGGACACGCTTTTTTAAAGCACTTTGAATCCCAATTAAAGCGGAGCTCCACCCTAAAGTGGAACTTCCGCTCATCGGAACCCTCCTCCCCTCCGATGTCACGTTTGGCACCTTTCAGGGGGGCGCAGATACCTGTCTAAGACAGGTATTTGCACCCACTTCCCAGAGTCCTCACTGCGGGAATTCTGCGGGTAGTGCGTCACTTCCCGCAGAATACCCGTTGTGTTCTGGGAGACACTCGGCTCCCAGGACACAGCGGGGACCAGTAAGAACGGCGCAGCGCAACTCGCACAATGCGCCGTAGGGAACCGGGCAGTGAAGCCGCAAGGTTTTACTTCCTGGTTCCCTCACCGAGGATGGCGGTGGGGGCAGCAGAGTGACGAGCGATCGCTCGTCCTCTGCTGCCAAAGTCGCTGGACTCCAGGTCCTGTTATTAAAAGTCAGCAGCTGCAGTATTTGTAGCTGCTGGCTTTTAAATTTTTTTTTTCCGGCGGAACTCCGCTTTCACCACTTAAGGAGCGAGCCTCTTCCTGAGATTTGGTGTTTACAAGTTAAAAACATTTTTTTTTGCTAGAAAATTACTTCGAACCCTCAAACATTATACATTTTTTTTTATAACACCCTAGAGAACAAAATGGCGGTCAATACTTTTTGTCACACCGTATTTGCGCAGCGGTCTTACAAGTGCACTTTTTTGGGAAAAAATACACTTTTTTAAATAAAAAAATAAAAAACAGTAGCAAAGTTAGCCCAATTTTTTTTTTAGATTGTGAAAGATAAATGTTACGCCAAAAAAATTAATACACGTCACGCTTTAAAAATGCGCCTGCTCATGGAATGGCGACAAACTTTTACCCTTAAAAATCTCCATAGGCGACATTTAAAAAATTCTACAGGTTGCATGTATTGAGTTAGAGAGGAGGTCCATGGCTAGAATTATTTAGCTCACTCTACCGATCGCGGTGATACCTCACATGTGTGGTTTGAACACCGTTTTCATATGCAGGCGCTGCTCACGTATGCGTTCGCTTCTGCTCGCGAGCTCGTCGGGAAGGGGCGCTTTTAACATTTTTTTTTTCCTTATTTATTTTACTTTATGTTAGTTATTTTGACACTGTTTTGAAAATTAAATTTATTTAAACCGCCGCAGAGACCACCATTATCGGAAATCAGACCGACGGCTGAAGAAGAGGATACCTGGGTTATGGTAGCTAGCTGCTGCAATAACAGAGATATCCCTCTTCAAACAGCCGACGTATATCGGCGTGCGGCGGTCCGGAAGTGGTTAAAGCCCTGTCACTAAATAAAATGGTTACCTTACAGTCCTGTTCACACTGTTGTGTTTGTTTTGCTTCAAACATTTTACCCTGTGTAACTTTCTTGGTGCTTCAAAGCATCTCCAAAGCCTCCATAGAAGTCTATGACAACATTTGCCAACAGCACCTGCAGCTTTTGAGAGGCTTTTTTCAGGTTTAGCTTTGTTTTGGAGGTATTGCAGGTATGGGATATCCCAGGATGCACTGGGAGACCAACAAGCAAACTGGAATGGCGTCATCAGCAGTCACTTCTGGTTTATGTGTAAATATTCTGAAAGTGTCTGGTGCAGACGTCACATCTGGTGTTCACGCATGGAGCAGCAGGAAGGTGAGCAGGGTCTGGACCAGAGTGGAGGAACTAACAGACGGCACACTATAGCGGAAGCTGAGTGGGGACAGAGGAGAGGACGGAGCTGCAGAGGATCAGGAGAACTGGGGGACCGGAGCAGGTAAAACTAGGAGACGTGGTGAACAGCATGGGAGCAATATAGTGGGAACCAGTGAGAGAGGAGAACCAGCAAACCAGAGGAGCAGCACAGTTGGGGGTTACTTCTGAGCGGAGGATCAGCAGAGCTGAGGGTTACTACTGAGTGGGGGATGAGCTGAGCTGGGGGTTACTACTGAGCGGGGGATGAGCAAAGCTGGGGGATGAGCAAAGCTGGGGGTTACCACTGGAGCAGGACATTAGGAGAGCTGGGGGTACTACTGAGCAGGGGATCTGTTGAATGAGGGTACTAATAAGCTTGGGGGGGGGATCTGCTGAACAGGGGTACTACTGAGCTGGGGTTATACTGGGCCCCTTTGAACAAATAGAAAATCAACATACACATAGGGCATTTTCCAAGCTTCATGAAATCTTAAAAAAAGCATAATCAAAGCACCATTGAAGTATCACAGAAGCATCAATAAAGCATGTTGAAGCGGTAGTTGCTATAATGTGAGTTAAATTCGAAGCAAGTGTAAATGAGCCCTTAGTATAAAGGTGAGCGCCCATACAGGATCCAGTGCCCCATGCAACATAGAAAGGAAAAAAGAAACTGCGCTAAGATCAAACAATTTCGTGTATCCACAAAAATGCTAAATAAAATGGTAATAAATTCTAGTGAAAGCAGCAACTCTTTTGTGAAACATCAAAACAGTGGTCAAAAATAAGAAAAATAGAGTCGCGCTAAAACTAAATATAAATGAAAAATGAATTACTAAATATTAAATGTGAATATATACATAAGTGAAAATAATAAATGATAAAACTTCCAAGTGGTAGATGATGAAAAATATGGATAAAAATAAATAAATCACAATTTGCTAAATAAATCACAAAAATTGTTCATACGTTAAATCCATAATAGTTCATAAAATACAAAAGGTGTGTGATCCTTAAAATGACCACAGAAATATTTTGAATGAATTCAGTTAATATAAATCCACCCGTGCACAAATCCTTAATTGGTAAGATCCAAACTCTGAAGAAGTAGGAAATAAAGCCAAAAAAGTGATGTCCACCACCAAATGCCAAAAAGATCTGCTTACCAGAGCCCCGTGGTCCCTTATTACAAAGGACCCGGAGAGGCTTAGAGTATGAACACCGCTGGGCTGAATGGTGCCCCTGGAAGACGTGACCTATCACGAAACTAGTAGGGCAAAACGAGCGACGCGCTGACGTCACCTTCCTCTAACTGCTCGTATCTCCAGACGGACGGGTCTGCCTGCTTGTGTCCAGTCGGCGTAGCAGGCTTCAGGCATATCGGTCATTCAAAATTTGTAAGTGCAATATATTGTTTTTAAGGTTTTAATAAACGCTAAGAGGTTTTACACTATTCGAGGCACTTTGTTTTTAATGCCATATCTACACCATTTGGCTTCCAATATCATAGAGTGTGCAGACTAGCGGTGCGGTGGGTCCTTGATGACATTCAGCCCAGCGGTGTTCATACGCTAAGCCTCCCTGGGTCCTTTGTAATAAGGGACCACAGGGCTCTGGTAAGCAGATCTTTTTGGCATTTGGTGGTGGACATCACTTTTATTGGCTTTATTTCCTACTTCTGAAGAGTTTGGATCTTACCAATTAATGATTTGTGCACGGGTGGATTTATATTAACTAAATTCATTCAAAATATTTCTGTGGACGTTTTAAGGATCACTCACCTTTGTACTTTATGAACTATTATGGATTTAACGTATGAACAATTTTTGTGATTTTGCAAATTGTGTTTTTTTTATCCATATTTTTCATTATCCAACACTTGGAAGTTTTATCATTTATTATTTTCACTTATGTATATGTTCACATTTAATATTTAGTAATTCATTTTTCATTTATATTTAGTTTTAGCGCGACTCTGTTTTTCTTATTTTTAACCGCAAGCAACATGGTGTCCCCAAAGTGTGGGGTCCGGGTATGGCTCCCAAGGTTTTACCAAGGTTGTGCCAATCAGAATGCACTGCTTCTATTGTAGTAGAAGGCAACAGGGAAAGAGATGGTTGAAGAGTTGATTGAAGAATCCAAAAATAAAATCAACTAGTTATGCTCCCTCTGCAAGGGAGAAGTCCAACACCTTAGGACACTAGCAAAAAACCAAAAGAACTCTCAGAGTCGAGTAGGGTTAGAGGGGAGGCCTGTCCTCAAAAAGCTTTGCCAGTGTCCAACCATCTGAAGGTACAAGCCTATAACCCAACCTGAGTGCCCCTACAGGATCCTGTGCCCTAAGCAATTCGTTCTCACACAGTGTGGGGTCCAGATATGGCTTCCAAGGTTTTACCAAGGTTATGCCCATCTGAAAATATGTTGCATAAGGCAACAGTGAAAGAGTTGATTGAAGAATTCAAAAAAATAAAAATATAATAAACTAAACTAGTTAAGCTGAAGTGATATCTCTGCAAGGGAGAAGAGGTCCAACCTCTTAGGACACTAGCAAAAAAACAGAAAACTAACAGCATCAGGTAGGGCTAGAGGTGAGGCATGTCCTCAAGAAGCTTTGCCAGTGTCCAATTACCTGAAGGTATGAGCCAAAAGGTGAGCGCCCATACAGGATCCATTACCCTAAGCAACATGGTGTCCCCACAGTGTGGGGTCCAGGTATGGTTCCCAAGGTTTTACCACAGTTGTGCCCATCCAAATGCACTGCTTCTGCTGTAGTATAACGCAACAGCGAAAGCAGATGGCTGACGAGTTGATTGAAGAATTCAGAAGATAAAATAACTAGTTAAGCGAACAGTGATTTCTCCGCAAGGGAGAAAAGGTCCAACACCTTAGGACACTAGCACAAAACTCAGAGTTGTGAAGGGTTATAGGGGAGGCATGTCCTTGAAAGCTTTGCCAGTGTCCAATCACCTGAAGGTATGAGCCTATAACAAAAGGTCTAGGAATACTTTGCCTGAACACATTCTTGGTTTAAAGTGTATGTTTATCCAAATCTTTTTGTTTGTTTTGAAAAGAGTAGAGGATGGCTGGAACCAGTGTCAGATGGTTTTGGTAGCCCAAGTCCCATTGGGGAGACTGTTGGAGATCTCCAGCACATCTCTTGCTCATAATGAGCCTATCAATATTCACAGTGAAGCATGCAATGTTTCAAAGCCCTAAAACCCGCTTCTCCCTCGGTGTCAATGACCACCGGGACAAATAAAAGAGGGAGAATCTCTTCGGGGGGGGGGGGGCTACCTAAAGTAACTTATTATCTGCATACTAAATACCTGAGTCAGCGACTCAACATAATGAAGCCAGAGGATAATTATGAAAGCCTGGTAGTTTCAGGTGAACCATTGTTTTCGCTCATGATAAGTTTCTATCTTGCAAAGCCGTCTTACCAGGTAAGTTAAAGGGGTTGTAAAGGTTCATTTTCAGCCGATCAAAGCCATCGCCAGTTGGTGGATGCGCCAGCTGGTCGCTCGGGTCCCCCAGTGGGATGGGAGACCCGAGGGGAGTCTCCTCTCACATAGGTTGTCATCACATGAAAGCCGACTATCCGCTCTAAAATAGGATTTTTAAAACAGCTTACCTGTAAAATCCTTTTCTTGGAGTACATCACGGGACACAGAGCAGCATAGTCATTACTATGTGGGTTATATAGAATTACCTTCAGGTGCTGGCACTGGCAACTTCCAAAACAGGAAGTACCCTCCCCTATATAAGCCCCTCCCATCCGGGAGTACCTCAGTTTTGTAGCAAAGCAATACGTGTCCCCAAAAGAGGGGTGGGAGCTCTGTGTCCCGTGATGTACTCCAAGAAAAGGATTTTACAGGTAAGCTGTTTTAAAAATCCTACTTTCTTGTTCATACATCACAGGACACAGAGCAGCATAGTCATTACTATGTGGGACGTCCCAAAGCAATGCCACATGAGGGGGGGGATACACCATACATAAGCTGGGCGCCATCAGGCATGAGGATCTTTTGCGGCCTGCAACACACTGCGCCCAAAGGCGACATCCTCCTGACTTCTCACGTCCACCTGGTAGAACCTAGTAAACGTGTGTACTGAAGACCATGTTGCGGCCTTACAAATTTGCGCCAGGGAGGCCTGGTGATGCACTGCCCATGAAGTTCCAACTGCTCTCGTGGAGTGCGCCCTAACTTTGAACGGAGGCGGTCTACTTTTCAAGCCATAGGCTTGTATTATGACCTGTCGAATCCACTTGGCTAAAGTAGATTTTGATGCTGCCTGACCCTTTCTAGGGCCTTCCGGCAGAACAAACAGAGAATCCGTTCTACGAATCTGAGCAGTGGCTTTTAGATAAGCTTTAACTGCTCTTACTACATCCAAAGAATGCAATAACTTTTCCTCTACCGAGCTTGGTTTGGGGAAAAAAGAAGGAAGAACCACATCCTGGTTCAAGTGAAACCTCGATACCACCTTAGGAAGAAAGGCTGGATGAGGACGTAATACTACTCTGTCCTTATGGATAACCAGATATGGCTCTTTACAGGACATGGCGGCTAATTCCGACACTCTTCTAGCCGAGCATATGGCTACTAAAAATATCAATTTCCTGGTGAGTAGAACCAAGGAAATGTGCCGCAAAGGTTCAAATGGCTGCTTCTGCAGAACCGACAGAACCAAATTTAGATCCCATGGGCATATGGGAGCCTTAATCGGTGGAATAATACGAGTCACACCTTGCATAAAGGATTTGACAAGTGAATGCATAGCCAGGGGCCTTTGAAATAGTATTGACAAGGCCGAAACCTGGCCCTTGATAGTACTTAAGGCAAACTTCCTGTCTACAGCCCACTGTAGGAAGTCCAGAATTCTGCCTATAACGTACTTACGTGGATGCCACTTTCTGGCCTCGCACCAAGTGATGTACGCCTTCCAAACTCTATAGTATATCTGCCTTGATAGAGGCTTCCTGGCATTGATTATAGTTGATACCACAGAGTTAGAGAGACCTCTCTTCTTTAGGATGTGGGACTCAATAGCCAGGCCGTTAAACTTAGAGTTAGTAAGGAAGGGTGGTATATCGGTCCTTGCGAAAGCAGGTCCGGACGACGTGGAAGGGTCCAAGGACTCCCCACAGACATTTTGATGATCTCCGCGTACCAGGCCCTTCGGGGCCACGCTGGAGCCACCAGGATCACCGGCTTCTTCTCCAACCTGACTCTGCGAAGGAGTCGAGGCAACAATTGTAGCGGAGGGAATGCATATATCAGTCTGAACTGATCCCAAGGGAACACCAGAGCATCCGAGCCGCAAGCGAGGGGATCCCTTGTCCGGGAGAAAAACCTGCCCACCTTTGCGTTGAATCTGGATGCTAGCAGATCTACATCCGGTGTTCCCCACCGCTGACATATTGCTCGGAAGACCTCGGGATGAAGGGACCATTCCCCTGGGCATAACTGTTGGCGACTCAGAAAGTCCGCCTTCCAATTCTCCACCCCTGGAATGAAGACAGCTGATATACATGGGACATGCTTTTCTGCCCATTCCAGGATGTGACTTACTTCCCTCTGGGCTGCACGACTCCTGGTGCCTCCCTGATGATTGATATATGCCACTGCTGTGGCATTGTCTGATTGAATTCTGACAGGGGACCCTTGGAGTCTGGATGTCCAGGCTACTAGGGCGTACCGGGCTGCTCGTATCTCTAAGAGATTGATGGGCAGGGTTTTTACTACATTTGACCATCTGCCCTGGAGAGACCATTGCTCCAGTACTGCCCCCCAGCCTGTAAGGCTGGCATCTGTAGTGACCACCTTCCAAGATATCGGGCTGAAGGGTTTTCCCTTCTGGAGATTCTGGGGGATCAACCACCAGCAGAGACTCTTCCGAACGGAAGGGGACAAAGCCATCGGGAAGTCTAGAGCCTGAACTTTTCCGTTCCAGGCTGACAATATGGCCCTCTGTAAATTCCTTGAGTGGAATTGGGCGTATGGCACAGCTTCGAATGATGCTACCATCTTTCCTAGCAGCCTCATGCACAGGCGTATGGACGGCTGTCTTTTTGCACAAAGCAGACGGACCAAGCCCCTCAAAGAGGATACCTTGTCTAGAGGTAAGAAAATCTTCCTCTGGTCTGAATCCAGCCGTAGCCCTAGATATACCAGGTTTTTCACTGGCTGTAGGGCTGACTTGTCCAGGTTGATGACCCAACCGTGAGATTCTAGATACTTGATTGTATCGATAATTACCACTTCTAGCTTGGCAACTGAGTGGTCCATCAACAACAGGTCGTCTAGGTATGCCATTATCGTTACACCCCGTGTTCTTAGATCGGCCAACAGTGGGGCCAGAATTTTTGTGAACACTCGTGGTGCTGTGGCCAGACCGAATGGTAAGGCTCTGAACTGAAAATTGGGCCCTTCTACTGCAAAGAGTAGGAATTTTTGATGACCTGGAAAGATGGGAACATGCAAGTAAGCATCTTTGATGTCAATCGAGGCTAACCATTCCTCCCCTTGTAGGGCAGCGGTGACCGATCGGATCGACTCCATCCGGAAAGACCGGACGTTTAGAAATTTGTTTAGACTCTTTAGGTCCAATATGGGTCTTATGTCCCCGTTTGGCTTCGGGACTGTGAAAAGGTTTGAGTAGAAACCCAACCCCCACTCTTCCATAGGAACCTCCATAATTACTCCTTGGAGCAATAGTTGTTCTAACGCCAATAGGAGAGACCGTCTTTTCAGAGGGTCTCCTGGCATGCCTGACCACATAAAATGGGATGGAGGAGACTCTTTTAACTCCAACTTGTATCCCAGAGTTACTGCGGAGAGCACCCATCTGTCTTTGATCGTCTCCCGCCAGGTCTCTGCGAACAACTGAAGTCTTCCCCCCACCCGTTTGAGTGGGGGCAGCCCTTCATAGGCTTGACTTGGAGGCTGGTTTAGTACCTCTTCGGATCCAGGGCTTTTTATTACCCTGTGGCTGTCCCTGATTTTTACCTCCTGAGTTTGACCGAGGAGGCCGTCGGAACTGCTTAGTAGCAGACGTCGCAGGGATAGGAGAGGTAGTCCTCTTAAAAGATGGACCCCTAGACCTCTTCTTACTCGGTAAGAGAGTACTTTTACCACTGGAAATCTTCTGGATATACTTATCCAGGTCTTCGCCAAAAAGGCGTTCCCCATGAAATGGGAAGCTAACTAAGAGCTTCTTACAGGGAGCCTCAGCAGACCAGTTCTTGAGCCACAGAAGCCTACGCATATGTACCAAAAACAGCGTGTGGCAGGAGGCCTGATGGATAGAATCCTTGATGGCGTCAACCGCAAAGCATAATGCTCTAGGCAGATCAGCCAGAGCCTGGGCCTGTTGGTCTGGCAAATCCCTCAGGACCATTTTCATTTGATCCTTTAAAGCTTGGCAGACCCCAATAGCTGCCACTGCTGGCTGTGTAATAGCCCCTGCTGTGGAAAAAGCAGATTTTAATAAAGATTCCAATTTTTTATCCACTGGATCTTTGAACATTTGAACATTATCTACTGGACATGTCAGTGATTTGTTCACAGAAGAGATGGCTGCATCCACCGTAGGAACATTCCATCTCTGGGTGAACTTTTCCTCCATGGGATAGATCACCGGAAACCTTTTAGGCGGAACAAATAGTTTATCAGGATGTTCCCAGTCCTGGTATATAAGTCCTTCCAATAATGGATGTATTGGAAAGGAGCAATTAACCTGGGGAGCTTTTAGCGACCCCAATGAGGAGACAGCAGTAGTTGATGGTTCAACAAGAGGCATTTTAAATGCAGATCGAACCATGTCAGTTAGGGTCTGGACCCACAACCTTTCAGTCTGTGATGCTGAAAATGGTTCATCTACTGTCGATTCCTCAAAAACAGAGCTAACCTCCTCCTGATCCCCTTCAGGTAGGTCGGTCCCTTCCTGGGATTGTTGCTCTGCCAACAGGCACTCTAATGGAGGTGATGGAGATCTGGCGCGCTTTCTTTCCTGTAGAGAAGAAGCGATCAATGCAGCCAATCTCTGCTCCAATCCCTCCAGAGTTGAGGAAAAAACCTCCTCTGTTATATATGCAGGAGCAGGTGGACTGAGGACAGCCGCAGTACCTGGCACTCCCGGGGGTTCCTTATGGGTATTAACCTCTGATTTCTCAGGGGAGGAAGGTGCAGATGACTGCTCCAGATCCTCAGAGCCCGATGGAGACCCCCTACACTTCCTGAGAGGTATATCTCTGAGTTTTTTAGGCGGCATATTCCTTAGTTCAAAGCTGAGGTATTCCAGCCGCAATACACCCCTTACTGAAATAGTCTAATGCAATTTGCTGCTATGTACATCAGTGGGTGTCTACTAATGCGTCTTTCTGGGGATGCCTGTATCAACCGCCCGCTGTAAGCCCCTATACCATGCTACCAGCTCCTTTTCAGGCTCTGTGTCCATAGCAAGCAGCGTGGACTGAGTCCTTTTATCTTGCTGGGACGCCCGCGCATGCGCAGAAGCGCTGGGCGCACAGAGCGCGTCATCCGCCAGGCTCCGCCCCCTTTTTTGAAGCTAAACCTTATAAAAAGAAAGCATGTGTGTGCGCGCGCGCGCGCGCGCGTGCACGTGTGCGCTCTTGGCGCCATGTAGGGAGAGGAGCCAGGGTCCCTGTTTTACCAGGACTCGGGGATGGACGGAAACTACTTGGCAGCATGACAGAGGAATGCAGCTTCCCTGATAGAGAGCTCACTCATCTGCCTGGACTTTCACCATGGAAGGAATAGTCCCAAGAAAAAAGACGTTCCACAGCGGTCTCTAGTGGACAAACACAGGTACCGCACTTTTGTCTTTTTTTTTTTTTTTTAAACCTCCTTTATGAAAAACATTTCCAGGTTTACAGTTTTTTTTTAAAACTTCCCTTATGAAAAAACATTTCTAGGATTTCTTAGGCATATACAGCTATTAGCGGGAATACCCTTTAGGTAACAGGCAGAAAGACATATTAGGCTTGGGGGTCCCCTCAATAGAACCAAGTTCCTGAGGGGCCCCCACTTACCTTTTCCCCGCCGCAGGACTTTGTTTGGTCCACAGAAGCCCAAACTTCACCTCTCACGGCAGGCATTGTACTAGACCTTCAGGGACCGGGTTCCCAAGGATTCCACTCCCCTGGACCTGTATAGCACCCTGCACAGATAGCCTCTTGGTTTTGGGTATGACCAGAGCTCTGGATCCCAGGGTCCAGCCCTCCTAAGAGAGGCATTACAGGCAAAACCCTGCTCTTCTCTGCAAGGCCCGGGTACCGACCGTTTAGCTATGAAGCTTTTTTGGTCGGATCCGGAATAGCTTGCTAAGGCCCAGAGAACCTGTACACAAGCCCAGATGAATACATGTTAACCTTGGCCAACACCTTAGACACTGGCAAAAAACTGAGGTACTCCCGGATGGGAGGGGCTTATATAGGGGAGGGTACTTCCTGTTTTGGAAGTTGCCAGTGCCAGTACCTGAAGGTAATTCTATATAACCCACATAGTAATGACTAGGCTGCTCTGTGTCCCGTGATGTATGAACAAGAAAAAACGGTACCGGGTGATCAGGCATCACTCCAGGACAAACACTTCCTCAAAAAGACGTACAGGTATGTGATTTTGCGGGAAGTGGTTAATCACAGCACGGCCCGGTCTAGGTACGTGATCTGGCGCAGCCGAGCCACCTTGCCGCCCTATATGTTATAGCCGTTGAAGTTATACAGTTGGCAAGAGGTTAACTCTTAAAAAATGCATCCTTTGCCTTCAATTACTCCAGAAAAATAGCAGGGCATTTCCTTGGCCTAGGCACTTCTGTTCTGTAGCTAGCTGTATATCTGCACTGCTGCCTCTGGTTGCTAGTCTCACGAGATTTGGAGTGATAATTGGCGATGCCACTACTGTGCTGTTCACTGTTCTCCTTGCTGGAGAGGAAGCCGTTCATAAGGACCCACAGTGCAAGGAAATCACGGCTTCTGCTTCATGCATTCTGTAAAGCTGTGCTTCCTCCACCTCTCCTGTTGCTTAATATATATTTCCCCCAGCAGTTATTGGGGAGCAATTTTGCAGGAATCGAAAATTCCTGCCTCTACCAAGATGGCCACCGCCACAGAGACACAGTGCAGAACTAGGAATGGTAAGTCAGTAATAGAGAAATGATCAGCTACAGGAGACCACTACTGGTTACTAGTCAGGCTCTGCTGGTCTAGTTTTAGACACCACTTCCAGAGTCTTTAACCACTTCCCTACCCACCTACCCACCCATAGTAATATGACGTCCACAGATGGGATCTCCCATCCTGGGTGGACGTCATATGACGGCCTGGGCTTTGTGGGGGGATATCTGAATGATGGGTGCAGCTAGAGGCATCATTCAGATATCCTTGTCTTCTGCCAGCGATTCTGCGCACCATAAGAACGATCATATCGGTGGTTCCACCGCTTGATCATTCTTATAGGCGGCGGGAGGGGACATCCCCTCCCCCCCGCCGCCGCCATCCGGTGCTTCTCCGAGCTCTCCCGTGCCATCGGGGGCCCGGAGAATGAATCGTCCGGCGCCGGAGGTGAACCAAAGATATGACTGGTGACCAGACTTATTGACCCCGCATCTCTCCATAAAGAGGACCTCTGTCACACACCATTCCTATTACAAGGGATGTTTACATTCCTTGTAATAGGAATAAAAGTGATCAAAAAATAAAATAAAATAAAAAATGTAAAAAAATAAAAAAAAAGTGTAAAAATAAAAAAAATTAAGTAAAATATATTTTTTTTTAAAAACGTCCCTGTCCCCGGTAGCTCGCGATCAGAAGCGAACACACGCGCAAGTCCTGCCCACATATGTAAACGCCGTTCAAACCATATATGTGAGGTATCGCCGCGTGCGCTAGAGCGTGTGCAACAATTCTAGCACTAGATCTCCTCTGTAACTCTAACCTGCTAACCTGTAAAAAGCGTCGCCTATGGAGATTTTTAAGTACCGATGTTTGGCGCCATTCCATGAGTGTGCGCAATTTTAAAGCGTGACATGTTAGGTATCTATTTACTCGGCGTAACATCATCTTTCATATTTTACAAAAAAATTGGGCTAACTTTCATGTTTTGTTGTTTTTTAATTCATGAAACTATTTTTTTCCCAAAAAAAGGCGTTTGAAAAATTATTGCGCAAATACCGTGCAAGAAAAAAAAGTTGCAATGACCGTCATTTTATTCCCTAGGGTGTCTACTCATAACCTCCAAACATTATATATGTTTTTTTAGCAATTTTCTTGCAAAAGAATGATGATTTGTACATGTAGGAGAGAAGTGCCAGAATAGGCCCAGTATTGAGGTGGTAAAAAAAAAAAAAACGGTGTTGAAGCGGTTAAATAAACACAAGATATAAAATAAAATTTAAAAAAATGTTTTATTGAATAAATGACAAATAAGTTAAACATAGAAATATATAAAAAACAGAAAACAAAATCTCGGAACACTGATCGAATTGGATTATAAATCACTCGGGATTTAGGAAACGTGGGTAGTCAGGGCAAACCAGCCTTCTTCCTTCTGCCTTCCAACCTGTGAGGGGAGATACAGCGGAGAAAAAGGGGTGAGATTTGAGGGGGGGGTGAGATTTGAGGGAGGGGGTGAGATTTGAGGGAGGGGGTGAGATTTGAGGGAGGGGAAAGGGTGAGGGAGGGGGTGAGATTTGAGGGAGGGGAAAGGGTGAGGGAGGGGAAAGGGTGAGGGAGGGAGGGGAAAGGGTGAGGGAGGGGGGGGGAAAGGGTGAGGGAGGGGGGGGGAAAGGGTGAGGGAGGGGGGGGGAAAGGGTGAGGGAGGGGGGGGGAAAGGGTGAGGGAGGGGAAAGGGTGAGGGAGGGGAAAGGGTGAGGGAGGGGAAAGGGTGAGGGAGGGGAAAGGGTGAGGGAGGGGAAAGGGTGAGGGAGGGGAAAGAGTGAGGGAGGGGAAAGAGTGAGGGAGGGGAAAGAGTGAGGGAGGGGAAAGAGTGAGGGAGGGGAAAGAGTGAGGGAGGGGAAAGAGTGAGGGAGGGGAAAGAGTGAGGGAGGGGAAAGAGTGAGGGAGGGGAAAGAGTGAGGGAGGGGAAAGAGTGAGGGAGGGGAAAGAGTGAGGGAGGGGAAAGAGTGAGGGAGGGGAAAGAGTGAGGGAGGGGAAAGAGTGAGGGAGGGGAAAGGGTGAGGGAGGGGAAAGGGTGAGGGAGGGGAAAGAGTGAGGGAGGGGAAAGAGTGAGGGAGGGGAAAGAGTGAGGGAGGGGAAAGAGTGAGGGAGGGGAAAGAGTGAGGGAGGGGAAAGAGTGAGGGAGGGGAAAGAGTGAGGGAGGGGAAAGAGTGAGGGAGGGGAAAGAGTGAGGGAGGGGAAAGAGTGAGGGAGGGGAAAGAGTGAGGGAGGGGAAAGAGTGAGGGAGGGGAAAGAGTGAGGGAGGGGAAAGAGTGAGGGAGGGGAAAGAGTGAGGGAGGGGAAAGAGTGAGGGAGGGGAAAGAGTGAGGGAGGGGAAAGAGTGAGGGAGGGGAAAGGGGAGGGTGGGGAAAGGGGAGGGTGGGGAAAGGAAAAGGGGAGGGTGGGGAAAGGGAAAGGGGAGGGTGGGGAAAGGGGAGGGTGGGGAAAGGGGAGGGTGGGGAAAGGGGAGGGTGGGGAAAGGGGAGGGTGGGGAAAGGGGAGGGTGGGGAAAGGGGAGGGTGGGGAAAGGGGAGGGTGGGGAAAGGGGAGGGAGAGATGGGTAACGGGGGCAGTGAAGGATAAAAGGTAGCAGAGAGATGCCAGGGATGATGGCAGAGAGACAACAGGGAACAAAGAACAGCATGGGGGTGGGGGGGGTGCAAATAAAAGATTTGGATAAGAGAGAAACAGAGATATTAGCAGGTATGGCGGGTGCTTGTAGTTCAACAACAACAACCTGAAGATACTAAACAAATATGCACTTTGCCCAGAATTGTCCAAAAGACAAATGTAAAATCTATGTATAAGCTTCTAACAATAAGCAGGAAGTATTGGAGTTGTGCTGCACCATAATCACAGCCAGCAGGCTTTTCACAGCGCCTACAGGCAGGTCTGCTTGTCACATGATATACTATTGGGAAACCCCCCTTATGCCGAGTGCAATTCTGGTATCTGGGAACAGCCCGGTCCTTGTTTTTTTTGAACCACGCCTTTAAGTAACGGTTACCGGCAGCCATTGGGACGGGGTGTAGGTACAGGGGTCGCAGGGTTCCCAATTGCGACCAGACCCTGTACTCCCTTGCAGCCCCCCTGTACACCTGGATAAGAGGGGCGGTGGGCTGGCATATAGAGGAACCGACCCCCACCCAAAAAACAGGGTATTAATTCTTCTACATGCCGCCCTGCCTCCCCTCCTATCCACCTCTTGCTGTGATCGGGGCTCCTGTGCTCTCTCCTGGCCGCCCCTCATCCCCCGCAGCGATGCCGGGTTCCCGCCTCCCCTTTCCTGCCAGCTTCTGCGGGGGATACCTTTAGGATGGAGAGTGGGGAAGGGGCCAGTAAATGTGTCATTTACCAGCCCCTTCCTTGTCTTAATGAATAGTCAGTGATCCGTACCGATCACCGACTCTGTCCATTCATAACGGAGGCATGGAAAACTGTGTTTACTATGTTTCAGTTTGTGAATGAACGGGAAGATTCTGTATGGAGCCATTCCTGTCCATTCATTCTGTGCTGCCGAGTTTGCAAAGATAGAGATTGAGGGCTGTGTCCTCAATCTCATTTCTTTGTCTCAAAAGGGTGAAACATCAGAGGTCTCTTTAGACACCTGATATCTCACCAAAGCCCAACATGGCACCTAAAAAAAAAAAAAAAAAAAAAAGAAGAAGAAACAAAATAGTAAAAAATAAAATGGTAAAAAAATTAAAAGAACAAAAATAAAAAACTACTGACGCTAGCGGCGGAACTACCAGGGTTGCAAAAGTCGCACTTGCAACCGGGTCCTGGCATCCACCACCTTGGGGGAGGGGGGGCGCCCCAACCAGGGGTCCATTTATGTTTTTTTGGCACCGGGACCCTGAAGGTTCTATGTAACGCTTCTGCATTGGGATTTAGTTAGTGAACACCAAGGGCCCTTTTACACGGATACCTGAAAAACACAAGAAAAATGTTTCCCTTTAAAACCTATAAGGGTTTTCACACCACTGCGTTACAGGTGCAGTGCTTTTTGAAAAGTCCTGCATGCAGCATCTTTGAAGCGGTTTTAAAAACTGCACCAAAAAAACGTAGCTTCCCATTGAAATTAATGGAAGTCGCAGCAAAATCGCGGTTAGAACGGCCCGCAATTTTGCATTTTTGAGTCACATGCCCATCACAGGTGTAGGCAACTCAAAAAACACACCAGAAATGCACAGCAAAATCGAGGAAACTGCATATACATTTTTACCGTGATTTTGCCAAGATGACAACCTACCTGGTATAGCCAACCAATCTCTATACAGGCAAGCAGGCCCTTGCACTACATACTTCTTGGTAATCAAAAAGTGATTGTACAACCAGATTGGTTTGCACAAACGTTATCGCGTCTACAAATCAGGGGATAGATTTATGGCTTTTTTATTATTTATTTTTTTACTAGCAATGGCAGCGATCTTTAGCAGGACTGCGACAATGCGGTGGACAGATCAGACTCCTGACATTTTGTACACTTTTTTTTGGGAACCAGTGATATTATTACAGTAATCAGTGCTAAAAATATGCACCGTTATTGTACTAATGACAGTGGCTGGGAAGGGGTTATCAGGGGCGATGAAATGTGTTCCCTGCAGGTGTGTTCTAACTGTATGGGGGGGGGGGGGGAGACCGATCCGTCTTCATTCTTAACAAAAAGATAGGATCTGTGTGATCTCCCCTGTCAGAATGGAGATCTGCTTTTTGGTTTACACAGGCAGATCCCCGTTCTGTCACAGCCGGGAAACGATCGCGGGTGGCTGGCGGTCATCTAGTCCGCTGGACCCACTGATTGCCTCCCCCGCTGGTCAATGGGAGCTCGCGCTCACAATAGCGAGTTCCCGTGCCAATGAACACCTACGGCGATTTGCAGGAATGAGACACCTTGCCGCTGTATGACGGCAGCTGGTCGGGAAGCGGTTAAAAAAAACAAAAAAACAAAAACGCTGCTCACATTTGTCACTGTGTGACATAAAAAAAATTGCAAAACCTACCAATTTATTCTCTAGGGCCTCGGTTTAAAATAAATATCTATCTATCTATCTATCTATCTATCTATAATGGTTTGAGGTTCTGAGAAATTTACTAGCAAAAAAAAAATAGGATTTTTTACTCACCGTAAAATCCTTTTCTCTGAGTCCATGGACCGACACAGCTTCTCTATTGACAAAGTGGGTATTATCCGTTAATTAGGAGTGACTAGGCAGAAAAACTTGTAAAAAGTGTTGCATCACACCTTCTACAGTATCGCCCAGGGGGCGGACCCTCTGGGTATACCCTCTCAGTCTGCATCTTGCAGATCAGTTCGTCAAAAAGCAGTACAAACTTAAAAGGAGGGGTGGTGCTGTGTCTGTCCATGGACTCAGAGAAAAGGATTTTACGGTGAGTAAAAAATCCTATTTACTCTTTCGTCCATGGACCGACACAGCTTCTCTATTGACAAAGTGGGACGTCCCAAAGCAGTGTCAGAGAAAAAACGAGGGGTGGTAACAGCATAAAAATAAACTTCACCCCAAACACAAAACAGCACTCCTCCAACGGAGGAGTTGCAACTCTAAACAGCCGCTTGCAAAACCTTGCGGCCGAAAGAGGCATCCGAAGATGCACCTACATCAACTTTGTAGAATTTTGTGAAAGTGTGAGCGGACGACCAAGTCGCCGCTTTACATAATTGGGAAACAGACGCTTGATGTCGGAAAGCCCAAGAGGCACCTATTGCCCTGGTCGAATGCGCCGTGACAGGAAAGGGGGGCGCCTGACCCTTTAAGGCGTAAGCCTGGATTACTATCTGTCGGATCCACCTAGAGATGGTGGCCGACGAGACTGCTTGGCCATTCTTGGGACCAACCACCGAAACAAACAGTGAGTCTGACTTCCGGAACAGGGAAGTAGCAGATAG
Source organism: Rana muscosa (assembly GCA_029206835.1). NCBI lineage: Eukaryota > Metazoa > Chordata > Amphibia > Anura > Ranidae > Rana > Rana muscosa. The sequence goes on from CM055117.1 coordinate 22,618,814, forward strand.
GTATACTCTCAAAGCTCGGACAACGTCCAAGGAATGCAACGCCGACTCCTTAGGATTCGACGGCTGAGGACACAAGGATGGAAGTACAATGTCTTCGTTGAGATGAAAAGCCGAAACGACTTTCGGAAGAAAGGAAGGCTGCGGCCGCAGCACCACCTTATCCTTGTGGAAAATCAAATAGGGAGCCTTGCAGGACAAGGCTGCCAGCTCAGAGACTCGTCTAACTGACGTAACAGCCACCAAAAAGACCACTTTCTGAGAAAGTGTCAACAGGGGAATATCTCTAATATTCTCAAACGGTGCCTTCTGAAGCACCGAGAAGACCAGGTTCAAGTCCCACGGAGGTAACGGGGGACGGCCACCTGTCGGACCCCCTGCACAAATGTACTCACGAGAGAGTGAGTCGCCAGGGGTCGCTGAAAAAAGACAGCCAGGGCAGATATCTGTCCCTTAATCGTACTTAGGGCAAGCCTTTGGTCCACCCCATGCTGTAAAAACAGCAGGATTCTGGAAACCAAATAGGTACGCGGATGCTATTTCATTTCCTCACACATGGAGATGTAGGCCCTCCAAGTGCGGTGATAGACCTTGCTAGAGGACGGTTTTCGAGCACTTCTCATAGTAGAGATTACTGAGTCTGACAGGCCCCGGTCTCTCAGTACCTGGTTCTCAACAGCCATGCCGTTAAAGCCAGTGACTGTAAAGCAGGATGGAATATGGGACCTTGCGATAGCAGGTCCTTCCATAGTGGTAGGCGCCAGGGGATGTCTGCTACCAGACGTACTAGATCGTCGTACCAAGGACGCTGAGGCCAATCTGGAGCGATTAGGATCATTGGAATTCCCTCTGCCTCCACTCTGCGGAGCAGAAGAGGAAGAAGCCTTAAGGGAGGGAAGGCATAGATTAGCCGATACTGACCCCACGATGCTACCAACGCGTCCGTTGCGTCTGCCCATGGGTCTCTTGACCAGGCCACAAATCTCAATACCTTCCGATTGAGTCGGGAAGCCAGAAGATCTACGTCTGGTGTGCCCCATCTTTGGCAGAGGAGTTGGAACACCTCCGGGTGTAAGGACCATTCTCCCTGGTCCAGCATCTGGCGGCTCAGGTAGTCCGCCTGCCAGTTTTCCACACCCGGAATGTAAACGGCCGACAGTGCCGGTACGCTCCTCTCTGCCCACTTCAGGATGCGAGCGATCTCCGATGCTGCAGCTGAGTTTCTTGTTCCTCCTTGATGATTGACATATGCCACTGCTGTGGCGTTGTCTGACTGGATCCTGACTGGACGCCCTTGCAGTCTCTGAGACCATTTGAAGAGGCACAGCTTGATCGCCCGGATCTCCAGGACATTGATCGGCAGGAGGGCTTCCTCTGGGGTCCAGCGACCCTGTGCCGACTGGACACCCCAGACTCCCCCCCAACCTGTAAGGCTGGCGTCCGTCGTGATCACTATCCAGTAAACCAGAAGAAATGACTTCCCGGCCATTAGAGCCGGTGCTGTCAGCCACCATACCAGGGATCTCCTGACTATGTGGCTCACTCGGATTTGATAATCCAGAGATGATGGACATCTGTTCCATCCGGACAGAACTTCCTTCTGTAACACTCGAGTGTGGTATTGAGCATATGGAACCGCCTTGAAGGAGGCTACCCTGAGGCCCAACACTCGCATGCAAAAAACGGAGTGACGACCAATTCCTGGAAGTCAGCTGCCGTACTGCAGCCCGGAGGAATACCTTTGCCTCTGAAGAATCCAGAATCAACCCCAGGTACCCTAGGCGTTGAGTGGGCACCAATACTGACTTTTGCTTGTTTAGTATCCAACCACAGTCTCGAAGAGTCTGACAGGTAATGGACACGCTTACCTCTAATTCTGAGCTTGAAGGGGCCTTCAGTAGAAGGTCGTATAAGTAGCCTGTGATAGCGATACCCCGCTGTCTTAGAAGTGCCAGAATCGGAGCGAGCACCTTGGTGAACGTCCTGGGTGCTGAGGCAAGGCCCAACGGGAGGGCCACAAACTGGTAGTGGTCCTTCCCGATAGCAAATCGCAGAAACCTCTGGTGTATATGGGGACATGCAGGTATGCGTCCTTGATGTCCAAGGAGGCCAGAAAGTCCCCCGGATGGAGAGCCGTGACTACAGATCGAACCGACTCCATCCGAAAACTTTGTACCTTCACAAAGCAATTGAGGGCTCTGAGATCCAAGCTTGGACGAACCCCCTCCTTCTTCGGCACAATGCACAGATTTGAGTAAAAACCCCATTCCAGTTCTGGAACTGGAATAACTACCCCGCGTTCCAGTAGACCCTGGACCGCCCCATACAGGGCCTCCCGACGGGTCGGTAGTAGCTGGAGATTGGAGGTGATGAATCTGTCTGGTGGACAAGAGAGAAACTCTATCTTGTAGCCTGAGGAGATTACTTCGCAAACCCACCTGTCGGAGATTAGTGCTGTCCACTGAGTCGCGAATTTGCGAAGACGTCTCCCCACCCGAGAGCTGGGTGGGGGTGGACCTTCATGCGGACGCAAATTTGTCCGCAGGCTTATTGGGTATGCGGGACCAGGGACGCTTTTGTCCTTGGGCAGGCGCTTTATCGGCCTGGGGTCTTTTCCCTGTCGCCCTAGGGGGACGAAAAAACCACTTGTGTGCAGTAAAGGAGGGCCCTTGCCCTTGGCGTGGCCCCTTACCCTTGCTAATTTGGGGAAGCAAAGTGCTTTTGCTTCCTGTGGCATCCTTGATGATGTCATCCAGAGAAGCCCCAAAAAGTCTGTCGCCCTTAAAAGGCAGATCCAACAGGGCTTTCTTGGAAGTCTGGTCCGCAGACCAGCCTTTTAGCCAGATCAGGCGGCGTATTGCTACTGCATAAACCGAAGTTTTAGACAGCAGGGGAATAGTATTCATGTCTGACTCGCAGACAAACTTAAGGCCCTGGACCAACAGGTCGGCCAATGTTATCTCATCAGGAGGAGCATCTCGCTCCTTATCCCCTGGAGTAGCAATCTTGCCCATTCAGTAAGTGTGTGAGACACTAGGGCCCCCGCCGATGCCGGGCGTACTGCCGAGCCTACCACTGAGTATAGGTAGCAAGCGAGTGCTTCAGCCTTCTTATCCACAGGGTCCTAGAAAACAGGAGCCCCTTCTACAGGAATTGTGGTGGCTCTATTAAGTCTGGACACCGGAGGGTCCACTATAGGGGGAGAGGTCCATTTCTTCAGAAAACTCTCCTCAAAAGGGGTACCATACCGCAAACCTCTTTGGGGCTGTAAAGACCCTCAGTGGGTTCTCCCATTCCTTGTATAAGAGTTTATCAAAAGACACACAAGGGAACACCTTAGCAGTGCGGGCAGGTCTATGAAACCCAAGTGGACCGGAATCTCTGCTGCTTCTGCAGTATTTTCCAATTTTAGCATATCCCGCACTGCAGTAATAAGGTCAGATACCAAAGCCGTCTCGCGTACTGACCTGGACTTTGAGTCATTCTCACTGTCCGGTCACGGTCTGCAGTCTCTGATGCGTCAGAATCTGGGCCCCGAGCCGTAGCTGGACCTGGTTCTGCACCAGAATTATCCCCAGAAGCTTGCAGGGGATGGGGCGTTTACTACCCCCTGTATTCCCGTGTGCTGCTTCCACCCTGGCAGCAAATGCCTCTAGGATTGCAGTCATAGCGTCCATAGACACCTCAGGGACACCAGCTGCTAAATCTGGTGTTTCAGGGGAGAAGACATCTGGCTCAGATGCCATGCTGACCACACGCTGACACTCACAGGGCTCCAGGCAAGATATCAATAGGCCACCCTCCTGTGCTGCAGAGAGGCCGGGTCACCCAGAGGACTCACCACCCTGGATAGGTACTGCTATGCTGCGCCTGTGATGCTGTCCCGCTGCTGCTGTGTCAGTCTGCTTCTTTTATCAGCACTTCCTGTGTGAATTTTCGTGCCAGTGTAATGCATCCTAGAGGCCGTAGGCTCTCGAAAAATGGTTGCCAAAAATGTCTGTATGGAAGATAATGTGGGCTCTAAGAAAATGGCCGCTGACAGAAGATAGAGGTCAAGCAGCCATAGCCCACAAAAAGATGGCCGCCGAACGGCAATATCTGCATACAGGGTGGACAAACATGGCCGCCGATCAGCTGATAGGGGCCAGTGGGTGTGGCCGAACCACAGGAAGATGGCCGCCGGGCAGTCACAAGAGGCCAAACTTGGCATGGACCACCTCAAAATGGCCGCCGACAGCATGGAGGAGGAAGGACACAAACACAGGTAAGAAAAAATGACATTTCTTTTAAATGTTAGTTACAGCCAGCCCCGCTCCAGTGGGACCCCCTAGGTGACCCCCAGCACCCAGCAACCTTTAGCTAGAAGCCCAGGGAGGAGGGAAAGGCAGGGAGAGAGGGAAGAAAGGGGCCACAACCACTTACTTGATCTCTCCAGGAATGTCCAGCTAAATCACCCAGCCGAGGCAGGGGAGTTTTACTTACCTATCCTGCATGTATTCTGCTGGAAGACATTCCAAACAGATCATCGTCCGCGCACGGAAGGTGACTGTTGGCCAGGCATGCTGTGATTGGACCCAGAAGGGACGATCATATGTATGCCCTGGAGCATGACGCTCACCGGACAGGCTGCTGCGACTCGGCCGTAAGATCAGCCGAAGCTGAGCGGTCCGATGCAAGCCTTGGAGCATAAGCTCACCGGCCAGGCTGCTGCGACTCGGCCGTAAGGTCAGCCGAAGCGGAGCGGTCCGATGCAGGCCCTGGAGCATAAGCTCACCGGCCACCCGTGGAGCGACGGGCATGTCGTGGAAAACCCAGCGCATAGCTAGGGTCGGCACACGCTCGATGGCCGAAACTGGGGAGACTACAAGGATCGAGGATCCAGCCTGTCACCCAGTCGGCAGTTGATCGAAGATCGCAGGAAACAACAAATGTAGCAAAATAAATAAATAAATAAATAGATAGATATATATATATATATATATATATATATCTATCTTTTTTCCCCGGACCAATGGGCCCGAAGGGAGCCATGTCCTACTCCTTGCTAGACAGAAAAAAACTGATCTGCGAAGATGCAGACAGAGGGTATACCCAGAGGGTCCGCCCCCTGGGCGGTACTGTAGAAGGTGTGATGCAACACTTTTTACAAGTTTTTCTGCCTAGTCACTCCTAATTAACGGATAATACCCACTTTGTCAATAGAGAAGCTGTGTCGGTCCATGGACGAAAGAGTAAATAGGATTTTTATTAAAGCTTAACTGTAAAATCCTTTTCTTGGAGTACATCACGGGACACAGAGCCTTAAGTATTTACTTAATGGGTTATTAGGCCACCTTCAGGCAACCCTAATTAACCACTTAAGCCCCGGACCAATATGCAGCTAAAGGACCAGGCCCCTTTTTGCGATTCGGCACTGCGTCGCTTTAACTGACAATCGTGCGACGTGGCTCCCAAACAAAATTGGCGTCCTTTTTTTCCCACAAATAGAGTTTTCTTTTGGTGGGATTTGATCACCTGTGCGGGTTTTTTTTTGCGCTATAAACAATAGAGCGACAATTTTGAAAAAAAAATCAATATTTTTTACTTTTTGCTATAATAAATATCCCCAAAAAAGATAAAATATTTTTAATTTTCCTCAGTTTAGGTCGATACGTATTCTTCTACATATTTTTGGTAAAAAAAAAAAAAAAATTGCAATTTGCCGTTTATTGATTGGTTTGCGCAAAAGTTATAGCGTTTACAAAATAGGGGGTAGTATTTTGGCATTTTTATAAAAAAAATTTTTTTTTTTTTTACTAGTTATGGCGGCGATCAACGATTTTTTGCGTGACTGTGACATTATCGCGGACACATTTTTGGGACCATTGTCATTTTCACAGCGATCAGTGCTATAAAAATGAACAGATTACTGTGAAAATGACACTGGCAGTGAAGGGGTTACCCATTAGGTGGCGCTGTAGGGGTTTAGTGTACCCTAAGAAGTGATTCTTACTGTAGGGGGGCGTGGCTACACGTCTCTGATCGTCTGTTCCGATGACAGGGAACAGACTATCACTGACATGCCACGGAGAAGAACGGGGAAAAGTTTGTTTACACTCACCTCTCCCCGTTCTACAGCTCTGTGACCCGATCACGGGACACCGGGTCTGCGGAGCTCAGGACTGGGTTACAAACGCGCCGCCGGCAGCGCACGTGCGACCCACGGCTGGGCTCTTAAAGGGCCACGTACCTGTACGTTGATGTGCCCAGCCGTGCCATTCTGCCGACGTATATCGGCGTGAGGCCTATATAACCCCTCCTCCTTCCAGGAGCACATCAGTTTTTGTAGCAAAGCAATATACCCAAGTCCCAAAAAAGAGGGGAGGGACCTCTGTGTCCCATGATGTACTCCAAGAAAAGGATTTTACAGGTAAGCTGTAATAAAAATCCTATTTTCTTTATCGTACATCACGGGACACCAAGCCTCAAGTAATTACTTAATGGGATGTCTCATAGCAATGCCACTTGAGGGGTGGGAGAAACAACCCGCAGGGTACACCCAGACTTGGGGCTCTATACTGCAGCTTGCAGCACACTTCGCCCGAAGGCGGTATCCTCATACCTCCTTACATCCACCTGATAAAATTTTGTGAATGTATGCACTGAAGACCAAGTTGCGGCCTTACAGATCTGAGCCATGGAGGCCTGATGACGCACTGCCCAAGAAGCACTAACCGCTCTGGTAGAGTGCGCCTTAACTTTAATCGGGGGAATTTTACCCCGTAAATCATAAGTTTGAATTATCACTTGCCGAATCCACTTGGCGACAGTGGATTTCGACGCTGCCTGTTCTTTCTTAGGACCCTCCGGCAGGATGAATAAGACATCAGTCTTACGAATCTGAGTAGTTTTCTTTAAATAGATTTTCACTGCTCTCACCACATCAAGACAATGTAGTGACTTTTCTTCCCTAGAACATGGTATTGGAAAAAGCGATGGCAGGACAATATCTTGGTTCAGGTGAAAACCTGAAATTACTTTTGGCAAAAAGCCTGGACGAGGGCGTATTACCACTCTGTCCTCATGAAAAATTAAATATGGCTCTTTACAGGAAAGAGCAGCCAATTCCAAAACCCTCATTGCTGAGGATATAGCAACCAAAAATACCAACTTCCTTGTCAGAAGGCCTAGGGGAATATGTTGTATCGGTTCAAATGGCTGTTTTTGTAACACGGACCAAACTAAGTTTAGGTCCTCAGAGTTCAAGGGAGGTTTGACGGGCGGATTAAGCCACGTTACCCCTTGTATAAAGCCCCAGACTAAAGAATGAGTAGCAAGTGGTCTTTGAAATAAGACCGATAAAGCTGAGATTTGGAATTTAATCGTACTTGAGGCCAATTTCAATTCTACCCCTAATTGTAGAAAGGCAAGAATTCTGCCTAGGATATATCTTCGAGGGTGCCAACCCTTGGATTCACACCAGAAAACATAAGCCTTCCAGACTCTATAATATATAGTTCTGGAAGCTGGCTTCCTAGCATTAATCAGGGTAGAGATAACTGACCCGGAGAGCCCACATTTTCTTAGAATGTGGGTTTCAATAGCCAAGCCGTTAAATTTAGAGACCGTAAGGAAGGATGGAAGATCGGTCCCTGCGAGAGCAGATCTTGCCGTAGTGGGAGGGGCCATGGGCCCTCCACTGCCATCTTTACGATTTCTGCATACAATGACCTTCTGGGCCATGCTGGTGCCACCAGGATTATCGGCCTTTTTTCCAGTTTGATCCTGCAAACAAGTCGAGGCAGCAACTGAATAGGGGGGAATGCATAGATCAGTGAGAACTGATCCCATGGGGTCACCAACGCATCCGTTCCACATGCGAATGGATCCCTTGTTCTGGTCACAAAGTTGACCAACTTCGTGTTGAACCTGGATGCTAGAAGATCCAAGTCCGGAGTCCCCCATCTTTGGCAAACAGCCCGAAATATGTTGGGGTGAAGAGACCATTCGCCTGGGAATAACTGCTGGCGACTTAAGTAGTCCTCCTGCCAATTTTCTACTCCCGGGATGAAGATTGCAGATAGGCATGGAACATTCCTTTCTGCCCAAGTTAGAATCTGGTTCACCTCTCTCTGTGCTGAGAGACTTTTGGTGCCCCCTTGGTGATTGATATAGGCCACAGCTGTGGCATTGTCGAATTAAATCCTGACAGGACAATCCCGTAACCTGAAAGTCCAGGCCTTTAGAGCCACACGCACTGCCCGAATCTCTAGGATATTGATGTGCAAGATCTTTTCGATTTTTGACCACTGTCCTTGAACAGTTGTCGTTTTTACTACTGCTCCCCAGCCTAAGAGGCTGGCATCTGTCGTTACTACTTTCCAGAAAACTGGTCTGAAGGATTTTCCTTTTAGCAGATTCTGGGTAAATAACCACCAAGTGAGGCTTTGGGCCACTCTTGGGGACAGCCGCATTGGTAAGTCTAAAGCTTGAACTGTCTTGTTCCAAGCAGACAGGATACTGTTTTGCAACAGTCTTGAATGGAACTGGGCATAGGGAACTGCTTCAAATGAAGCCACCATGGTTCCTAGCAACCTCATGCAAAGGCGAATGGAGGGATTGCCATATGACTTATCCCTTCGCACCAGTTCTCTTATGGAGTTGATCTTTGCTTGAGGCAAGAACACCCTTTACTGGGCTGTGTCTATGATCAGACCCAAGTAGGGTTGCCACCTCATCCCTTTAAACTCGAACACATATGAATTACACAGGTTCTGTCGCTGATTGAGGTGGTAATTAAACTCACTTGGGGCCTTATCTGCATTTAATTAGCCTCAGAACCTGTGTAATTCATATGTGTTCGGGTTTAAAGGGATGAGGTGGCAACCCTAGACCCAAGTACTCCAGCCTTTTTTGCGGTATTAAGGAAGATTTCTCTAGGTTGAGAATCCAACCCAAACTTTTCAGATAGTTGGTTGTAGTGCGTACGCTTTGTTCCAAGCGAGTCACTGATTGATCTATAAGTAATAGATCGTCTAGATATGATACGATTGTTATGCACTGTGCCCTTAACCCGGCTAGAGGTGGGGCCAGCACTTTGGTGAACACTCAGGGTGCTGTGGCTAGCCCGAAGGGCAGGGCTACAAACTGGAAATGCTGCCGTTCTAACTCGAACCGCAGGAATTTTTGATGAGCAGGAAATATAGGGACATACAGGTATGCATCCCTGATGTCGATTGACGCCAGAAGTTCTCCTCCTAGAAAGATAGAAACTACGGACCTGATTGTCTCCATGCAAAAGGAGTGGATCTTCAGGAATTGATTTAATTTTCTTAGATCTAGAATGGGTCCGACGTCTCCATTAGGTTTTGGTACCATAAACAGATTTGAATAAAACCCCAGACCTTGCTCTTTTGTGGGGATCTTTATGATCACCCCTTGAGATATTAATCGGTCTATTGCCTGAAACAGAGATTGTTTCTTCTCTGGATCCTTGGGAACATTTGATCTCAGGAAACGAGATGGTGGAAAGTCCCGAAATTCCAATTTGTATCCCAGCGTTACGGTGGAGATGACCCATCTGTCCTGAATTTCTTTTTTACAGACTTCTGAAAATTGCAGAAGTCTTCCCCCCACCTTGGTGAGGGGGGTTGCCTCTTCACGATGAGGCTTTATGATTCTGTTTTGCAGATTTCCTAACCCAGGGGTTCTTTTGAGCCTGGGTCTGACCTTGAGGTTTTCCTCTAGAGTCTGACGGCGGAGGCCGTCGCCACTGCCTAGAGGCGGAAGCCCCTGGCGCGGGGGAAAGAGCCCGTTTAAATGAAGGGCGTTTAGATTTTCTTTTGACTGGTAAAAGTGTACTTTTCCCACTAAAAAAAGTCTTGATATATTTATCCAAGTCTTCTCCAAATAGTCGCTCCCCATGAAAGGGGAACCCAGCTAGGAGGTTTTTACATGGTGCTTCAGCTGACCAATTTTTCAACCACAGGATTCTACGCATATGTACAAGCATAAGCGTAAGGCGGGATGCCTGGTGAATAGAATCTTCAATGGCATCTATGGCAAAACATAATGCCTTAGGTAGTTCAGCCAAATCCCGAGCTTGTTGTGTAGGGAGTTCTCTAAGGGCCAATTTAAATTGGTCCTTTAGGGATTGGCAGACGCCTATCGCGGCGACTGTGGGCTGAGTGACGACACCTGCTATGGAAAAGGCAGACTTTAGCAGGGATTCCAACTTCTTATCTGTTGGGTCCTTAAGCATCTGTGCATTGTCTACAGCACAAGTTAAGTTTCTATTCACATTGGAAATCGCAGCGTCAATTGCTGGTACTTTCCACTTTCTGGAGAATTTTTCCTCCAGAGGATAGCGAGTTGCAAAACTCTTTAGGAGGGAGAAAATGCTTATCCGGGTGATCCCATTTAGGAAAAATAAGCTGTTCCAGCAATGCATGTGCTGGAAAAGCATGGGAAGGTTTTAAGGAACCTAAGGAAGAGGCCAAAAGAAGGTGTCCCCCTAACTAGGGACTGGGACTTTAACGGCAACAGAAGATTTGACAAAATATAAAGTAATGAAGTAGTTTAATCTTGAATTTTTAAGAAGCCAACCATGTGGCAACATGTGATTGACTGTAGAATAAAATATTCATAGACAATACAAATACATAAAAACAATGGAATACAAATTGTTCTCCAATCTGTGGTTGAGGCCCGACGCGTTTCAGGGAGAGTTCCTCTTCTTCAGAGGCGTGTCTTTGTTGGAGATTCTGTTGCCGTTAAAGTCCCAGTCCCTAGTTAGGAGGACACCTTTTTTGTTCTATTAACATACGGGATGTTGGCAACACCTTAATCTAATCCTGGTGTAAAACTTTTTTGTGGAGTTATAAGGAAGAGGCCAGGATTTCATGAGACTCTGTTAGAGGCAGCATGAAGGTGGAGCGAACCATTTCTGTAAGAGATTGTATCAGCAATTTCTCAGTTTGGGAAGCTGAAAAGAGTTCATCTACCGTTGTCTCCTCTATTGAGGAATCATCAGCTTGTCTTTCTTCCTGATCGATTGAGGGTAACACCTCATCGTGAGTCCACTGTTCCCCTTGCAAAGCTGAAATGGGGGAAGGGGACCTAGTACGTTTCTTATCACTCTGCATAGAGGATGCGATTAAAGCCGCCAATCTTTCTTCCATACCCTGGAGGGAGGAGGAGAGGGCATCTTCAGTCACATATCTAGGTGCTGAGATGTGAGAGGCAGTTGCACCATCAATGTGTTCCAATGGCTCACCCTGTGTTGCCATAATTGGTAATTCAGGCGAGAATGACAGCATGGAATTACAGCTTAAAGTCTCAATGCCTGGAGGTGAAAACTTTGCTTTTTTGGCTTTTGAGGTGTCTTTTTTGGTAGGCATAGTCCCAAGTACAAAAAACAGAGGCGCTATACAATTTGCACTAAATCGCTGAAAATAGTCATGACTTTAAAAGCCGCTATAAAGTTTCAGCCTAGTGCTGGAAAAGAGTGTCTTTCCTGAATCAGGAATGCCAGTTTTGCAACAGCTCGTGTGTCCCTGTGTCAGGCAGCTTGCTTGGTTCCTCTTCAATAGCAGAGGAGAGACTGACACAGCTGTATCTAATATGCTTTTAGCCTTGCGTTAGGCATCGCCCCCTCCGAAAAAATTCCGCCCCATTTTACATTTAAAATGTTTCCCCCGCCTGAGCGCGGCATTTTTCGGGTCCCAGACCCAATACGAAAGGGGGGGGGGGGAGGGAGGCAAAGCAGAGACTCCTGCAGTGAGGCAGAGACATAAAATTAATACAGTCAGTAACAAGTTTTAGCGATATAGCGGGACCTCCATGGCGGGGGGAGGGGGGGTATGTAAGGGTGCAGCGGTACTGTCCACCAAACCCTCTGGTCCCATCAGGGGGAATGTTTTAGCAGATTTTACCTTGCAAATTTTTTTTCCCTTCACACGTTTGTGTAGCCAGACACAGACTGAGCTATAATGAGACAACAGTAAGGTAAGTGCATAGACTCCATCTGGTGGAGATTTTAAGGCATGACAACATTTTTTCCTTTTACTGGAAGAAAGTACATAGGTATTAAAAATATCGAAGTTTCTTCCTTACCTTATCCTCGCCGCAGGATTAAACTGATTTAACAGAAATCCAGCCTTCACCCATCACGGCGGGCTGGTTTAGTAAACCTTCAAGGACTGGGTCCGTGAAAACGGAATTCCACTGCCTTGGGCCATGCGCATAAGCACCCCATCAGGAAGCTAATGGGTAATGTAACAAGACCTAAGCCCTGGTTTCCTGGGGTCCAGCCCTACAAAGAGGCGTTACAGGCAAAAACCTTGCGCTTCGGATACGAGGTCCCAGGTACTATCCACCTAGGCCTCAGTGGCACTCCGGATGGATCTGGCTTCTTATTGTGTGGGAATTTAAATCCAGCACGGATCCCTCCTGGTGCTCTTCAGAGCACCTCTTAACTCGTGACCAACACCTTAGACACTGGCGAAAAAACTGATGTGCTCCTGGAAGGAGGAGGGGTTATATAGGGAGTGAACTTCCTTTAATTAGGGTTGCCAGTGTCAACACCTGAAGGTGGCCTATAACCCATTTGGTAAATACTTAAGGCTCTATGTCCCATGATGTACGATAGAGAAATACAGATTGTTACATGTAAACGAAAAGTGCTAGAAAAGGCATGGGGGGGGTCAAGTGAACCTGTACTCGGTGTACTCCTTGTTCTGTCTGTTATTGGTAGTTACATAGTAGTATCATTACATGACACATCATACCTTTGTCCACGCTGCATTCCCCATGCCTCTCACTTCCCTGTACACACTGCTCAATGATGACCCCGATCTGCGAGATGCACTGGACCTATAGAACACAGAATAACAAGAAAAAAAGTGCCAAAAATTAGGTAATCACCATCAACCCCTAAGAATATTGGGGTTCACTTTGTGACAGTCCTGCAGTTAGCAGTGACAACCTGTATGTGTTTCAGTTAGCTCAGAACTTTGCAGTTCAGGTCAGGTCAGTACGGCTAAGTATTCCTTGCTTAGTTTTTAGGAACAGAGCTGCGACAGTTCCCTAAGCATCCCGGCTACAATCAATAGGGCTCCATTGTCCACATCCATACTGGCCACTAGTGATGGGCCAGACACCCCCCCCCCCCCGTTTTGGTTCGCACCAGAACTCCCGAACAAGGGTTTACGTTCGTAAACCGAGCTGTGAACTCTATTAAGGTCTATGGGATCCGAACATGAAAAATCTAAAGTGCCCATTTTAAAGGTATATATACCGTATTTAATCGGCGTATAAACACGCACCTTTATTTTAAGGAGGGAAGTTTCAGGATTTTTTTTTTTTTAAATAAACAACTTTGACGCAAAATAAGGGTCAGTGCCTGGCAATGCAGCCTGAACAATGCCCAACTGCAGCCTCCCCATCTCCCATCAATGCAGCCTGAACAATGCCCGTCTGCAGCCTCAATGCAGCCTGAACAATGCCCGTCTGCAGCCTCAATGCAGCCTGAACAATGCCCGTCTGCAGCCTCAATGCAGCCTGAACAATGCCCGTCTGCAGCCTCAATGCAGCCTGAACAATGCCCGTCTCCCATCAATGCAGCCTGATTAGTGCCCATCTGCAGCCTCCCCATCTTCCATCAATGCAGCCTGATTAGTGCCCATCTGCAGCCTCCCCATCTCCCATCAATGCAGCCTGATTAGTGCCCATCTGCAGCCTCCCCATCTCCCATCAATGCAGCCTGATTAGTGCCCATCTGCAGCCTCCCCATCTCCCATCAATGCAGCCTGATTAGTGCCCATCTGCAGCCTCAATGCAGCCTGAACAATGCCCATCTGCAGCCTGATCAATGCCCATCTGCAGCCTGATCAATGCCCATCTGCAGCCTGATCAATGCCCATCTGCAGCCTCAATGCAGCCTGATCAATGCCCATCTGCAGCCTCAATGCAGCCTGATCAATGCCCATCTGCAGCCTCAATGCAGCCTGATCAATGCCCATCTGCAGCCTCAATGCAGCCTGATCAATGCCCATCTGCAGCCCATCTTCCATCAATGCAGCCTGATTAATGTCCATTTTCAGCCTCAATGCCGATCTGCAGTCACACCATCTTTCATCAATGCAGCCTGAACAGTGCAGGAAATCACGAGCCGTCATCTCCTGTTTACTCGGCTCTCAGTCCACAGTCACACACACAGTCCTGCCTCCGCCATTGGCATTGGACCAGCTCCTGTGATAGACAGAACACTGGTCCAATGCCGGTGGCGGAGGCGGGGACTGTGTGTGTGACGTGAGAGCCGACTATCCAGGAGATGACGGCTCGGTGAATTCCGGCAGCGCTCGTCCCCCTCCTTCACCTCCAAGGTACACTATCGGCGTAGAACACGCACCTGTGATTTGCACCCTATTTTCAGGGGGGAAAAGTGCGTGTTATACGCCGATAAATACGGTATATGCAAGTTATTGGCCATATAAATGGTATGGGGGGTCCAGGTACTGCCCTGGGGGACATATATCAATGAAATATTTTTTATTTATTTTTTTAAAGATTTTTTTTACAGGAGCAGTGATTTAATCATGCTTAAAGTGACAATAAATATGAAAAGTTCTCTTAAATATAGTGCCTGGAGGGGTCCCCTTAGTCTGCCTGTAAAGTGGTGCATCTGTACCATGTATAGAACCTGCTGCAGCAAAACTGACATATATAAAAAAAAAAAAAAAAAAAAGGAAGAAGAAGGAGAAGGAGATGATGATCACAGCATTATTTAAGAAGGAAACCCCTTCATACACAGCCTGTTCTGAAAGCTAGCGGTGCTGCTGCAGGGCGGGATTGCATGGATCACAATTGGAATTCAGTCCTACCCAGTTAAATATGCCGACCAGTGTAAACAGGGAGAGTGCCACACCTCAGGGCACGCCCTCTCAAAGCCCTGCCCCTCAGATCCCGCCCTCCAAGAGACCAGCTCTATGTAAAGTGAGTCATATACATATGAAGGAAACACCTTCATAGTAACCTCCTATAGGCCTTCCTCTGCAGTCTTCTAGCAAGCCATTATTCTTTGGTATGCTGCAAGACAGGAATGACACAGGAGAAGGTATGACACCTTTCACCACCCACATGAAGGCCCAACAGTAACCCTAGGACCTGCCCACATCAACTCCCAGAACTGCTACAAGTGACTCCCATATCCCACCCCTAAGCTACAGAGGCTCAAAGGATCATGGGACATGTAGTATTATCACTGGAAAATGAAGGAAACAGGAAGTCAGAAAACATTGACATTCAGCCAGGAGAAGGGAGTGACATCACAGACACAGAAACCTGCTGTATACAGCTAAAGGAGGGTAGTTACACATAAACTGAGCACGGGGCTGTGATTCATTTATATGTACAATTAATCTGTTTTGGGGGAGGAAAATCTGCAGTTCTTCTTTAAGGATAATTGGACAGCAGTGCAGATTAATGTGTAGCCAATTTTTGTGTAGCGTACCTTTTCCTAATCTGTGCCATGTGCCACCATTGCCCTAACCTGTAGTTCTCTCAAGGGTACCAACCCTAATTCCTTACCTAGATATCTGCCCCGGTAATGCCAGTGTCCATCACCCTGACTCTCCTCTCCCATTCCCCCAGTCACTGCACTCCCAGACTGATGAGCTATTTTATCTGGTTGGTAGAGACAATCCTACCTGCGTCCGCTGCTGCTCGTGCTATCCGGTGACGGAGTCTCTTCGATGGAGGAATCCGTAAAACGAGGCATTGGGATCACAGCCTCAACGCGTTCTCTTTTTCCTGCAAATAAAAAATAAATAAATAAAATTAAATTAAAGAACCACCACTCCCAACTTGAGAGTGTGCCGCGTCTATGGACACAAGCGCTGGCTGAACGGCGCTCGTTCCATCTCCGAAGGCAAAGAGATCAGCCGCACTCCAATGACATCAGCATGAATAAAACTAATTTCAAGGAATACAGAAGGTCCCTCCAGACCAGGGGGGGGGGGGGTGATTGGCCCTAGGACTGCCCTAGGACTGCTTTACCACTTAAGGACCAAGCCTCTTTCTGAAATTTGGTGTTTACAAGTTAAAAACATTTTTTTTTTTGCTAGAAAATTACTTAGAACCCCCAAACATTATATATATTTTTTTTCTAACACCCTAGAGAATAAAATGGCAGTCGTTGCAATACTTTTTGTCACACCGTATTTGCGCAGCAGTCTTACAAGCGCACTTTTTTTTGGGAAAAAATTAACTTTTTTTAATTAAAAAAATAAGACAGCAGTAAAGTGAGCCCAATTTTTTTTTATATTGTGAAAGATAATGTTACGCTGAGTAAATTGATACCCAACATGTCACGCTTCAAAGTTGCGCCCGCTCATGGAATGGCGACAAACTTTTACCCTTAAAAATCTCCATAGGCGACGTTTAAAAATTTCTACAGGTTGCATGTTTTGAGTTACAGGAGGAGGTCTAGGGCTGGAATTATTGCTCTCGCTCTACCAATCGCGGCGAAAAAAAACAAAAAACAATTTGGGTCACTGTTATTCCTATTACAAGGAATGTAAACATCCCTTGTAATAGAAAAAGGCATGACAGGTCCTCTTAAATAAATATATCTCTATATCTATCTGGGGTCAAAAAGATCTCAGATCTCATATTTACACTAAAATGCAATAAAAAAAATTAAAAGGAGTAGTAAAGGTACATGTTTTTTCACCTTAATGCATCCTATGCATTAAGGTGAAAAAACATCCGACAATACCGCCCCCCCCCCCCCTGAGCCCCCGTTTTACTTACCTGGCCCCTCGAAAGTCCCGCGCTCGTCCCCGTCATCCTCTTCGGTTCTCAGCCTGGCCGCCGATTGGCTACACTGGATGGATTGAAAGCAGCGCAGCCATTGGCTGGCGCTGCTGTCAATCACATCCAATGACGCGGCGCGCCGGGCCGAGTGATACAGTCGGCGGCTATGGCCGCCGCTGTATCACGGGAGCGCGCCCGCAATAACTCCACACCATGCGAGCTCGCTCGCATTATGGTGTGGAGTCCCTGCGGGGAGGAGCCAAGACAGCCGCCGGGGGACCACAGAAGACCAGGATCGGGGCCACTGTGTGCAAAACGAGCTGCACAGTGGAGGCAAGTATAAACTGTTTGTTATTTTTTGGCAAAAAAAAGGGAAGCTTTAGTGTCCCTTTAATGTAATAAAAAAAAAAAAGTTGCTTTAAGAGCATTGGACAGAAGTGACGTTTTGACGTCGCTTCCGCCTGCAGTGGCATGGAGACGGGAGGGGGCCATCTTCCCCCCACATTAGTCTCCAGGCCACTGACACAGAAGGATCCGATTCGCCTCCGCCACTACCGACTGCTCCGGTAAGCGGCGGAGGGCACCGGAGAGCGGCGGGGGGGGGGGGGAGCCTCTCTCCCACCGACGATAAAAGTGATCTCGCAGCGAATCAGCCACAGAGACCACTTTTATCTTAAAGCAGACCGCCCGCTCTTGAAGAGGGTCCCAGGGTTATGGTAGCTAGCTGCTGCCACAACAACGGTATTCCTCTTCAAAGTAGCGACGTATAATGACGGCGGGCGGTCCGGCAGTGGTTAATAAACTGTACATACAGCTCTGGCAGCAGCTTTATGTCAGGGGAACCTCTCAGGACGACCAATCCCGGACAACTCATCCTGTAGAGGTCAAACAGTGCCCATAGATACTGTATTATGGGGCTCATGCATGAAAAGTACCCTGTTGGAAAAAAATAAAAATAAATGCTTGCTGCCCATTCCGACCAGTCAGCTTCAACTAGAATTTCGACATTCGGAGCTCAAAACAAGGATTCTGACTGAACGCTAAATAGAAATATTACCCACAGCACACTTCATTCAGTCTCAGCCTTGTAGGGTGAGGCTGGCTACAAGAGAAGCTCACAGTGTGCAGTGAAAGATGATGCTGGACGTCCTCCAACCACCAAACAAAGTGGGCCCTAGATCACTTATTGCAGCTTTTAATGCACATTGTGAGAAGCTCACAGTGTGCGGTGAAATCAGAGTAAGTAATGTCAGTCCAGGAGAGGAGCCCGGGACAAATTTGCAAGAGGGAAGAGAAGGCCGGAGGTCAGATTTACGAACATATCTTATATTGAATTCACATAGTGGGAATAAACATCCTGGCCTCTTACCTGCGTCCTCATTCTGAGGTGTAATGGGGGAAATGGCTGGAGAGATGACGGCGCTTTGTTTTTGCTGCTCAATCAGGCTTAGAAGTTTATTTCGCGCCTCGGCGCTCTGCCGGTTTAGCTCGGTGATCCTCTGCTCTAGAGTCTTGGGAGTCTGTACCAGAGAGACGCCCTGCTGGGAAGCAAAAAAAAGAGAGTTTAACTTCCACGGTCTTGCCTGTTCTTAGACAAGACTTTCCTTATCATGACCAGAAGAAAAGCACACAGTCTTTGTGCAGAGGTCTTTCTAGGAAGTTCAGAAGCACATTGTCAATAAAACAAGTCAATGAAAATAATTCACGTAAAGCATCACTAAAAACGGCAGACCGTGGTCTGGATCCAGTGTCCCATCTGGACCCGTAATCACGCCATTTAGGAGCCGGTTCTTTAACCCTGGCCTCCGCCGCTGCAATTCTCAAGGCAGAGTGGAGAACGGGAGGCAGGATACCAATAAATGGAGTGCGCAAAGCAGGAGATGGCAGTGAACAGAGAGCAGGGGGGCAGGGGACAGCAATGAACAGAGAGCAGGGGGGCAGGGGACAGCAATGAACAGAGAGCGGGGGGGGGGGCAGGGGACAGCAATGAACAGAGAGCGGGGTGGGCAGGGGACAGCAATGAACAGAGAGCGGGGGGGGGGGGGCAGGGGACAGCAATGAACAGAGAGCGGGGGGGGGGGGCAGGGGACAGCAATGAACAGAGAGCGGGGGGCAGGGGACAGCAATGAACAGAGAGCGGGGGGCAGGGGACAGCAATGAACAGAGAGCGGGGGGGCAGGGGACAGCAATGAACAGAGAGCGGGGGGGCAGGGGACAGCAATGAACAGAGAGCGGGGGGCAGGGGACAGCAATGAACAGAGAGCGGGGGGGAAGGGGACAGCAATGAACAGAGAGCGGGGGGGCAGGGGACAGCAATGAACAGAGAGCGGGAGGCAGGGGACACAGCAATGAACGGAGAGCGGGAGGCAGGGGACACAGCAATGAACGGAGAGCGGGAGGCAGGGGACACAGCAATGAACGGAGAGCGGGAGGCAGGGGACACAGCAATGAACGGAGAGCGGGAGGCAGGGGACACAGCAATGAACGGAGAGCGGGAGGCAGGGGACAGCAATGGACGGAGAGCGGGAGGCAGGGGACAGCAATGGACGGAGAGCGGGGGGCAGGGGACAGCAATGGACGGAGAGCGGGGGGCAGGGGACAGCAATGGACGGAGAGCGGGGGGCAGGGGACAGCAATGGACGGAGAGCGGGGGGCAGGGGACAGCAATGGACGGAGAGCGGGGGGCAGGGGACAGCAATGGACGGAGAGCGGGGGGCAGGGGACAGCAATGGACGGAGAGCGGGGGGCAGGGGACAGCAATGGACGGAGAGCGGGGGGCAGGGGACAGCAATGGACGGAGAGCGGGGGGCAGGGGACAGCAATGGACGGAGAGCGGGGGGCAGGGGACAGCAATGGACGGAGAGCGGGGGGCAGGGGACAGCAATGGACGGAGAGCGGGGGGCAGGGGACAGCAATGGACGGAGAGCGGGGGGCAGGGGACAGCAATGAACAGAGAGCGGGAGGCAGGGGACACAGCAATGAACGGAGAGCGGGAGGCAGGGGACACAGCAATGAACGGAGAGCGGGAGGCAGGGGACACAGCAATGAACGGAGAGCGGGAGGCAGGGGACACAGCAATGAACGGAGAGCGGGAGGCAGGGGACAGCAATGGACGGAGAGCGGGAGGCAGGGGACAGCAATGGACGGAGAGCGGGGGGCAGGGGACAGCAATGGACGGAGAGCGGGGGGCAGGGGACAGCAATGGACGGAGAGCGGGGGGCAGGGGACAGCAATGGACGGAGAGCGGGGGGCAGGGGACAGCAATGGACGGAGAGCGGGGGGCAGGGGACAGCAATGGACGGAGAGCGGGGGGCAGGGGACAGCAATGGACGGAGAGCGGGGGGCAGGGGACAGCAATGGACGGAGAGCGGGGGGCAGGGGACAGCAATGGACGGAGAGCGGGGGGCAGGGGACAGCAATGGACGGAGAGCGGGGGGCAGGGGACAGCAATGGACGGAGAGCGGGGGGCAGGGGACAGCAATGGACGGAGAGCGGGGGGCAGGGGACAGCAATGGACGGAGAGCGGGGGGCAGGGGACAGCAATGGACGGAGAGCGGGGGGCAGGGGACAGCAATGGACGGAGAGCGGGGGGCAGGGGACAGCAATGGACGGAGAGCGGGGGGCAGGGGACAGCAATGGACGGAGAGCGGGGGGCAGGGGACAGCAATGGACGGAGAGCGGGGGGCAGGGGACAGCAATGGACGGAGAGCGGGGGGCAGGGGACAGCAATGGACGGAGAGCGGGGGGCAGGGGACAGCAATGGACGGAGAGCGGGGGGCAGGGGACAGCAATGGACGGAGAGCGGGGGGCAGGGGACAGCAATGGACGGAGAGCGGGGGGCAGGGGACAGCAATGGACGGAGAGCGGGGGGCAGGGGACAGCAATGGACGGAGAGCGGGGGGCAGGGGACAGCAATGGACGGAGAGCGGGGGGCAGGGGACAGCAATGGACGGAGAGCGGGGGGCAGGGGACAGCAATGGATGGAGAGCGGGGGGCAGGGGACAGCAATGGACGGAGAGCGGGGGGCAGGGGACAGCAATGGACGGAGAGCGGGGGGCAGGGGACAGCAATGGACGGAGAGCGGGGGGCAGGGGACAGCAATGGACGGAGAGCGGGGGGCAGGGGACAGCAATGAACGGAGAGCGGGAGGCAGGGGACGTATTCTAGGTTGGTGACAGGGTTCCTAGAAGCTTTCTTTTATGACAGATTAGGTACTACTCTGCTGTGACCAGTAGGTGTCAGTGTCTTACCTTAGTGTCGGCACTGTTCTGGGTGGTGGTTCCGCTATCGGTAGGCTTTACCAGGCCAGGGCTTAAAGCCATATTACAGCCAAACTGTTTCAGTTGAGCTTTTAATACATTATTCTGAAAAGCCATTTCTGCCATACGGGCCGCTATACTGTCATTACACAGGGAGGTGTCATCTGTCACTGACTGCTGCTCTCTATGATATTCATCATCCTGGAGGTCCTTGGGGGATGGGCGGGAGGACTGAGAAGAGTTAACAGATGCGGAACTCTGCCCTTTCCTCCCCGGATCCTGGGGCATTCCCATTCTGTGCTCCGCGGCAGAAGAGTCGGTGCTGCGAGTCACCGTCCCTGTAGAAGACCTCAGAGCTGCATTCTGTACTGTGAGAAAAGGAAAGAAGAAGAAGGAATTATTTCTTTATTTAGTCATTTTTCATGCTTTAAGGACTTGTGTTGGACACATATACTATAAAATGAAGCTGCTTATATTTTGCTTTTCCTGGTAATTTCTCTCACCCCCCCCCCCCCCCCAACATGCTGATGACAATTTAAAATAAAACGTATACGTTTTCATCACATTCCTTATAGTGATGCACTGAAATATAAATCCCTGCCCCGAAACTGAAAATTCAGGATGCACTTGGCCGAAATGGACAGTTTTTGTCCAAATTTTACATTTTGCCCCCCCCCATACACGGAAGCCTGCCCCCCCCCCATACACGGAAGCCTGCTCCTCCCCCATACACGGAAGCCTGCCCCCCCCATATACACAGATGCCTGCCCCCCCCATATACACAGATGCCTGCCCCCCCCATATACACAGATGCCTGCCCCCCCCATACACAGATGCCTGCCCCCCCCATACACAGATGCCTGCCCCCCCCCATACACAGATGCCTGCCCCCCCCCATACACAGATGCCTGCCCCCCCCCATACACAGATGCCTGCCCCCCCCCATACACAGATGCCTGCCCCCCCCATACACAGATGCCTGCCCCCCCCCCATACACAGATGCCTGCCCCCCCCCCCCATACACAGATGCCTGCCCCCCCCCCCCATACACAGATGCCTGTCCCCCCATACACAGATGCCTGTCCCCCCATACACAGATGCCTTCCCCCCCTGCCTGCCCCCCCCATACACAGATGCCTGCCCCCCCCCATACAAGCCTTACTCCCACTGACGCTGGGACATTTTCCGCTCTCGCTGGACACAGTCCGGCCCTCCTTAAGTTTGAAGGACAGCAAACTGGCCCTTTGTTTAGGAAGATTGGAGACCTCTGATGTAGACTGAACACTGCTGCCACCACCTTAGATCTATCCATGTGTAAGTAGACGTATTTATTCGGACTGGTCATACACCGGGTACATACAAGACAACTGCTCTTCGTACTCCTTCCGGGTTCTCTGCCGGGGGGGAGACAACAAGATGGCCGGCTGAAAACCAAGCAGACTGCCCACATCCACGCTGTGTTCTACAGGTTTGCCTCTAGGGGGGAGCCGGCAAGTTCTTTTCTTCCTCCACATCTTGCAGACCTATGAAAAGTATTAAGAGAATGTATAGATACATCATAGATTTAAAAAAAATATATATAATAATAACAATATTAAAATAACTAAATACAAATTATTTAAATGTTTTAAATAATAAAAGAAAAAAGGAAAAAAAGTAAAATAATAATAATAAACAAACAAAAAAACACATGAACAGCCTCCAATTAACAATCCTGGCTTTAAAATGAAAGTATTGATTTTTCTTTTTTAATATATGTTGTTACTTTAGAGGCAGTTTGTTACAAGCACAGCAATAAAAAATTAAATAATGGAAGCACTTATCACATACAGACAGAATGGAGAGGATGGAGGCGACACATGATGTACCTTACCTCCACATCGGTCACACTCCACACTGACATCTGTATCGAGGAAAAGTATCTCCGCTCTCACTTAATGGAAAGCTAAAGCTGCAGAACGTGTCCGTCCCATTACCAGTGTCAGCAAAATCAATACTCAGCTGAGTGAGACAGACGATCCAACACAAGAAACCTGCAATATCCTCCCAGCAAGGAACAGCAACACAATACAAAGGAGATCCCTCAGTATTCAATATCTACCGAACCCCTTCCATACCGGGCACCTTTAACCCCCCCCCTTCCATACCGGGCACCTTCACCCCCCCCCCTTCCATACATACACATTATATATATATATATATATATATATATATATATATAATAAATTAAAAAAATTAAAGAACATTACTTTATATATATATATATATATACACACATTATATATAAAAAAATATTAAATATATATTTAAAAAAAAGTAATGTTGTTCTTTCATTTATTTATATATATATATATATATATATATATATATATATATATATATATATATATAGACAGAGTCGGATCTCCTGTGTACTCGGCGTCACGCCCAGTCCCGCCCCTTGGCCCGGATCCTATGATGGACAGAACGCCGGTCCAATGCCGAGACGTCAATGCTAGGAGCCATCCAGGGGATGGGACTGAGCGCGACTGTGAGCAGAGCCGAGTACACAGGAGATCCGGCTCTATTTCGGCGGCACTCGTTCCCTCCCTCCCCTCGGTGGCAGCCTATATCGGCGTATAACACGCACACACGATTTCCCCCTTTTTTAAAGGCGGAAAAAGTGTGTGTTATACGCCAACAAATACGGTATATCATAGTTTGTAGACTCTATAAAAAAAACTTTCACACAAACCAATAATATGCACTTTTTTTTGCCAAAGACCGCAGCAGAATACATTTTGGCCTAAATACAGTATATAAAGAAATTAGATTTTATTGGATATGTTTTTATAAAACGGAAAAAGAAAGTATTGGGTGTTTTTTAAAAATTGTGTCTTTTTTTGTTTAAATAATAAAAATAAAAAAAACGCAATGGTGATCAAATACCTCCTTAAAGAAAGCTCTATTTGTAAGAAATGAATGATATAAATGTCATTTGTGTACAGTGTTGCGTGACCGCTCAATTATCAGTTAAAGTTGCGCAGTGCTGAATAGCAAAAAAAAAATGGCCTGGCCATGAAGGGGGGTAAATCTTTTCGGAGAGCAAGTGGTTATTGATGTAGGATTGCGAACACCTAAAAGTTATGACAAGGATTCTTCTCTGCTAAAATGTTCTGGGGAAAGGCAGCTCCAGACTGTAAGCTTGTATGTGCGCAGATCTCTCACCTCCGGATTCTTATTACCGATACGTTTTGCTAATCAGTATGTAGAATTCTTTGGAACATTTTCTGTATTGTATTCTGTTCCCCCACTTGTATGAATTACCTTGGAGGGGGGGGGGGGGGGGTCTATAGAAATAACTCACCGAGCTCAGTCACCATACTCAGCGATTGGCCAGACAATGAACCCGCCGAGGTTCTTCTCCGCTCCGGTTTAGGAGGAGCTCTCCGTGTTTGTACAGAAGGAGGAGACGGTGAGGGATCAGACAGTGCCTGCTGGCTGAGCTGGGAAGGAATGACAAGAGAACAAAGTCAAAGCAATCTGGAACAAATTTCATGCGTTCTGCAGCCGGCAAAGAATTCAGAAGTGCTACAAAGTTATATAATAATATTTCTCTATATAAACCTTTTCTCCTGAAATACTCTGCACTGCCAGAGGACTCCGCCCTTACATCAGGGTCCCCAGCAGAGTCCACCCTTACATCAGGGTCCCCAGCAGAGACCCCCCATACATCAGGGTCTCCATCAGAGTCTCCCTTTACATCAAGGTCCCCAGCAGAATCCCCCCTTACATCAGGGTACCCAGCAGAGTCCACCCTTACATCAGGGTCCTAAGTAAAGTTCCCCCCTTACATCAAGGGTCCTAAGTAAAGTTCCCCCCTTACATCAGGGTCCCCAGCAGGGTCCACTCTTACATCAGGGTCCCAAGTCAAGTCTCCCCTTACACCCCTTTAAAAAAGGTATGCAATGAAATCAAACAGTATATTTAAACATTTCACTAACATAGTAATGAGAAGTAAAAAGAGGAACCAGGAAAGAAAAAAAAGCAAAATAAAAACTTTAGCTTTAAGCCCAGGTTCACACTGAGCTGCGGGAGTGAAGCCACGATTTCGGCCGCAATTGCAGAGACATCTGTACAGGTTTCTACATGTAAATCACGGCCCGAAATGGCAAAAAGTAGTACAGAAACTACATTTTGAAATCGATGCAGCGTCGCACCGATTAGGACGGTGCCATTGCCGGCAAATGCAGTTCATTTGACCTGTCAAATCGCACCAGTGTGAACCAGGGCTAAAAGAACTCTAGGCACCGATTAAAGCACATGGGATATTATTCTCAACAAGTCCAGCTGGAATTTATAAAAAAAATAAAATCTGAGATTACCGGGGACATTGAGCAGTTTTCCTTCATGGAGAGAATTTCAGCCGTGAGCGCATCAATCAGCAGCCTCTGCTCAGCGAGCTCCTCCTGCAAACGCTGACGCTGCAGAATTTCCTGATGCAACCGCCGGTCCCCCTGCAAGAATAAAATACAGCATAAATGTCACATGACCTCTCATCAGAAATATGACACAGCTCAAGCTTTATATCTATTCAGAGCGATTGATAATCGATTGGAAAATTTATCAGCTCACCAAACAGTCTCCGCTGTGCCTTACAGAGGTATCATTATTTGTATATAAAAAGCACATTTTACAAAAGTCATCATCATCAGTAGTACTGCGTTTCCCTGAAAATAAGACCTAGCATGATTATCGAGGAGGGCTGCAATACAAGCAGCCCTCCTACCCTACCCCGAAAATAAGCCCTAGTAAAGTTCATGTAAAAAAAAATGAATCCGTTTTGTACAACAATTATAACGGTATAAGGTGCAGTGCGTCTCCCTTTGCAACTGTATTATGGAAAATACCCTATTTACAGCGCCGCTGATCCACCGGAAGTCTTCTCTCCAGCCGGCTAACGTCTGTGGCCCCTCCCTCTGCAGTGCTCGCAGCGAGCTGACGTCAGCGAGGATCTTGGCTCTTCCCCTCTCCTCCCGGCTGACGTCTGTGGCCCCTCCCCGTGCAGTGCTCGTAGCGGGCTGATGTCAGCGGGGATCTGGTCTCTTCCCCCTTCTCCCAGCCGACGTCTGTGGCCCCTCCCCCTGCAGTGCTCGTAGCGGGCTGACGTCAGCGAGGATCTTGGCTCTTCCCCTCTCCTCCCGGCTGACGTCTGTGGCCCCTCCCCCTGCAGTGCTCGTAGCAGGCTGATGTCAGCGGGGATCTTGGCTCTTCCCCCTTCTTCCAGACGACGTCTGCGGCCCCTCCCTCTTCAGTGCTTCGAGCGGGCTGATGTCAGTGGGGATCTCGGCTCTTCCCTCTTCTCCTCCCAGCTGAAGTCTGTGGGCCCTCCCTCTCCAATGCTCAGAGCGGGTGGACGTCAGCGAGGATCTCAGCTCTTCCCAACTGATGTCTGTGGCCCCTCCCCCTGCAGTGCTCATAGCGGGCCGACGTCAGCGGGGATCTCGTCTCTTCCCTCCTCCCGGCTGATGTCTGTGGCCCCTCCCCTGCAGTGCTCGTAGCCGGCTGTTGTCAGCGGGGATCTTGGCTCTTCCCCCATCTCTCTGCGGCCCCTCCCTCTTCAGTGCTTAGAGCGGGCTGATATTAGTGGGGATCTCGGCTCTTCCCTCTTCTCCTCCCGGCTGAAGTCTGTGGGCCCTCCCTCTTCAATGCTCGGAGCGGGCGGGCGGACGTCAGCGAGGATCTCGGCTCCTCCCTCTTCTAATCTCGGCTGTCTGTGGCCCCTCCCTCTTCAGTGCACGGAGCGGGCTGACGTCAGCAGGAATCTCAGCTCTTCCCTCTCAGCTGACGTCTGTGGCCCCTCCCCCTGCAGTGCTCGTAGCGGGCCGACGTCAGCGGAGATCTCGGCTCTTTCCTCTTCTCCCGGCTGACATCTGTGGCCCCTCCCTCTGCAGTGCTCGGAACGGGGCGACGTCAGCGAAGATCTCGGCTCTTCCCTCTTTTCTCCTCCTGACTGACATCTGGGGCCCCTCCCTCTTCAGTGCTCGGGGCGGGGTGACGTCAGCGGGGATCTTGGAGCAGAAAAGAAGAGCTCAGACAGGTCACGTGTGTGCCCAGAGGCGCTGTAAATAAGGTATTTTCCATAATACAGTTGCAAAGGGAGACACACTGCAACATATACCGTTATCTTTTAATAAAACAAAATTACATCATTTTATATGGACTTTAACAAAGATGTTTTTTTTGGGGATTAAAATGATGTGAAAATACTGACTCCTGACCTGATAGGGGGAGAGAAGACAGGGGACACAGGAATTAAAAATATATATATATATATATATATATATATATATATATATATATATATTGTTGTATTACAGTTTTATTTAGAACATAAGACATCCCCTGAAAATAAGCCCTAGTGTGTTTTTTGTAGCCAAAATTAATATAAGACCCGGTCTTATTTTTGGGGAAAACACAGTACTATTGGAAATAAAAATATAGGATTTATATAGCTCAGCTCTTTAAAATATAAAAAAGGGAGAAAAGTACAGTTACAATGTAATTCAAGACAAGAGTGTTGGGAGGGCTCTGCTTGTTGGAGATTCCAATTTAAAAAAGGGACAGGCACATAATACAAGAGACAATTCACATTAAAAACAAAAAAGGGTTTAGTTGCACAGAAAAGTGAAAGCTGCAGTGCCTACACCAAGGCTCCTGTATTTGAGAGTCTCCAAGTTGGAGCGCATATAGCAGTGGATTAATTAAGGGCAGGTTTGCCTGGAGGGAGCACATGCTCAACTTGCTCGCTCAGTTCTCAATGTAGAGCATGCAGGGGTCCAGCAGCAGAATCGGATTGATGTTGAAGCCATCTAGGTGAGCATGACTTTGTTTTTTTCATTCCTGCACTCTTTTAACCCCTTGCTGCCCGCCCACCGTCAAAAGACGGAGGAGCGGTGCGGCTCTCGTTCTGGGTGGACCTCATATGGCGGCGCCCAAGAACATGGGGGGAGGGGGCACGCAGCACAGCGATCGTTGCCGTGCCCTGTGTTCCTAGGACACAGCACGATCCCGATTTCTGTAAAGATCCAATGACACGGCTCTTTAACCATGTGATCGGCTGTGTCCAATCACAGCCGGTAACATGTAAAATGCGGAAATGCTGTAAATCGGCTCTCCTCGCCTCACACTGACACAGAGTGCGTGGCGAGGAGTGCCGATCAGCGGTACCTCCTTCGCAGGGGAGACTAGGGAAAGTAATTAGGGCACTGATCATCAGTGCCGCCTCATCAGCACACATCAGTGAAGGAGAAAAAATACTTAAAATTTACTGTCTGAAACTAAGAAAAAAAAAAACGTGCCCGCAGACTCGATGTCCACCGGTGTCCCGCGATCGCGTGTCACAGAGCTGCAGAACGGGGAGAGGCCAGTGTAAACAAGACTCTCCCTGTTTTGCCTAGTGACACAACACTGATCTTATTGCTCCCTCTCATCAGTGTCCTGTCACTCGTAGCTACGCCCCCTAACAGTTAGAA
Source organism: Rana muscosa (assembly GCA_029206835.1). Taxonomy (NCBI): domain Eukaryota; kingdom Metazoa; phylum Chordata; class Amphibia; order Anura; family Ranidae; genus Rana; species Rana muscosa. Next base: position 22,647,379 of record CM055117.1, read on the forward strand.
TCACTCCCTAGGACACACTTAACCCCTTCCTCGCCCCCCTAGTGGTTATCCTCTTCACTGCCAGTGTTATTTATATACAGTAATCCGTGCATTTTTATAGCACTGCTCACTGTATAAATGTGAATGGTCCCAAAATAGTGTCAAAAGTGTCCGATGTGTCCGCCATAATGTCGCAGTCGCGATAAAAAAAAAAAAAAACGCTGATCGCCACCATAACTAGTAAAAAAATAAATAATAAAAATGCTATAAAACTATGCCCTATTTTGTAGACACTATAAATTTTGCGTAGACCAATCAATAAACGCTTATTGCAATTTTTTTAACAAAAATATGTAGAAGAATACGTATCGGCCTAAACTTTTGTTTATAGCGCAAAAAAAAACAAAACGCAGAGGTGATCAAATACCACCAAAAGAAAGCTCTATTTGTAGGAAGAAAAAAAAAAAAGTACGTCAATTTTGTTTGGGAGCCACGTCGCACTACCGTGCAATTGTCAGTTAAAGCGACGCAGTGCCGAATCGCAAAAAGTGGCCTGGTCATTTGGCAGCCAAATCCTCTGGGGCTGAAGTGGTTAAATACCACCAAAAGAAAGCTCTATTTGTGTGAAGAAAATTATAAAAATATCATTTGGGTACAGTGTTGCATGACCACCAGTGTTGTAAGTAACTGCGTTAAAATAAACGCTGTTACTTAATGCAGTTACTTTAGAGGGTAACGAGTAATCGAACGGATTACTCTTCCCCTCATGGCAACGCCGCTCCCATTACTTGGGCGGCGTTACCCCAACTACATCTACTCGTCGCAGCCGCCGCGAGTAGATGTAACTGCAATTACAGCCGCCGTCTGCCTACCTGATCAGCGTGTCATGCAGACAGACGGCCATTCCAGTGTTCAAAAGCCGCGCCTCCTCGTCTGTGATAGGCGGAACACTCAATTTCACAGCAGGCAGTGTTCAGCCTATCACGGACATCCTCTCATCCTCGTCTGTTATGAGGATGAGCGGATGTCCGTGATAGGCGGAACACTGAATGCTGTGAAATTGAGTGTTCCGCCTATCACAGACGAGGAGGCGGCACGGCTTTTGAATACTGGAATGGCCGCCGGGATGCCGATCAGGTACGTACGGGCACAGTGAGGCACGGGCACAGTGGGGCACAGCGAGGCACATAACCAATATTATTTATTGTTATCCCGCTTATTATTTTTATACACTGAAAAAATTACATATATATCATCCTTTTACCGCCCCGCCCCGTGTATATATAATATAACCAATATAGTTACTTTGCTGAGTAACTAATTACTTTTTCAATGTAGTAACCGAGTTACTAACTCAATTACTTTTTGGAAGAAGTAATTTGTAACTGTAACTAATTACTTTAACGTAAGATGACCACACAATTGTCATTCAAAGTGTGACAGCGCTGAAAGCTGAAAAATGGCCTGGGCAGGAAGGGGGTAAAAGTGCCCGGTATTGAAGTGGTTAAAGAAAAAATAAAATAAAAAAATTAGTTGTACATTTTTTGTCAATGTAACTAAAGCACGTAGACACTGGTAAATATGTTCTGGGCATAACCTTGGTCATAGAAGGGTTAATCTCCTGAAATTCTCCAAAACAATGTACCGTATATACTCGAGTATAAGCCGAGTTTTTAAGCACAATTTATTGTGCTGAAAATGCCCCCCTCGTCTTATACTCGAGTCACCTTTTTGCGCCTGATCTCCCGGACTTTGGGGAGCTGGTACCGGCCGGCCGTAGGTCCCCTGGACCCCAAACTTGGCACACATGTAGCCCCACTCTTCCTCTATAAGTGTGCAAAGTTTTTTGTCCAGGGGACCTACGGCCGGGGAGCACTGATTTTTTAAAGCCTGGCACCCCCTCTATAGACTCCCATGTTAAACATCAGTCTAGTCATGGGCACAGTGAGGCATGGGCACAGTGAGGCACACCCTAGGCTTATACTCGAGTCAACAAGTTTTCCCAGTTTTTGTGGTAAAATTAGGTGCCTCGGCTTATATTCGGGTCGGCTTATACTCGAGTATATACGGTACTCTGTATCCATAGAAGAAAATTCTGATCTACTGATTTGTATTAATAAAATACAAATAAGTAGTTCTAGTCATAAACTGAGCGATAGGCAGTCACTGTGGGGTTGATTTACTAAAACTGGAAAGTGTAAAATCTGGTGCAGCTGTGCATGGGAGCCAATCAGCTTCTTCTATTAAGCTTTGACAAAAAAAACAACAACCTGGAAGTGGATTGTTGCTATGCAGAGTTGCACCAGATTTGTCACGCTCTGGTTTTAGTAAATCTCCCCCTGTGTGTGGCCAAGTCTTACCTCCTTTAGATGAGACACCAGCCGCCGTATGGAGCCGACAAGAGACATGGTGAATCCCGTCAAGCCCTGAGCCTTTGGCAGGGTGTCCACCTCCCGGCCTGTCTGCCTCTCGTAGTCCTCCAAGTCCAGCTCCACTTCCTGCATCATCTGGCTCAGGACATCCAAACTGGACTGGCTGCAACTGGACAGTTCACAAGCCGAGGCCGCAGACACAGACTCCGCCCTGCGATGAGTGGGGGGGCGTGAGGAGCGTTTTTTCTTACCTTCAATAAAAATAGGAGAATTGTATCACAAATCACAGTACAATGCTGAGGTTCTCATTACAGAAAAACGAATCGCTGCAAATTCAAAATCGCGGTTAAATGCTCCAGGGCAGCGTTTCTCAACTCCAGTCCTCAAGGAGCCCCCCCAACAGGTCATGTTTTCTGGATTTCCCTCAGATAAAACGACTGTGGTAATTACTTAGGCAGTGAAACTGATCAAATCTCCTGTGAAAAATAATGGAAAGCCTGAAAACATGACCTGTTGGGGCGCCATGAGGACTGGAGTTGAGAAACACTTGACTAGGGGACCAAGGGCTTGTACCATTTGATCCCTAATGATCCGCGGTCGCTGAGGCAGTTTGGTTAAGGCCCCGTTCACACCTATGCGAATTGGTTGTGGCTTACACCGCATCCAATTCGCATTACATTATAAAATACATTGATTCCAATGAGGCTGGTTCACATATGTGCGATTGATTCGCACTGCGCATTGCCCAAAAAACGCGTGCGTTTTCTAGGCATTGCGGTGCGGCTCAGGTGCGAATTCAGGCCCATTATCTTCTATGGGCAGGCATCTGATTCGCAGAAGTGTTCAGTTCTCATCAGGATTTCTCTCCTTCTCACTACACTTCTCCCCTCCCCCTCTCCTCTCCCAGGTCACCAAATTTGCAGCTAAAAACGGAGATGATCTGCTGAACAGCTCTCTTATCACTTTGCAGAGATGAGAGAGCTGGAATTCGCACCGCACAAGTGTGAACCCAGCCTGAAATTGCGCCACCCATCACCCCACCGCGGTTGGGACTACACTGCTCAGCAGGAGGTCTGAGTGACTGCGCTCGACTCTGGCAGCAGTCACAAGACGAGTGCCGTCATTCAGCATCATATATGGGCATTACCTAGACTGGTACTTAGATGGTGGCGCCCTCTTCTGTTTGTTCCTAAGGAGATCCGTGTGCAATCGCAGCCCCTCTAGGAACGTCCACCCTGCCAGACAGACATCCTTCCAACAGGGCATTTGGATATTTGCATAACTCCCTCCCAAGAGCCAGCCAACTGCTTGCATGACAGCTGAGGGTTCTTGAGAGGAGTGCTGTTTTCTGAAAACTATGTACAGACAGCTGCAGGCCCCTCCCACCAGCCACAATCTACCAACATTGCATAGAGAATTACAAAGACCCAATGATGACATCACTGGGTCTAAAAAAAAAAAGAAAAAAAAATTAACAAAAAAAGAAGAAGGTATGCACTGAAAACCGAAAAGGTTTTATATAAAAATGTAATTAGCATGTTGATGAGGAGGGTGGGGGTACCAGTGAAGGCAAAATGTAAGCAGAATAAAATTCAAGTGGTTCTAAAGGCAGAAGTTTTTTATTACCTTAAAGTGGTTGTAAACCTTTACAGACCACTTTAACCTACAGGTAAGCCTAGATTAAGGCTTACCTGTAGGTGCTGGAAATATATCTCTTAAACCTATACGGTTTAGGAGATATTCGCCATAGAAGCCGGCGCCGACATAATCGGCGCATGCGTACTAAAGAAAGAGCACAATCCGTGCCGTTTCCATAGTGCCCGTGCCGTGACAGTCAGCTCCTGCGTGGGAGTGACGTCACGTGACTCCGGCCAATAGCCACAGAAGAAAGAGGGGTTGAAGATGGACGCGATGAGAGAGGGGACATCGCTGACATTGCAGGCTTCTTCTACAGGTAAGTGGCACATAATGGGCTACTGTGCGATGCATACTAGCCCATTATGCTTTTACATTGCAAGGAACAAAGAGGAAGTAAAACCGATCAGGGTTTACTTCCTCTTTAATGCATTCTATGCAGAAGGAAAAAAAAAAAAAAAACCTTCTGCATGCAGTTGCTTCCCTCCCCCCAGCCCCCCTATATTTATCTGAGCCCAATCTCGATCCAGCAAAGTGCACAAGAGCAGAGGCTCCGCCTCTCTCCCTCCTCATTGGCTCAGGGACATTGGCTGCATTCATGGCAATGACAAGAGAGCATGGCCGAGTCCCGCTGTCTGTGTCAATAGATGCAGACAGCAAGGCCCTGGAGCGTGCCCATACGAGTGCCCCCATAGCAAGCGGCTTGCTATAGGCGAACTCTACGGGGGGGGGGGGGGGGGGGGTCTGGGGAGTAGCCAGAAGCACCAGCAGGGGACTTGAGAAGGGGAGGACTGGGGCTCTGTGCAAAACCAGAGCAGGCAAGTATAACATGTTTGTTATTTCAAAGAGGAGGTCTGCCCACCGCTCCGCATTCGCTGCCGCCGAATGCGCGAGGCACCGCTGCGCTCTCCTACTGGCGGAGGATGAGGGAGCCAAGCCGGTGACGTAACTCACTGTGACCCAGTCTCCCGAAAACACAGATATTCGCTACCCCCCCCAAATGTGGCGCCGGGGGGTTGACAAATGAGTGGAAGTTCCACGTTTAGGTGGAACTCCGCTTTAAAGAAAAAAAAAAAAAAAAAAAACTTTCACTTTCAGCTTTGAGGTTTGATAGCTGTGCCCCTTTCGGGGGAATTTCTATGGGAAACAGGAAGTAAAAGGTAAACCACCATAATATACATTTGTCTCGGTGCTCTTCTTGCACAATATTGAATCCTTGGCTCACCTTTTGCCCCCACCCGATGGTGATTTGGGGGGTGGGGGTTCAGTATTCTGCCAATTACACATTTTGGATCTTCAGGTTCTGCTTGCTCTTCCTCCGTCAGGCGGGTTTTGACCTTCCTTACAGCTGTGGTGGCATTTAATGCTGCAGAAAAATGTTAGAGTGTAAAATATCTTAATTTATTTTTAGCTTCATAACCTACCAGCACACTACTTTAACCCCTTCAGGGGTTAATCAGCCCTACCTATTTGGCCGGTGGTGGGGTGACCCAAGCTTTTGGGTGTCACAAACTGGTTGTCGGCATCGGCTTCTTTGCCTGTTGATGGGTGACGAGATGCTGGTTGGGAACGCTCTTCATTTATTATCTGGTAAGCCCTGGAAGAAGATTGGTAAAACATTCGTATAACACAAAACCTTCATAGAGTGCAAATTAACCACTTGCCGACCGCCGCACGCAGATGTACGTCGAAAACATGGCACGGGCAGGCAAATGGGCGTAAAATAGATAGATAGAGAGATAGAGAGATAGAGAGATATCTCTCTCTCTCTCTCTCTCTCTCTCTCTATATATATCCCCCTTTAAATTTGCCGCCCGGCAGGTGCGCCGCGTGCCTCGCTAGTGTGCTCGCGGGTCCAGGAACTCGATGTTTCCGGGTGGCCCCCAATTGCGGTCGGCAAAAGCAGAACAGGGGGATGCCTTTGTAAACAAGGCATTCCCCTGTTCTGCCTAGTGACATGTCACTGATCTGACCGTTTCAGTGATCAGGAACGGTGATCAGTGACGTGTCACTGGTAGCCACGCCCCCTAACAGTAAGAATTACTCCCTAGGTCACACTTAACCCCTTTAGCGCCAGCTAGTGGTTAACCCCTTCACTGCCAGTGTCATTTTTATACAGTAATCAGTCCATTTTTATAGTACCGATCGCTGTAAAAATGTAAATGGTCCCAAAATGGTGTCAAAAGTGTCCGATGTGTCCGCCATAATGTCGCAGTCACGATAAAAACCGCTGATTGCCGCCATTACTAGTAAAAAAAAATATTAATAAAAATGCCATAAAACTATCCCCTATTTTGTAGACGCTATAACTTTTGCGCAAACCAATCAATAAACGCTTATTGCGATTTTTTTATACCAAAAATGTGTAGAAGAATACGTATCGGCCTAAACTGAGAGAAAAAAAAATAAAAGTTTTTTTTATAGATTTTTTGGGGATATTAATTATAGCAAAAAAAAATGTTGCTTTTTTTTTCAAAATTCTCGCTATTTTTTTTGCTTCTAGCGCAAAAAATAAAAACTGCAGAGGTGATCAAATACCACCAAAAGAAATCTCTATTTGTGGGGAAAAAAAAAAAAAAAACGTCAATTTTGTTTGGGTGCCACGTCGCACGACCGCGCAATTGTCAGTTAAAGCGACACAGTGCCCAATCGCAAAAAGTGCTCTGGTCTTTGGCCAGCGAAATGGTCCGGGGCTGAAGTGGTTAAAGGCTCCGCCTTCCATGGAGTTTACCAAATAATAACTGCCCATAATAGAGGATCTCACATAAACAGTATTCAATCCAAAATGTTCACTATATACGGCCAAAATAAAATGTAAAAAGGACGACTCACCTGTCGGTGGTAAGGCTGGGCTGGAAAGTAATGGAAACGTCCACTTCTTCTTCTTCATCTTCTGAGTGACTCTCATCCACGTCATTAAGAGCCTAAATCAAATATTTCCAATCATAAACTTTCTGACGTAACATCTAAACAATCTCCTAGAAGTGTGTTGATTAGTCCGCTAAAGCTGAACTCCAGAAATTACACCCCCATCCCCTAAAGCTTACAAAGGTCATCATATCCACCCCCCCCAGTATGTGTGTGATTCTCTCTCTCTCTCTCTCTCTCTCCACTTTATTAGGTACACCTGTTCAATTGCTTAGTAACACAAATTGCTAATCAGCCAATCACATGGCAGCACATCAATGCATTTAGACATCTAGACGTTGTGAAGACGACTTGCTGAATTTCAAACTGAGCATCAGAATGGGGAAGAAAGGGGATTGAAGTGACCTTGAACGAGGCGTGGTTGTTGGTGCCAGGCGGGCTGCTCTGAGTATTTCTGGGATTTTCACACACAACCATCTCTCGGGTTTACAGAGAATGGTGGGGAAAAAGAGAAAATTTCCAGTGAGCGGCTGTTGTGTGGAGGAAAATGCCTTGTTGAGGTCAGAGGAGATTGGGCAGACTGGTTCCAGATGATAGAAAGACAACAGTAACTCAAATAATCACTTGTTACATCCAAGGTATGCAGAATACATCTCTGAACTCACAACACATCCAACCTTGAAGCAGATGGGCTACAGCAGCAGAAGACCACGTCGGGTGTCACGCCTGTCAGCTAAAAACAGGAAACTGAGGCTACACTTGGCACAGGATCACCAAAATTGGACAATAGAAGATTGGAAAAACGTTGCCGGGTCTGATGAGTCTGGATTTCAGCTGCGACATTCAGATGGGGGGGGTCAGAATTTGGCGCATGGATCCATCCTGCCTTGTATCACTGGGTCAGGGTGGTGGTGGGGGTGTAATGGTGGGGGGGAAATATTTTCTTGGGTCACTGTACTTATGACACTGACTGAGAAGGGGGTTAACATCAGGGGTGATCAAAGGGTTAAATGTGTTCCTAGGGAGTGTTTGGTTACTGTAGGGGGGGGGGGGGGTGCTTTTACTATGGAAAGGCAGAGATCCGTGTTCCTGGTTTGCAGAAACACAGGATCAAAACCTTCCCATCTTACAGAACAGTTATCTGCCTTGTTTACATAGGCAGATTGTCGTTCTGCCCGTGTCCCGGCAGACATCAAGTCCGCGGGACCCACTGATTGGCTCCCGCTGTGATTGGACACAGCGTGCGCACCCCCCAGATATACACAAATACACACACATATACATACATACATACATACATACATACATACATACATACACACACACACACAGTTTGGCTGACCTCGGAAAGACCCCGCTCCCGAGCCTTTCCGAGGTTTGCCAAGGTCAGCCTAACTGTCCTCGGGCCTTTCCATGCGTTTCCAATCAGCGCTGTTTGGCTCCGGAGCACCCCCCCAACCTCAGGCCAAAAGCGGTACTGCACACTGCTTTTGCCTGAATCCTGCTCGTTTTGAGAGACAACACTCGCAAAGCGAGTTAAAATTTTTAAAAATACAGCGCTCATATTGCGAAGCGCTCGTTAATCGCGTTACTCGCAATCCGAGGTTCCGCTGTATATATACACACAGTATACAGTCAGCAAGCGGTTAAACTAAATGGGTTGTTTTACAAGGTGATCGTTTCCAATCACTTTAACTGTAACAGAGAGCTGTTAGGGGTCACTGGTCAGGCTGTGCCATGTGGCAGAGCTGTGTAAATCACAGGACCGGCTAGACAGAATTACAAATCTTTTGACTGGTAAAACATCCCATAAAAACATAAAAGTTTGTATTGAGCTTCATGTCCGGAGTTTATCGGCTATAAACAGATTCTGTCTCCATTACCTGGGAGTCCATGACGCTCTCACTGAGGATGGACAGGCGGGTGGGAGGGTCTTTCTTCTGCGCGATCGGACCACAAGAGGTTTCCAAGTCGCAGGATGGAGCCATTGTGACATTGGGAAAGCCTGGAGTTATAAAAAGGACAATTGGTGACTACTTAAGAAACCCCCATACACCTTTATAGACATGTCTACAGACGCCAGCATAGATCAGAGGCACACTCTGGTATATACACTATATTACCAAAAGTATTGGGACGCCTGCCTTTACACGCACATGACCATTAATGGCATCCCAGTCTTAGTCCGTAGAAATCAATATTGAGTTGGCCCCGCCCTTTACAGCTATAACAGCTTCAACTCTTCTGGCCGTCCACAAGGTTTAGGAGTGTGTCTATGTGAATGTTTGACCATTCTTCCAGAAGCGCATTGGTGAGGTCAGCCACCGATGTTGGATGAGAAGGCCTGGCTCACAATCTCCGCTCTAATTCATCCCAAAGGTGTTCTATCGGGTTGAGGTCAGGACTCTGTGCAGGTCAGTGAAGTTCCTCCATCCCAAACTCGCTGATCCATGTCTCTATGGAGCTTGCTTTGTGCACTGGTCCACATCATTTGGTGGAGGGGGGGGGGATCATGGTGTGGGGGGTTGTTTTTCAGGGGTTGGGTTTGGCCCCTTAGTTCTAGTGAAGGGAACTCTTTAAGGCGTCAGCATACCAAGACATTTTGGACAATTTCATGCTCCCAACTTTGTGGGAACAGTTTGGGGACGGCCCCTTCCTGTTCCAACATGACTGCGCACCAGTACACAAAGCAAGGTCCATAAAGACATGGATGAGAGAATTTGGGGTGGAGGAACATGACTGGTCCTGACCTCAACCCGATAGAACACCTTTGGGATGAATTGGAGTGGAGACTGCGAGCCAGGCCTTCTCATTCAACATCAGTTCCTGACCTCACAAATGTGCTACTGGAAGAACGGTCAAACATTCCCATAGACACACTCCTAAACCTTGTGGATAGCCTTCCCAGAAGAGTTGAAGCTGTTATAGCTGCAATGGGAAGGCCAACTCCATATTGAACCCTACGGACTAAGACTGGGACCCCATTAAAGTTAACGTGCGTGTAAAGGCAGGCGTCCCAATACTTTTGGTAATATAGTGTATATAGGAGGTAGAAATAGGACTCGTCATGTATAAATAAAAGTCTATTTATTCCTCCCTAACACAATACAATACAATACATGATCTTTTTTCGCTTGCAGCAGTGATATAAACAGAAATCTTTGTATCAGATCCTTAGGCCAACAGTACTTGTAAAAGAAAACATTCTATAATCAAATATTTACCTACAAGGTGTCACTAATATCACAAGAACTGCTGTGTCATTGCCAGTATCAACCGGCATCATATTTCTCCTCTTTTGCCCCGAGGTGACTCCAGCCGTATTACAACACAATGGAGGACTGTCCATGGTGCTTTTTCTATCATTCTTCTATAGGCCGGGCGGGAGCTCTCTTGTTCAGGGGGACATCATATGACGTCCTCCCTAGAACGCCCCAAGGGCCATGCCGTGGCACGATCTGTCACCCACTGTGTCCATTGGCCACAGCCTATGACCGATCACTGTACCGGGCTGCTGCCAGTACCATGTGATCACTGTGACCAATCACAGCAGATCACATGACAATTGTACACAATGAATGCCTTCCATTCATGCCACCCATTGTGTACATTTGTGTTACACACTGCGATTGGTCACAGTGATCACATGGTACAGACAGGGTCAATCACAGCCCATCTGTACCATGTGATTAGCTGTGGCCAAATCACAATAGTAAACCCTGAATGATTTTTATTTAGAAAAAAAATGGTTACTTAACCACTTCCCGCCCGGCTGTCATTCTGCCATATCATTCCGGTTCTGTTATCCTGACTGGGCATCATATGATGTCCAGCAGGATACAATGTGGGGGGCGCAGCGATCAGTGTTGCTGTGTGTCACTCTGACACACCGCATCTCCGATCGTGGTAAGGAGTCTCCGACAGAAGCTCCTTACCACGTGCTCAGCTGTGACCAATCACAGCATGAACCAGGAAGTGCCGGTAAACGGCTTTTCTCAGTTTGCACTGACAGGGAGAGCCGATCTGTGTCTCTCCTTGTCAGGGGGGGGGGGGGGGGGGGGTCTGAGCTGATAAGCGGCACAATGTTTTTCAGTGCAGCCCCCACCAGAGGTGCCAATCAGCTGCCAGTCTGTGCCCCATCAGTAACGCCTGTCAGTGCCCATCAAAGTGCCAATCAGTGCCCCAAGTGCCAATCAGTGCCCCATCAGTAATGCCTGTCAGTGCCCAAAGTGCCAATCAGTGCCCCATCAGTAATGCCTGTCAGTGCCCAAAGTGCCAATCAGTGCCCCATCAGTAATGCCTGTCAGTGCCCAAAGTGCACCATCAGTAACGCCTGTCAGTGCCCAAAGTGCCAATCAGTTCCCCATCAGTAATGCCTGTCAGTGCCCAAAGTGCCAATCAGTTCCCCATCAGTAACGCCTGTCAGTGCCCAAAGTGCCCCATCAGTAATGCCTGTCAGTGCCCAAAGTGCCAATCAGTGCCCCATCAGTAACGCCTGTCAGTGCCAATCAGTTCCCCATCAGTAATGCCTGTCAATACCCATTAAAGAGCCAATCAGTGCCCCATCAGTAACGCCTGTCAGTGCCCAAAGTGCCAATCAGTTCCCCATCAGTAATGCCTGTCAGTGCCCATTAAAGTGCCAATCATTGCCCCATCAGTAATGCCTGTCAGTGCCCTTCAGATGCCCATCAGTGCCGCCCATCAAAAAAAAAAAATATTTTTTTTGTTTGTTTAGAAAAAAAAAAAAAGCCCCGGTAGCGATTAAATACCACCAAAACAAAAAACTCTATTTGTATGAAAAAATTATAAAAATTTCATATGGGTACAGTGTAGCATGACCGCGATAAAAAAAAAAAAAAACCCCACAAGAAACACGTTATGCTTACCTCCTCTGTGCAGTTGGTTTTGCACAGAGCAGCCCAGATCCTCCTCTTCTCGGGTCCCTCTTCGCTGCTCCTGGCCCCTCCCTCCTATCGTGTCAGCAGCTTCCTATGGGGGCACTGGAGCCGAGTTACAGCTCCGTGTGTCTATTCAGACATGGAGCCCCGACCCGGCCCCCGCCACCTCTCTCCCTTGTTTGGCTGACTGAATTTGATTGACAGTCACGGGGAGCCAATGGCGCTGCCGCTGTGTCTCAGCCAATCAGGAGGAGGAGTGTCCCGGATGTCTTAGACATTCGTGGACATAGCTAGAGAGAGATGGGGCTCTGGTAAGTATTAGGGTGGCTGCTACACACAGAAGGTTTGTTATCTTAATGCATAGAATGCACCTTCTTCCTTTACAACTCCTTTAAAAACAGTGAAATTCACTGTTATAAGCAATCATAGTGAGGAAAAAAGAAAATCTGATCACCTCCCCACAGTAGTACGGTACGGTAACATGGTATTGCTCTGGTCATTATGTAAAAAAATAAGATAAAAAAAATGTTTTATTTATAATATAAATATATATATACTAAATAATATACACAGATTTGGGTTATTTTCCCCAAAGAAATGGAGCAGAATACAATTTGGCCTAAATTTATGAAAAAATATTTGCAAAATTTTATAACAAAAACAAAAAGGAAAACTATTTTTTTCAGAGAGCCCCCCCTTACATTATTTTGATGTAAGGGAAGGGGGCACTCTGATGGGGACCCCGATGTAAGGGAAGGGGGCACTCTGATGGGGACCCCGATGTAAGGGAAGGGGGCACTCTGATGGGGACCCCGATGTAAGGGAAGGGGGCACTCTGATGGGGACCCCGATGTAAGGGGGGGGGGGGGCACTCTGATGGGGACCCCGATGTAAGGGGGGGGGGGCACTCTGATGGGGACCCCGATGTAAGGGGGGGGGCACTCTGATGGGGACCCTGATGTAAGGGGGGGGCACTCTGATGGGGACCCTGATGTAAGGGGGGGCACACTGATGGGGACCCTGATGTAAGGGGGGGCACTCTGATGGGGACCCTGATGTAAGGGGGGGCACTCTGATGGGGACCCTGATGTAAGGGGGGGCACTCTGATGGGGACCCTGATGTAAGGGGGGGGGCACTCTGATGGGGACCCTGATGTAAGGGGGGGGCACTCTGATGGGGACCCTGATGTAAGGGGGGGGGCACTCTGATGGGGACCCTGATGTAAGGGGGGGGCACTCTGATGGGGACCCTGATGTTAGGGGGGGGCACTCTGATGGGGACCCTGATGTAAGGGGGGGGCACTCTGATGGGGACCCTGATGTAAGGGGGGGGCACTCTGATGGGGACCCTGATGTAAGGGGGGGGGGCACTCTGATGGGGACCCTGATGTAAGGGGGGGGCACTCTGATGGGGACCCTGATGTAAGGGGGGGGCACTCTGATGGGGACCCTGATGATAACATACAAATTTGAATGCTAGCACAAATATATAAAAAGTATCACAGACAGTACTTGCCCTGAGCCTTTAGGTTTAACTTCGACAAAAAAAAAAAATTTGACCATTTTTTATTGAGGGTGTAAATATACTTTATAGCGGACTTTCAGTAATTTTTTCATCTTTCCATCTATTAAATCTTCTGCCCTTGTTGTTGTAACTTTGGATAGCAAAACATAATTTTTTTCTGCCAGTAAATCCCTCATACAGCCCACTTCCTGTTTCTTGTCTGGTCATTAGCCTAGACTTCTGACATCATGCACAGCTCTCTCTCACTCTTGTGAGTTTGCCAGGAATGGAGGGGGAGGGAGATGAGTCATAAGAGGGCCAATGAGAGCTGCAGGTGTGTGTGTGTAAATCCAGGAAGTGAACAGGCAGCAGCTTCAGCTGCCCACAGTTAAAATGGCCGCAGCCAGACTCAGTGGAGGGAGATTTCTGCAGCATCTTCAGCAAGTACAGAATCCAAGTATATATAAAATAATATGCAAAGTGGTTGGAGGGAAGCTTCAGAACGGCAAAGATTGTTTTATTACAAATGATGTGAGCAGACTGCAGTTCCTCTTTAACAATACCTCACTGATGTGCGCAGTTTTCCTCCAGACAACAAATATTAGAACATTAAATTCTCCTGAAAAGTTCAGAAAACTCAAAGATTACAGAAATTCTCGATAGTAATAGCAGTGTCACCTGTGTGCCTGCGGGGGGCGTCCCCAAAGAGGTCCTTCACCACAGACATGGCGCGGTCCGATCGCTCCAGGACATCCTTCATCTGATACTGATCAGAAAGAATCTAAAAGAGGAGAGGAAAAAAAATAAATTACACATCTCACCTACTTCTGATGTTATTATCTATACCGGGAAATTCTGACAGATTATTATCAATTCACATGGGCAAAAAAACACAACAGCTTATAATTAACATAATAATAATTTTATAAAAAATAAGAATTATATATATATATATATATATATATATATATATATATATATATATATACACACACACACACACACACACACACACACACACACACACATATACACACACACACACACACTTAATAATAATAATAATAATAATAATAATAATAATAATAATAAATATATTTTATTAATAATAATAAAATATAAATAATAATAATAATAATAATAATAAATATATTTTATTAATAATAATAAAATATAAATAATAATAATAATAATAATAATAATAATAATAATAATAATAATAATAATAATAATAAAATAAAAATAATATTATTATTTATATTTTATTATTATTATTTAGATATTTTTTTTATTATTATTATTATTATTAATAATATAGCACAACATATGAAAATACATTTCCCGACATTCCTTTTCCCAATAATGCTAAAGTTTAATCTGCTTACACTCACCGGCCACTTTATTAGGTCCCCCTTGCTAGTAGTGGGTTGGACCCCCCATTTGCCTTCATTCTTCATGACATGGATACAAGGTGTTGGAAACGTTCCTCAGAGATTTTGCTCCATAGTGACATGATAGCATCACACAGTTGCTGCAGATTTGTCGGCTGCACATCCATGATGCCAATCTCCCGTTTCACCACATCTCAGGTGTTCTATTGGATGAGATGTGGTGAGGTGTGGAGGCCATTGGAGGACAGTGACCTCATTGTCCAGTGGTGAGATGATTGGAGATTTGTGACATGGTGATATTATCCTGCTGGAAGGAGCCATCAGAAGATGGGGACACTGTAGTCATAAAGGGATGGACATGGTCACCAACAATACTCAGGTAGGTCGTGGTGTTTATATGATGCTCAATTGGTACTAAGGGGCCCAAAGTGTGCCAAGGAAATATCCCCCCCACCAGTACACCACCACCACCAGCCTGACCCGGTAATAGAAGGCTGGATAGATCTGTGCGCCAAATTCTGACCCCACCCTCTGAATGTCGCAGCCGAAATCCAGACTCTTCAGACCCGGCAACGTTTTTCCAATCTTCTATTGTCCAATTTTGGTGATCCTGTGCCAATTGTAGCCTCAGTTTCCTGTTCTTAGCTGACGGGAGTGACACCCGGTGTGGTCTTCTGCTGCTGTAGCCCATCTGCTTCAAGGTTGGATGAGTTCAGAGATGGTATTCTGCATACCTTGGGTGTAACAAGTGGTTATTTGAGTTACTGTTGTCTTTCTGTCACCTTGAACCAGTCTGCCCCATTCTCCTCTGACATCAACAAGGCATTTTCCTCCACACAACTGCCGCTCACTGGATATTTTCTCTTTTCCCCACCATTTTCTGTAAACCCGAGAGATGGTTGTGTGAAAATCCCAGAAATACACAGACCAGCCCGTCTGCCACCAACATCCATGCCACGTTCAAAGTCACTTCAATCCCCTTTTTTCCCCAGTCTGATGCTCGGTTTGAACTTCAGCAAGTCGTCTTCATTACTTCTAGATGCCTAAATGCATTGAGATGCTGCCATGCGATTGGCCGATTAGCAATTTGTGTTATCGAGCAATTGAACAGGTGTGCCTAATAAAGTGGCCGTACAGTCGGTGGGAAGGGTTTAAGCTAAAAAAAAAACTGGAAGCGGATTGGTTTCTGTGTGGAGCTGCACCAGACTTTGCACCCTCCAGGTTTAGTAAATCCCGCCCCTCCCCTCCCCCCCCCCCCCCCAGTGTGTAGAGGAGATGAAGTTGTGTTTTGTAATAGATTATTAATATTGTGAAAATATTCTTCCAATACCTCCATCATCAGGGCCAGCCGCCTCTCCTCCAGCGGGTCTGCAGCTCCTCCACTTTGTTTCCTCCACTTCTTCTTCAGGGATCCCTTCTGGAGTTCCCACTGCGCCAGACGCTGGTTTTTAGATTTGTGGATCTCGTGTCTGTGAGCCTAGAAACAGATAGAAAATTTATTTTATAAAAAACAGACATTGCCTAAAAAGCTAAAATCTTGGAAGATGGTGGACTTACCCCTTTTTGTTCCATTTCCTGACCTACACTAACCCACCCTCCCCAGGATGTGTACTTACCTCCACCCAATGGCTGTGGCCTCCGGTGTTTGTTTACATCCAGCCGTGGGATTGACCAACTTGCCGACCAACCGCCATCGTTTGACTGCGGCAGGTTGGCTCCCCTGCGCAAATCGCCGTAGCTGTACGACGGGCGCTTTAAGGGGTAGAAGGGCCGCCGCACGCCCGCCGTGTGACGTAGGAGCTGCTACGCGTGCCCGGTGGCCACGATCACTTCTGACAAGAGACAGAACAGAGATCTGTCAATGTAAACAGACAGATCTCTGTTCTCTCAGGGGGAGTAGAGAGTGATTGTCTGTTCCTAGTACTTAGGAACAGCGACATGTCTCCTCCCCCAGTCAGTCCCCTCCCCCCCACAGTTAGAACACACACCGAGGGAACACATTTAAAAAGGGGTTGTAAACCCTCAACATTTTTCACCTTAATTCATACTATGATGAAAAACTTTATTTTCTGCAGCAGCGCCCCAAAGCCCCCCTTATACTTACCCGAGCCCCGTAATTCCCACGACGGGAACAAGCACACCAGCTCCGGCCGGTGTCTCGTGTCGTGACTTGATAGAATCATAGCAGGGCAGCCATTGGCTCCCGCTGCCGTCAATTAAATCCAATGACGGGGGCGACGGGGGGGGGGATGGGGGGGTGGAGCCGAGACCTGCTGTCCGTGTCAGACGCAGCAGCAGGACACGGGAGCACGCCCGCATGGAGAGCGCTTCTCCAACGGGACACTCGAAGAGAGGAGGAGCCAGGAGCGCCGCTGAAGGGCCCCAAAAGAGGAGGATCAGGGTCACTCTGTGCAAAACCAACTGCACAGTGGAGGTAAGTATGACATGTTTTTTTTTTTTTTTTTTTTTTAAACCTGAACCTTCACAACCCCTTGATCGCCCCCTAGTGTTAACCCCTTCCCTACCAGTGACATATATACAGTAATCAGTGGCTATTTTTAGCTCTGATCGCTGCATAAATGTCAATGCTCCCAAAAAAAAAAAAAAAAAGTGTCCGATCTGCCCGCCGCAAAAAAACACACACAACAATCGCCGCAATTACTATATAAAAAAAAAATATTATTATTAATTATTATTATTATTAATAATAATAAAAATGCCATAAAACTATCCCCTATTTTGTAAACGCTATAACTTTTGCGCAAACCAATCAATATACGCTTATTGCAATTTTTTTAAACAAAAATATGTAGAAGAAGAATACGTATCACCCTAAACTGAGGAAGAAATTTTACATTTATTTTTCTTGGATATTTATTATAGCAGAAAGTAAAAAAATATTGTGTTTTTTACAAAATTGTCGGTCTTTTTTGTTTATAGCACAAAAAATAAATAAACGCAGAGGTAATCAAATACCACCAAAAGAAAGCTCTATTTGTGGGGGAAAAAAGGACATAAATTTTGTTTGGGTACAGCGTCGCACGACCGTGCAATTGTCAGTTAAATCGAAGCAGTGCCGAATCGCAAAAAATGGCCCGGTCATTAAGGCGGCAAATCCTTCCGGGGCTGAAGTGGTTAAGGCAAGTATATGTCACAGACTGGGGTACAAGGATGAGGGAGGCCGGGAGGTGCGCAAGATGTTGCCATCTATCGCACATTCTTGGAAACCGAGCAGCACGCTGGTGAACTATCCTGAGAACACATGGAGTGACCAAACACACTGACCCTCAGCAATGACAGCACCCCCTAGAGCAGGGGTATGAAATTAAACTTCACTGAGGTCTGATCAGTACAATTTTCTTCCAACAGAGGTCCAAATCGCTTGTTTGTGCGATGTCTTAGATCCTTCCGATCACAACGCCTCATTTTATATCACAATCCTGTTCTTACATCAGTGTCTTCAGTCCCCCCTCAGTTTCCCATTTACATTAGTGTCCACTGCCCCTTTCACATCACCCCCATTTTCCACCGCCCCCCCCCCCTTTCACATCACTACCCCTCCCACAGCACTTGCCCCCCTTTACATCACCTGTCCCCCCATGGCTCTGCCCCCTTCACATCCCCCCCACAGCACTGCTTCCCTTTACATCACATATCTCCCCATGGCTCTGCCCCCTTCACAGCACTGCTTCCCTTTACATCACATATCCTCCCATGGCTCTGCCTTCTTCACACCCCCCCCCCCCCACACAGCACTGCTTCCCTTTACATCACATATCCCCCCCCATGGCTCTGCCTTCTTCACACCCCCCCCCACACAGCACTGCTTCCCTTTACATCACATATCCCCCCCCCCATGGCTCTGCCCCCTTCACATCCCCCCCACAGCACTGCTTCCCTTTACATCACATATCTTCCCTATGGCTCTGCCCCCCTTCACACCCCCCCACAACACTGCTCCCCCCTTTACATCACATATCTCCCCCCCATGGCTCTGCCCCCCTTCACAACCCCCCCCCCCACAGCACTGCTTCCCTTTACATCACATACCTCCCCATGGCTCTGCCCCCTTCACTCCCCCCCCCCCCCCACAGCACTGCTTCCCTTTACATCACATATCTCCCCATGGCTCTGCCCCCTTCACAGCACTGCTTCCCTTTACATCACATATCCCCCCATGGCTGCCTTCTTCACAACCCCCCCCCCCCCACAGCACTGCTTCCCTTTACATCACATATCTCCCCTTTACATCACATATCTCCCCATGGCTCTGCCCCCTTCACAGCACTGCTTCCCTTTACATCACATATCCCCCCATGGCTGCCTTCTTCACAACCCCCCCCCCCCACAGCACTGCTTCCCTTTACATCACATATCTCCCCATGGCTCTGCCCCCTTCACAGCACTGCTTCCCTTTACATCACATATCTCCCCATGGCTCTGCCCCCTTCACAGCACTGCTTCCCTTTACATCACATATCCCCCCCATGGCTCTGCCTTCTTCACACCCCCCCCCCACACAGCACTGCTTCCCTTTACATCACATATCCCCCCCATGGCTGCCTTCTTCACAACCCCCCCCCCCCCCACAGCACTGCTTCCCTTTACATCACATATCTCCCCTTTACATCACATATCTCCCCATGGCTCTGCCCCCTTCACAGCACTGCTTCCCTTTACATCACATATCTCCCCATGGCTCTGCCCCCTTCACAGCACTGCTTCCCTTTACATCACATATCCCCCCATGGCTCTGCCTTCTTCACACCCCCCCCCCCCACACAGCACTGCTTCCCTTTACATCACATATCCCCCCCCATGGCTCTGCCTTCTTCACACCCCCCCCCCCACACAGCACTGCTTCCCTTTACATCACATATCCCCCCCCATGGCTCTGCCTTCTTCACACCCCCCCCCACACAGCACTGCTTCCCTTTACATCACCTGTCCCCGCATGGTTCTGCCTTCTTCACACCCCCCCCCCCACTGCACTGCTTCCCTTTACATCACATATCCCCCCCCCCATGGCTCTGCCCCCCTTCACACCCCCCCACAGCACTACTCCCCTTTACATCACCTGTCCCCGCATGGTTCTGCCTTCTTCACACCCCCCCCCCCCCCCACAGCACTGCTTCCCTTTACATCACATATCTCCCCATGGCTCTGCCCCCTTCACTCCCCCCCCCCCCCCACAGCACTGCTTCCCTTTACATCACATATCTCCCCATGGCTCTGCCCCCTTCACAGCACTGCTTCCCTTTACATCACATATCCCCCCATGGCTGCCTTCTTCACAACCCCCCCCCCCCACAGCACTGCTTCCCTTTACATCACATATCTCCCCTTTACATCACATATCTCCCCATGGCTCTGCCCCCTTCACAGCACTGCTTCCCTTTACATCACATATCTCCCCATGGCTCTGCCCCCTTCACAGCACTGCTTCCCTTTACATCACATATCCCCCCATGGCTCTGCCTTCTTCACACCCCCCCCCCACACAGCACTGCTTCCCTTTACATCACATATCCCCCCCATGGCTCTGCCTTCTTCACACCCCCCCCCCCACACACAGCACTGCTTCCCTTTACATCACATATCCCCCCCCCATGGCTCTGCCCCCCTTCACACCCCCCCACAGCACTACTCCCCTTTACATCACCTGTCCCCGCATGGTTCTGCCTTCTACACACCCCCCCCCCCCACTGCACTGCTTCCCTTTACATCACATATCTTCCCTATGGCTTTGCCACTCTTCACCCCCCCCCACCACCCACACAACACTGCTTCCCTTTACATCACACATCCCCTGATGGCTCAGCCCCCTTCACATCCCCCCCACAGCACTGCTTCCCTTTACATCACATATCCCCCCCCATGGCTCTGCCCCCTTCACATCCCCCCCACAGCACTGCTTCCCTTTACATCACATATCTTCCCTATGGCTTTGCCACTCTTCACCCCCCCCCCCCCACACACACACACACACACACAACACTGCTTCCCTTTACATCACATATCCCCTGATGGCTCAGCCCCCTTCACATCCCCCCCCACAGCACTACCCCCCTTTACATCACCTGTCCCCGCATGGCTCTGCCCCCTTCACATCCACCCCACAGCACTGCTTCCCTTTACATCACATATCTTTCCTATGGCTCTGCCACCCTTCACACCCCCCCCCCCCACAGCACATATCCCCCCCCCCCCATGGCTCTGCCCCCTTCACATCCCCCCCACAGCACTGCTTCCCTTTACATCACATATCTTCCCTACGGCTCTGCCCCCCTTCACACCACCCCCCCACAACACTGCTTCCCCCTTTACATCACATATCTCCCCCCCATGGCTCTGCCCCCCTTCACACACCCCCCCCCCCACAGCACTGCTTCCCTTTACATCACCTGTCCCTCCATGGCTCTGCCCCCTTCACCCCCCACAGCACTGCTTCCCTTTACATCACATATCCCCCGATGGCTCAGCCCCCTTCACATCCCCCCCACAGCACTGCTTCCCTTTACATCACATATCTTTCCTATGGCTCTGCCACCCTTCACACCCCCCCCCCACAGCACATATCCCCCCCCATGGCTCTACCCCCTTCACATCCCCCCCCCTACAGCACTGCTTCCCTTTACATCACATATCCCCCCCCCCCCATGGCTTTGCCACCCTTCACATCCCCCCCCCCACAGCACTGCTCCCCTTTACATCACATATTTCACCCATTGCATTGCCCCACTTCACATCCTCCCAACAGCACTGCTCTCCCTTTACATCACATAACAGCCCCCCCCCCCATGGCTCTGCCCATTTCACATCCCCCCACAGCACTGCTCCCCTTTTACATCCCCCCACCGCACTTGCCCCCCATTTACATCTTGTTCCCCCACTGTTCGGCTCCCCTCCTCCTTCCACTGCTGCCGGACCATTCAGAAAAAGCACAGCACGCTTCACGTATATGCAGTAGGAAGTCGGCTGTAAAGCCGCAAGGCTTAACTGCTGGTTTCCCTTACAGGCTATGGCGGCGGCAGCACCCGAGAGCTGCTGGAAACATCGGCTTTTGGTGCCGACATCGCTGGATTCCAGGACAGGTAAGTGTCCTAATGTTAAAAGTCAGCAGCTATAGGATGTGTGGGGGAACTCCACTTTAAACTTGATATGTGATAATAATAATAATAATAATAATAATAATAATAATAATAATAATAAATCTCAGCTCACATAAATCACACAAAAATAAAATAAACCTCTGTGAAGATGACTACAATCACTCACCAGCTCCTCTGGGGTGGCCCGGTGTACATTGAGATCTTGAACTGAGCTCTGAAAACACAGCAGAGTGATGGGTCATTGATAACATACATATCCTGCATATACTGAGTGTATGGATGGAGGTGGGAGGGGGGGGAATAACACAGACAGGAGCAGTGGGGAAGTCTCAGCATTTTCCCAAGTTTTGGATCCCCATTGGAGCAAAGTCTTAACCTAGGCTGGTACTTCCAGGTATGGAGGAACATGCGACTCACCCTTGTGACAGTTCTGGGCCAATCAGGGGAGTCCACAGTCCTGTGTTAGTTACAACTCTAGCAACAGGCAACAGACACCAGGCCCCCTCTTTCTGTTCCCCCTGGTGGCTGAATAGAACAGCCGGGGAGGGCAAGCATTTGTGCCCGGGCAAGCCTGCAATAAGAAAACCTATTGCTGTGCTCTGCATGGGTAAAGCAATGCAGGGCAAAGCAAAGATTAAAAGTGAAACCCAAAAAAAATTCAGCCACTTTGTAAAGCGTGCTGGATAACTATGGATTAGATCCAACGAGGTGCACGTCACCTTGTGGACTTATCTTTTCAATTAACAGTTTCCTTTTTTCCTAAGTGCTGGGAGTACAGCTATCACTACATTTCCAGAGCTCCAACACTGAACCTTTTCCATTCCAGCAGCTGCATTGTTGGATGCAGTTGCTGTGCACCCCCACTCCCCTCCATCTGCCCCAATCACAATGTGCTGTGTATTATGCGAAAGCATTTACAAAAATACAAAGCCTTCTGTGAATGGACAGCAGAAGGTGGGGGGCGGGCAGAGATGCTGTTTGTGAGAATACAAAGTCTCTCCTGTCAGGTCAGCTATAGCTCTACTCCCGGCGCTCAGTAAAACTGTAAATAGGAGCGATTAGGTGGCTGGTGCCTCATTGGATTTACTTAACAGTATGCCAGCACATTTTACAAAGCCTTCTGTGAACGGACAGCAAAAACTGGGGGCGGGCAGAGATGCTGTGCGTGAGAACACAAAGTCTCTCCTGTCAGCTATCGCTATACTCCCGCTGCTCAAGAAAAACCTGTAAATAAGAGCGATTAGGTGGCTGGCGCCTCATTGGATTCAACCAACAGTACGCCAGCACATTTTACAAAGCCTTCTGTGAATGGACAGCAGAAGCTGGGGGGCGGGCAGAGACGCTGTGTGTGAGAATACAAAGTCTCTCCTGTCAGGTCAGCTATACTCCTGACGCTCAGTAAAACTGTAAATAAGAGCGATTAGGTGGCATGCACCTCATTGGATTCAACCAACAGTACGCCAGCACATTTTACAAAGCCTTCTGTGAATGGACAGCAAAAAGTGGGGGCGGGCAGAGACGCTGTGTGTGAGAAGACAAAGTCTCTCCTGTCAGAGTGCTGGGGGTATAGTGATAGCTGTACTTCCGACGCTAAGGAAAACGGTCAGTTGTAAATAAAAAGCAATAAGTCCATTAGGTGGCATGCACCTCATTGGATTTCACCCCATAGTGTGCCAACACATTGTACAAAGTGGCTGAATTCCTGGAGTTCAGCTTTAGTCTGTCTAAACCCAAAAATATAATATAATATAGGAATATATTGCAGCTTACTAGTCCTTGGTGTGGTGGCTGCATTTGTTTTATTTTCTCAAGCTTCTCTTGCCATCTTTCCACCTGGTAATTCTGCAAATAACACACGTCCGGTCCCTGAGTGGCTACATCACCCCTTTGCTGTCCCTATGGAGGGAGCCATGGCTGTCAACCTAAGCTTCTCTCCCGATTTGGACCCATCTCTTCCTCTATATTCCATGGGAGGGGGAGGGGCAGGGTAATCGGTAGTTTACATAAGATAACCAGGGAGAAATTTTGTTCAACATAGGTCACAGGAAGTGACCAGGACGCCGCATTTCTGGCAGGATCAACTGGTATTTTCTGCATTTTGTGAATGTTATTAGCTTGGGGGGAAAAAAAAAAACGAATGCAGCCACCAAAATAAATCTCTTATCGGAAGTCAGTAATTCTATTCTGAACAACCTGTAGCCCCGGCTCCCGAGACCCCCAGAACACTCACATCCCACGCCTGCCGCACTTGTGTCCTCTTCCTATTGGTGGTTTTCTTCACACCGGGGCGACCGTACCGCACAGACATCTGTCAGGAGGAGAAATGATCGGCATTATTCCAGCACAAAGCGACTTCTGATCCCGCCACCTAGCACCCCCACACTCTCCAGCCCCCCCCCATACCTGCTCGGGACACCCTAATACATCACACCCCAAGATCTACAAACCCCCCCCATCCCCCACACCCATCACTGACATCCTCAGAACCCCAACACTCACCAGTGACACCCCAAGTCCCCCGCCAGTGAAATACTCAGAACCCCCGACATCCACCAGTAACCCTTCAATCACCGATACCCTCAGATCCCCAAAACCGGCCAGTGAAATCTTCAAAACTACAGGATCTACCAAGGACCCCCTCAGATCCCCATAAGCAGTCAGTGACACCCCAGAACCCCGACACTAATCAATGACAGCCTAGAATCCACAACACCCACACAGACAGACCTGACACCCACCCCATGAGAATCCTTCAACCATTCAGCCAGACACCCCCAGCGCCAACCAGCGACACCCCCCCCCCCCAACTCCAACCAGCAACCCCCAACTCCAACCAGCGACACCCCCCCCCAACCAGCGACACCCCCCCCCCAACTCCAACCAGCGACACCCCCCCCAACTCCAACCAGCGACACCCCCCCCCCAACTCCAACCAGCGACACCCCCCCCCCCCCCCCCCCTCCAACCAGCGACACCCCCCCCCCCCAACTCCAACCAGCGACACCCCCCCCAACTCCAACCAGCGACACCCCCCCCAACTCCAACCAGCGACACCCCCCCCAACTCCAACCAGCGACACCCCCCCAACTCCAACCAGCGACACCCCCCCAACTCCAACCAGCGACACCCCCCCAACTCCAACCAGCGACACCCCCCCCAACTCCAACCAGCGACACCCCCCCAACTCCAACCAGCGACACCCCACCAACTCCAACCAGCGACACCCCCCCCCCCCCAACTCCAACCAGCGACACCCCCCCCCCAACTCCAACCAGCGACACCCCCCCCCCAACTCCAACCAGCGACACCCACAACCAGTGAAACTCATAATGCCAGCCAGTAATACCCTCCAACACCAAGCAGTGAGACTCACAACTCGAACCAGTGACACCAACAACAAGTCACACCCCTAATGCTAATCAGAGACCCCTACAACCAATAACAGCAACAACCAGTGACACCTCCAGGATCCCTGAAAGGATGACCCACACCCCTGAGATGGTCCAATGACACCCCCTCCCCCCCATACACCTCAGGAGGATCTCCCGGTGCACCCCCCTCCCTCACCGTCCTCTCCTCTCCTCTCACACAATCCGGGGATTGAACATTACCGCCGCTCCAGCCTCCAATCCGCGCCGGAGGTCCGGGAATGACGTCACTTCCGCCTGTTACCATAACAACGGCCCAGCAACTGTCAGTCAGCTGTACGTGGGAGCCCCGCCTCTGAACACACGTGACCCCCCCATCGGAATCTCCTCCCCTCTCCGGGACTGACCGCACCTCCTACAAACACACGTGACTTCATTTTCCGCCCTCTGTGGATTGGTCACATTTTTATATTTTCATTCTCAACAATTACAGCCGCTCTTCCGTTTGTTTACCTTGTTTAGTAAGGAGAATAGTGGTGTGTGTACTTCATACCCAGCCAGCAGGTGGCGCTGCAGGACTTTCTGAATATTACACATTCACCTGGCTCTTCCTAACTGCCAAGCTGTACATGACTCCGCCCACAGAGCCGCGTCCCAACTATTCAATGAATGGGGAGAATCGCCACGATTCCAAATAGCGTAAACGCATGTAAATCACACCTAGAAAAATTGCGCTTGTTTCCCCTATGCAAGATTGAAATGGATCTGCAGAAAATGCGTTGATTTCAATGGGCTGCCTACACGCGAGAAACACTCAAAAGAGGTCCCTGAACCACTCAAGTAATCGCACCATGCTGAAAGGCGTCGCAGATGTGGGGGAGGGGTATTCTTAAAAATAAATTGGATCGCTGTGCAAAAGGGCATCACATTTCTGTGCCTTGCGAGACAGCGCATGATTTAGCGCGTGTTCCGACAACACAGATGTGCGCTCTGTGCATGAGAAACGCACAGAGAAACCTCTCATCCTTTTGCGAAATCGCACCCAACAAAACACACAGTGCTGCAACTCCAGTGCCAACCAGTGACACCCCTAACCAGTGACACCTCTAACCAGTGACACCTCTAACCAGTGACACCGCTAACCAGTGACACCCCTAACCAGTGACACCCCTAACCAGTGACACCTCTAACCAGTGACACCGCTAACCAGTGACACCGCTAACCAGTGACACCCCTAACCAGTGACACCCCTAACCAGTGACACCTCTAACCAGTGACACCCCTAACCAGTGACACCTCTAACCAGTGACACCTCTAACCAGTGACACCACTAACCAGTGACACCCCTAACCAGTGACACCCCTAACCAGTGACACCACTAACCAGTGACACCTCTAACCAGTGACACCAATGACACCCCTAACCAGTGACACCTCCAACCAGTGACACCCATAACCAGTGACACCATTAACCAGTGACACCATTAACCAGTGACACCATTAACCAGTGACACCCATAACCAGTGACACCATTAACCAGTGACACCCCTAACCAGTGACACCTCCAACCAGTGACACCTCTAACCAGTGACACCTCCAACCAGTGACACACCTAACCAGTGACACCTCTAACCAGTGACACCCCTAACCAGTGACACCCCTAACCAGTGACACCTCTAACCAGTGACACCCCTAACCAGTGACACCCCTAACCAGTGACACCTCCAACCAGTGACACCTCCAACCAGTGACACCCCTAACCAGTGACACCCCTAACCAGTGACACCCCTAACCAGTGACACCTCCAACCAGTGACACCTCTAACCAGTGACACCCCTAACCAGTACCACCTCCAACATCAACCAGCAATCCCCCAACGGCTGTACTGCCTAATTGCAGACACAGATCCTACTGTGCCTCCCCTACAATGCTACTGACTTCTCATCCTCTATCTTCCTCTGACTGTACTGAAGGGGGATCTGTACCTTCTCCTGCTATGCCTACAGGCTCCTCCTCCCATCCCTTCCTCTGCCTGCACTGCGGTGGAACGGTACCTGCGCCCCCCCCCCTAGGGTTGCCACCTCATCCCTTTAAACCCGAACACATATGAATTACACAGGTTTTCAGGCTAATTAAATGCAGAAAAGGCACCAAGTGAGTTTAATTACCACCTTAATCAGCCACGGAACCTGTGTAATTAATATGTGTTCGGGTTTAAAGAGATGAGGTGGCAACCCTACCCCCCCCCCCCACTCTGCCTACCCCTGCAACGCTACAGGCTCCTCCTCTCCCTTCCTCTGTCTGCACTGCAAGGAGATTGGTATCTGAACCCCCCCCCCCCCCCCACTGTGCCTCCCCCTGCAGCGCATACGGATTCTCCTCCTCTCCCTTCCTCTGGCTGCACTGCAGGGGGATCATTATCTGCACCCCCCCCCCTCCACTACTGTGCCTCCTCCTGTAATGCTACTGGCTTTTCCTCCTCTCCCTTCCTCTGGCTGCACTGCAGGGGGATCATTATCTGCACCCCCCCCCTCCACTACTGTGCCTCCTCCTGTAATGCTACTGGCTTTTCCTCCTCTCCCTTCCTCTGGCTGCACTGTAGGGGGATCAGTATCTGCACCCCCCCCCCCCACAGTGCCTCCCCATGTAATGCTACCGGCTTCTCCTCCTCTCTCTTCCTCTGGCTGCACTGCAGGTGGATCGGTTTCTTCACCCCTGCCCCCCCTCCCACTATGCCTCTTCCTGCAACGCTACTGGCTTCATCTCCTCTCCCTTCCTCTGGCTGCACTGTAGGGGATCAGTATATTTGCACCCACCCCCCATTATTGTGCCTCCCCCTGCAATGCTACCGGCATCTCCTCCTCTCCCTTCTTCTGGCTGCACTGCAGGGGGATCAGTATTTGAACCCCCACCCCCCTATTGTGCCTCCCCCTGCAGCGCATCAGGCTTCTCCTCCTCTCCCTTCCTCTGGCTGCACGGCAGAGCGATCTGTATCTTTACCAAACCCCCCCCCCTACTTTACCTCCCCCTGCAATTCTACAGGCTTCTCCTCCTCTCCCTTCCTCTGGCTGCACTGCAGGGGGATCAGATTCTGCACCCCCCTACTGTACCTCCCCCTGCAATGCTTCCAGCTTTACCTCCTCCATCTTCCTCTGGCTGCACTGCAGGGGGATCGGTATCTGTGCCACCCGTTTCCCTCCCTCCCCCACAGTGATGCCTTCCCTCCTCTCCTCTCCCACTGGCAGCTGCTGTGGGTACACAGGGGGAAGTTTCAAAATGAAGAACAGGAAAAAAGGCCAGTAAATATGCCATATGCCCTAACATAGCGATCAGTACCAATCACTCCTGTGTCCATTCATCACTGAAGCATGGTAAACTGTGTTTACTATGCTTCTGTAGCGGGTATGTACTTTCCCGGGTGTAATTTGAACTTGGCAGAGACATTGGTGATGTGTAATTCCCTGCAGCCCAGCAGGTGGCGCTGTCGCCCTGGGCTGGGGTTAAATCATTGCTGTGTGCCGTGCCTCCTTTTTGTCCTTCCTCGGCAGCGGTATGGTGGAGCGGGGAACCCGCCGTGCTTGCTGGGAGAGGGTATAAAGGGGCCGGCCATCTTTGTCACGGGGTGGAGTCCCAGGCACCTTCAGCCTGTGGACGGTGGTTTGTGTCGGTCCTCTAGGTGGCCTAGGCCTAGAGGACAGCCGGAGGTCGTGTTTCATCCCAGGCACCTTTAGCCTGGGGTGAGGTACTCAGATGGAGGTCTGGAGCTCAGTGCCCAACACTGAGTTCTGCGAGGGAAGGAGATCCTAGGGAACCCAGGGGTTGGGGACCCAAATCCGGAAGGCGTAATGGACCGGGGGGAGCTCCTCACTCGAAGACCTGGTGCAGCATATTGCCAGTGACAGGTGAGTAGGGATGGGCCCGGTGCTCGATTCGAACCCATGTTCGAATCGAGCACCGGGCGTTCGCTCGCTCGTCGAGCCCAGAACTATTTGGGCCGTTCGCATCACATTCGTGTGATGCGAGCGGCCCCGCAATGCATTGCGGCCGGCGCGGCCGGCGCAGTGCATTGCTGGCTGATGATTGGCCAAGCATGCACTGTGACCCCGCATGCTTGGCCAATCACAGCGCCCGAAACTCGGAGAGCAATAATTGGCTACAGGCAGGACGCCTGTAGACAATTACAGCTCAGGGGCTTTAGTACACGCCCCACCATTTAAAATGCCGCCACGCCATCGGCCCCGGTCACATGAGTTCCGGCTTTAGGAGAGATTAGTCTGCTGATTCTGTCTTTGCTTGATACTGAAAGATTTGCTCTTCTTTGCTAAACCATTGGCTATTTCTTTGCTAAACCATTGCTACCTAAGTCATTGATCGTTCATTGCTGCTGATTGCACAGTTAGCGTGTTATTAGCTGCTGCTGGGGATTAGTCTGGTGCGTGCTTACTGTTAGTACAGTATTGCAGTAGTACCAACCGCAGTGCTGTTAGCACAGCATTGCACCCCAACAGCACCCATAGGACTTCTAGTGTGTTAGTGGCAGCAAACAGAGCTCCTATATTTTCTTCTCAGCAGCACCCATAGGACTTCTAGTGTGTTAGTGGCAGCAAACAGAGCTCCTATATTTTCTTCTCAGCAGCACCCATAGGACTTCTAGTGTGTTAGTGGCATCACACAGAGCTCCTATATTTTCTTCTCAGCAGCACCCATAGGACTTCTAGTGTGTTAGTGGCAGCAAACAGAGCTCCTATATTTTCTTCTCAGCAGCACCCATAGGACTTCTAGTGTGTTAGTGGCAGCAAACAGAGCTCCTATATTTTCTTCTCAGCAGCACCCATAGGACTTCTAGTGTGTTAGTGGCATCACACAGAGCTCCTATATTTTCTTCTCAGCAGCACCCATAGGACTTCTAGTGTGTTAGTGGCATCACACAGAGCTCCTATATTTTCTTCTCAGCAGCACCCATAGGACTTCTAGTGTGTTAGTGGCATCACACAGAGCTCCTATATTTTCTTCTCAGCAGCACCCATAGGACTTCTAATGTGTTAGTGGCATCACACAGAGCTCCTATATTTTCTTCTCAGCAGCACCCATAGGACTTCTAATGTGTTAGTGGCATCACACAGAGTTCCTATATTTTCATCTCAGCAGCACCCATAGGACTTCTAGTGTGTTAGTGGCATCACACAGAGCTCCTATATTTTCTTCTCAGCAGCACCCATAGGACTTCTAGTGTGTTAGTGGCATCACACAGAGTTCCTATATTTTCATCTCAGCAGCACCCATAGGACTTCTAATGTGTTAGTGGCATCACACAGAGCTCCTATATTTTCTTCTCAGCAGCACCCATAGGACTTCTAATGTGTTAGTGGCATCACACAGAGTTCCTATATTTTCATCTCAGCAGCACCCATAGGACTTCTAGTGTGTTAGTGGCATCACACAGAGCTCCTATATTTTCATCTCAGCAGCACCCATAGGACTTCTAGTGTGTTAGTGGCAGCAAACAGAGCTCCTATATTTTCTTCTCAGCACCACCCATAGGACTTCTAGTGTGTTAGTGGCATCACACAGAGCTCCTATATTTTCTTCTCAGCAGCACCCATAGGACTTCTAGTGTGTTAGTGGCATCACACAGAGCTCCTATATTTTCTTCTCAGCAGCACCCATAGGACTTCTAGTGTGTTAGTGGCAGCAAACAGAGCTCCTATATTTTCTTCTCAGCAGCACCCATAGGACTTCTAGTGTGTTAGTGGCAGCAAACAGAGCTCCTATATTTTCTTCTCAGCAGCACCCATAGGACTTCTAATGTGTTAGTGGCATCACACAGAGTTCCTATATTTTCATCTCAGCAGCACCCATAGGACTTCTAGTGTGTTAGTGGCATCACACAGAGTTCCTATATTTTCTTCTCAGCAGCACCCATAGGACTTCTAGTGTGTTAGTGGCAGCAAACAGAGCTCCTATATTTTCTTCTCAGCAGCACCCATAGGACTTCTAGTGTGTTAGTGGCATCACACAGAGTTCCTATATTTTCTTCTCAGCAGCACCCATAGGACTTCTAGTGTGTTAGTGGCAGCAAACAGAGCTCCTATATTTTCTTCTCAGCAGCACCCATAGGACTTCTAGTGTGTTAGTGGCAGCAAACAGAGCTCCTATATTTTCTTCTCAGCAGCACCCATAGGACTTCTAGTGTGTTAGTGGCATCACACAGAGTTCCTATATTTTCTTCTCAGCAGCACCCATAGGACTTCTAGTGTGTTAGTGGCAGCAAACAGAGCTCCTATATTTTCTTCTCAGCAGCACCCATAGGACTTCTAGTGTGTTAGTGGCAGCAAACAGAGCTCCTATATTTTCTTCTCAGCAGCACCCATAGGACTTCTAGTGTGTTAGTGGCAGCAAACAGAGCTCCTATATTTTCTTCTCAGCACCACCCATAGGACTTCTAGTGTGTTAGTGGCATCACACAGAGTTCCTATATTTTCTTCTCAGCACCACCCATAGGACTTCTAATGTGTTAGTGGCATCACACAGAGCTCCTATATTTTCTTCTCAGCAGCACCCATAGGACTTCTAGTGTGTTAGTGGCATCACACAGAGCTCCTATATTTTCTTCTCAGCAGCACCCATAGGACTTCTAATGTGTTAGTGGCATCACACAGAGCTCCTATATTTTCTTCTCAGCAGCACCCATAGGACTTCTAGTGTGTTAGTGGCAGCAAACAGAGCTCCTATATTTTCTTCTCAGCAGCACCCATAGGACTTCTAGTGTGTTAGTGGCATCACACAGAGTTCCTATATTTTCATCTCAGAAGCACCCATAGGACTTCTAGTGTGTTAGTGGCATCACACAGAGCTCCTATATTTTCATCTCAGAAGCACCCATAGGACTTCTAGTGTGTTAGTGGCATCACACAGAGCTCCTATATTTTCTTCTCAGAAGCACCCATAGGACTTCTAGTGTGTTAGTGGCAGCAAACAGAGCTCCTATATTTTCATCTCAGAAGCACCCATAGGACTTCTAGTGTGTTAGTGGCATCACACAGAGCTCCTATATTTTCTTCTCAGCAGCACCCATAGGACTTCTAGTGTGTTAGTGGCATCACACAGAGCTCCTATATTTTCTTCTCAGCAGCACCCATAGGACTTCTAATGTGTTAGTGGCATCACACAGAGCTCCTATATTTTCTTCTCAGCAGCACCCATAGGACTTCTAGTGTGTTAGTGGCATCACACAGAGCTCCTATATTTTCTTCTCAGCAGCACCCATAGGACTTCTAATGTGTTAGTGGCATCACACAGAGCTCCTATATTTTCTTCTCAGAAGCACCCATAGGACTTCTAGTGTGTTAGTGGCATCACACAGAGCTCCTATATTTTCTTCTCAGCAGCACCCATAGGACTTCTAGTGTGTTAGTGGCATCACACAGAGCTCCTATATTTTCTTCTCAGCAGCACCCATAGGACTTCTAGTGTGTTAGTGGCATCACACAGAGCTCCTATATTTTCTTCTCAGCAGCACCCATAGGACTTCTAATGTGTTAGTGGCATCACACAGAGCTCCTATATTTTCTTCTCAGAAGCACCCATAGGACTTCTAGTGTGTTAGTGGCATCACACAGAGCTCCTATATTTTCTTCTCAGAAGCACCCATAGGACTTCTAGTGTGTTAGTGGCAGCAAACAGAGCTCCTATATTTTCTTCTCAGCAGCACCCATAGGACTTCTAGTGTGTTAGTGGCATCACACAGAGTTCCTATATTTTCTTCTCAGCAGCACCCATAGGACTTCTAGTGTGTTAGTGGCATCACACAGAGTTCCTATATTTTCTTCTCAGCACCACCCATAGGACTTCTAATGTGTTAGTGGCATCACACAGAGCTCCTATATTTTCTTCTCAGCAGCACCCATAGGACTTCTAGTGTGTTAGTGGCAGCAAACAGAGCTCCTATATTTTCTTCTCAGCAGCACCCATAGGACTTCTAGTGTGTTAGTGGCAGCAAACAGAGCTCCTATATTTTCTTCTCAGCACCACCCATAGGACTTCTAATGTGTTAGTGGCATCACACAGAGCTCCTATATTTTCTTCTCAGCAGCACCCATAGGACTTCTAGTGTGTTAGTGGCAGCAAACAGAGCTCCTATATTTTCTTCTCAGAAGCACCCATAGGACTTCTAGTGTGTTAGTGGCATCACACAGAGCTCCTATATTTTCTTCTCAGCAGCACCCATAGGACTTCTAATGTGTTAGTGGCATCACACAGAGCTCCTATATTTTCTTCTCAGCAGCACCCATAGGACTTCTAGTGTGTTAGTGGCATCACACAGAGCTCCTATATTTTCTTCTCAGCAGCACCCATAGGACTTCTAGTGTGTTAGTGGCAGCAAACAGAGCTCCTATATTTTCTTCTCAGCAGCACCCATAGGACTTCTAATGTGTTAGTGGCATCACACAGAGCTCCTATATTTTCTTCTCAGCAGCACCCATAGGACTTCTAGTGTGTTAGTGGCAGCAAACAGAGCTCCTATATTTTCTTCTCAGCAGCACCCATAGGACTTCTAGTGTGTTAGTGGCAGCAAACAGAGCTCCTATATTTTCTTCTCAGCAGCACCCATAGGACTTCTAGTGTGTTAGTGGCATCACACAGAGTTCCTATATTTTCATCTCAGAAGCACCCATAGGACTTCTAGTGTGTTAGTGGCATCACACAGAGCTCCTATATTTTCATCTCAGAAGCACCCATAGGACTTCTAGTGTGTTAGTGGCATCACACAGAGCTCCTATATTTTCTTCTCAGAAGCACCCATAGGACTTCTAGTGTGTTAGTGGCAGCAAACAGAGCTCCTATATTTTCTTCTCAGAAGCACCCATAGGACTTCTAGTGTGTTAGTGGCATCACACAGAGCTCCTATATTTTCATCTCAGAAGCACCCATAGGACTTCTAGTGTGTTAGTGGCAGCAAACAGAGCTCCTATATTTTCTTCTCAGAAGCACCCATAGGACTTCTAGTGTGTTAGTGGCAGCAAACAGAGCTCCTATATTTTCTTCTCAGAAGCACCCATAGGACTTCTAGTGTGTTAGTGGCATCACACAGAGCTCCTATATTTTCTTCTCAGAAGCACCCATAGGACTTCTAGTGTGTTAGTGGCAGCAAACAGAGCTCCTATATTTTCTTCTCAGCAGCACCCATAGGACTTCTAGTGTGTTAGTGGCATCACACAGAGTTCCTATATTTTCATCTCAGAAGCACCCATAGGACTTCTAGTGTGTTAGTGGCATCACACAGAGCTCCTATATTTTCTTCTCAGAAGCACCCATAGGACTTCTAGTGTGTTAGTGGCAGCAAACAGAGCTCCTATATTTTCTTCTTAGCAGCACCCATAGGACTTCTAATGTGTTAGTGGCATCACACAGAGTTCCTATATTTTCATCTCAGAAGCACCCATAGGACTTCTAGTGTGTTAGTGGCATCACACAGAGCTCCTATATTTTCTTCTCAGAAGCACCCATAGGACTTCTAGTGTGTTAGTGGCATCACACAGAGCTCCTATATTTTCATCTCAGAAGCACCCATAGGACTTCTAGTGTGTTAGTGGCATCACACAGAGCTCCTATATTTTCTTCTCAGAAGCACCCATAGGACTTCTAGTGTGTTAGTGGCATCACACAGAGCTCCTATATTTTCTTCTCAGCAGCACCCATAGGACTTCTAGTGTGTTAGTGGCATCACACAGAGCTCCTATATTTTCATCTCAGAAGCACCCATAGGACTTCTAGTGTGTTAGTGGCATCACACAGAGCTCCTATATTTTCTTCTCAGAAGCACCCATAGGACTTCTAGTGTGTTAGTGGCATCACACAGAGCTCCTATATTTTCTTCTCAGCAGCACCCATAGGACTTCTAGTGTGTTAGTGGCAGCAAACAGAGCTCCTATATTTTCTTCTCAGCAGCACCCATAGGACTTCTAGTGTGTTAGTGGCATCACACAGAGCTCCTATATTTTCTTCTCAGCAGCACCCATAGGACTTCTAGTGTGTTAGTGGCAGCAAACAGAGCTCCTATATTTTCTTCTCAGCAGCACCCATAGGACTTCTAGTGTGTTAGTGGCAGCAAACAGAGCTCCTATATTTTCATCTCAGAAGCAACCATAGGACTTCTAGTGTGTTAGTGGCATCACACAGAGCTCCTATATTTTCATCTCAGAAGCACCCATAGGACTTCTAGTGTGTTAGTGGCATCACACATAGCTCCTATATTTTCTTCTCAGCAGCACCCATAGGACTTCTAGTGTGTTAGTGGCATCACACAGAGCTCCTATATTTTCATCTCAGAAGCACCCATAGGACTTCTAGTGTGTTAGTGGCATCACACAGAGCTCCTATATTTTCTTCTCAGCAGCACCCATAGGACTTCTAGTGTGTTAGTGGCATCACACAGAGCTCCTATATTTTCATCTCAGAAGCACCAATAGGACTTCTAGTGTGTTAGTGGCAGCAAACAGAGCTCCTATATTTTCTTGTCAGCAGCACACATAGTACCTATAGTGTGTTAGTGTCAGCACCCATAGGACCTACAGTGTGTTGTGAGCACACATAGGAGTTCTATTTTTTATACTATATACACTACCGACTACAATGGCTGGAAGACCGCCAAGGAGAGGCAGAGCGTGCCGAGGCAAGAACACAGGGCAGGCAGGCTCTGTTTCTAGAGACAACAGTGCTGGCCGTGGACGTGGTCGTGCATCGTCATCAGCACGTGGCCATGGGACACGCTTGTCTTTGTTTTCGGCAGCTGGACATGTGGAGCCGCATCATGCCGAAGGCTTGGTAGAATGGATGACCAAGCCCTCCTCATCCTCCTCATCCTCTCTCACCCAGGCTCAGGGTACTGGCAGAGCAGCTGCCAACGCGTACTCAATGGCATCATCAGCCACCCCTTCCCTAGACCCACCATGTCCTCCTGAGGAGTCCCCCGAACTGTTTGAGCACAGTGTTGGGTACATGCTCCAGGAGGATGCCCAACGATTCGAAGGCTCGGATGATGATACCCAGCTTGAGGAAGTCAGTAGTGTGCGCGCAGAGAGAGGGGATGCTGAAGGACAGCAATCTGGCAGTAGTGTTCCACCAGCTGCAGCTTACTGCCAGGTTTGCTCTAGTGGTGAAGAGGGAGGGGATGATGAGGTCACTGACTCCACGTGGGTGCCTGAAGGGAGAGAGGAGGAGGAGGAGGAGGATGCAGCGTCACATGTCCAACGAGGCAGGATGCCCCCTGGAGGCCAGCTAGAGGCCAGCACAGCAACTGTACCACACCGCAGAGCTCCGCCTGTGCAGGGAGCTGCCTCTGCACGTTATCACAAAAGTTCTTTGGTGTGGGCCTTTTTTGAGACGAGTGCATCAGATCGCACCACTGCTATTTGCAATATTTGTCTCAAGCGTATCTCGCGTGGCCAAAACATCAGCCGCTTGGGCACCACAAGCATGAGCAGACATATGTCGACCTGCCATGCAGCTCGTTGGCAAGCACACATAAAAGACCCACACCAAAGAACAAAGCGGACCTCTCCTTGCTCCTCATCAGCTGGGATCTCCATCCCCACTATATCTTCAGTCCTCTCTGAAAGCTGCTCTGAGAGGACTGAAGGTGTAGAATTAGGTGTGTCACAACCAAGTACTTGCAGTACACCGACGTCCGATTGTAGCAGGCAAATTTCCCTGCCCCAGCTGCTGGACCGTCGAAAGAAGTATACTCCCAGCCATCCACATGCCCAGCGGTTGAATGCTAGCTTGGCTAAATTGCTAGCACTTCAACTGCTGCCTTTTCAGTTGGTAGACTCGGCCCCCTTCCGTGAGTTTGTTCAATGTGCGGTTCCTCAGTGGCAGGTTCCCAAACGCCACTTTTTCTCACGGAAGGCGATTCCGTCTCTCTACTGGCATGTGGAAGGCAATGTCCATGCCTCGCTGGACAGGGCGGTCAGCGGTAAGGTGCATATTACCGCTGACTCATGGTCCAGCAGGCATGGACAGGGACGTTATCTTTCTTTCACGGCCCATTGGGTCACTCTATTGGCAGCTGGGAGGGATGCAGGACAAGGTGCAGTAGTGTTGGAGGTTGTTCCGCCACCACGCCTCCAAAATGCTACTACTGGTTGTGACACACCTCTCTCCTCCACCCCCTCCTCTTCTTCTTCCTCCATGTCCTCTTCGAGTGCTCTGTCCTCGGAACCAGCGGTGCTCCGTAGGCGTACAAGGGGCTACGCGAGTACGCAGGCAAAAAGATGCCATGCCGTGCTTGCGCTGGTGTGTTTGGGGGACAGGAGCCACACTGGGCCAGAGGTTCTGGCAGCTCTGCAGGGGCAGGCCGAGAGGTGGTTGACGCCACGCCAGCTTAAGCCAGGAATGGTCGTTTCTGATAATGGCACCAACCTCCTCTCCGCCCTGCGACAGGGGCAGCTCACCCATGTGCCCTGTATGGCTCACGTCCTCAACCTGGTGGTGCAGCGGTTCTTGGGCAGGTTCCCAGGCTTACAGGATGTCCTGAGGCAGGCCAGGAAAGTCTGTGTGCATTTCCGCCGATCTTATAATGCCAGTGCTCGGCTGACTGAGCTGCAAAAGGAGCTGAACCTGCCCAAGAACCGCCTAATATGTGACATGCCCACCAGGTGGAACTCAACGTTGGCCATGCTGCAGCGACTGCACACGCAGCAGAGGGCCATCAATGAGTACCTTTGCGACTACGGCACCAGGACAGGGTCAGGGGAGCTTGGCTTTTTTTCCCCACGCCAGTGGAGCATGATCAGGGATGCATGCACTGTCCTCTCACCATTTGAGGAGGCCACGAGGATGGTGAGCAGTGACAGTGCATGCATCAGTGACACTGTACCTCTTGTCCACCTGTTGGAGCATACGCTGCGTGGGATAATGGACAGGGCACTTGAGGCAGAACAGAGGCAGGAAGAGGAGGACTTCCTTGTCTCTCAAGGCCCCCTTTATCCAGACAATGTTCCTTCTGTCCCACCCATCACACAGGAAGAGGAGGAGGAGGAGGAGGAGGAGGATTGTGTGAGCATGGAGGTGGAGCCTGGCACTCAGCATCAGCAGCAGCAGTCTTTTAGGGATGATGTACAGTCCCAACAAACCAGTGGACTTGTACGTGGCTGGGAGGAGGTGGCTGGCGATCATGTCATCCTCAGTGACCCAGAAGACTCCGGACCAAATGCCTCAGCTAACCTACGCTGCATGGCCTCCCTGATCCTGCAAAGCCTGCGGAAGGATCCTCGTGTTCTTCGGATCAAGGAGAGTGACCATTACTGGCTGGCCACTCTCCTTGATCCACGGTACAAGGGTAAGGTTGCGGACCTTATCTTGCCGTCGCAGAGGGAGCAGAGGATGAGACATCTCAGGGAGGCCTTGCAGAAAGGTCTGTGCAACGCGTTCCCAGAAACTGGGAGGTTACAAACTCCTGGTCCTGGACGACGAGTTGCTGAGGCTTCGGTCAGTAGCAGAAGGAGCGGTGGGGAAGGTGGACGTCTGACCGATGCGTTCAGACAATTTTTTAGTCCGCAGCCCCAAGGTATGATCGGTTCCAGCAACCATCGCCAGCGTCTGATATACATGGTGCAGGAATACCTAGGGGCAAGGTCAGACTTGGACACCTTTCCCACCGAAAATCCTCTGGCTTACTGGGTCCTGAGGATGGATCACTGGCCAGAGCTTGCACAGTATGCAATTGAGCTACTGGCCTGTCCTGCATCCAGCGTTCTTTCCGAACGCACATTCAGTGCTGCTGGAGGATTTGTCACCGATCATAGGGTGCGCCTGTCCACCGACTCGGTTGATCGACTGACCTTCATAAAAATGAATCAGTCTTGGATCACCACCAGCTACCAGACACCTGAAGCGGATATAACGGAATAATTTATAATGTCACATCCCTTCAAGACTGCCTATGCTGATGCTGAGTGACTGTCCTGTTATGTTCACTGACTATCCTCTTCCTCCTCCTCAATGATCCATGCCACCACACCAGTGCCTAAGGCACAATTTTTCAGCCCCTGTATAACAGGGGCGTGTAATTACAATTTTTTAAAAAGATGCTTCGCAACAGGTGTGACTGCTGTGCTCAGAGTACAGTATCTGTGAGGGGTTGCAGTGTTGTGGCACCAGCACCAGTGCCTAAGGCACAATTTTTCAGCCCCTGTTGGGGCGTGTAATTACAATTTTTAGGCAATGCTTTGCAACAGGTCTCATTGCTGTGCTCAGAGTACAGTATCTGTGAGGGGTTGCAGTGTTGTGGCACCAGCACCAGTGCCTAAGGCACAATTTTTCAGCCCCTGTATAACAGGGGCGTGTAATTACAATTTTTTAAAAAGATGCTTTGCGACAGGTGTGACTGCTGTGCTCCAAGTACAGTATCTGTGAGGGGTTGCAGTGTTGTGGCACCAGCACCAATGCCTAAGGCACAATTTTTCAGCCCCTGTTTAACAGGGGCATGTAATTACAAATCTTGATCTAATAGTTCACAGCAGGGCCCATTCCTGCGCCCACCAAGAGTAACTATGAGGGCCTACAGTCTTGTGGCAACACCGTCCACCACCACCACCACCACCAAAGGCCCAATTTTTCTGCCCTGTTCAACAGGTGCATGCAATTACAAATCTTGATCTAATAACTCACAGCAGGGCCCATTCCTGCACCCACCAAGAGTAACTGTGAGGGCTTACAGTCTTGTGGCAACACCGTCCACCACCACCACCACCACCACTAGGGATGGGCCCGGTGCTCGATTCGAACCCATGTTCGAATCGAGCACCGGGCGTTCGCTCGCTCGTCGAGCCCAGAACTATTTGGGCCGTTCGCATCACATTCGTGTGATGCGAGCGGCCCCGCAATGCATTGCGGCCGGCGCGGCCGGCGCAGTGCATTGCTGGCTGATGATTGGCCAAGCATGCACTGTGACCCCGCATGCTTGGCCAATCACAGCGCCCGAAACTCGGAGAGCAATAATTGGCTACAGGCAGGACGCCTGTAGCCAATTACAGCTCAGGGGCTTTAGTACACGCCCCACCATTTAAAAGGCCGCCACGCCATCGGCCCCGGTCACATGAGTTCCGGCTTTAGGAGAGATTAGTCTGCTGATTCTGTCTTTGCTTGATACTGAAAGATTTGCTCTTCTTTGCTAAACCATTGGCTATTTCTTTGCTAAACCATTGCTACCTAAGTCATTGATCGTTCATTGCTGCTGATTGCACAGTTAGCGTGTTATTAGCTGCTGCTGGGGATTAGTCTTGTGCGTGCTTACTGTTAGTACAGTATTGCAGTAGTACCAACCGCAGTGCTGTTAGCACAGCATTGCACCCCAACAGCACCCATAGGACTTCTAGTGTGTTAGTGGCAGCAAACAGAGCTCCTATATTTTCTTCTCAGCAGCACCCATAGGACTTCTAGTGTGTTAGTGGCAGCAAACAGAGCTCCTATATTTTCTTCTCAGCAGCACCCATAGGACTTCTAGTGTGTTAGTGGCATCACACAGAGCTCCTATATTTTCTTCTCAGCAGCACCCATAGGACTTCTAGTGTGTTAGTGGCAGCAAACAGAGCTCCTATATTTTCTTCTCAGCAGCACCCATAGGACTTCTAGTGTGTTAGTGGCAGCAAACAGAGCTCCTATATTTTCTTCTCAGCAGCACCCATAGGACTTCTAGTGTGTTAGTGGCATCACACAGAGCTCCTATATTTTCTTCTCAGCAGCACCCATAGGACTTCTAGTGTGTTAGTGGCATCACACAGAGCTCCTATATTTTCATCTCAGAAGCACCCATAGGACTTCTAGTGTGTTAGTGGCATCACACAGAGCTCCTATATTTTCTTCTCAGCAGCACCCATAGGACTTCTAGTGTGTTAGTGGCATCACACAGAGTTCCTATATTTTCATCTCAGAAGCACCCATAGGACTTCTAGTGTGTTAGTGGCATCACACAGAGCTCCTATATTTTCTTCTCAGCAGCACCCATAGGACTTCTAGTGTGTTAGTGGCATCACACAGAGCTCCTATATTTTCATCTCAGAAGCACCCATAGGACTTCTAGTGTGTTAGTGGCATCACACAGAGCTCCTATATTTTCTTCTCAGCAGCACCCATAGGACTTCTAGTGTGTTAGTGGCATCACACAGAGTTCCTATATTTTCATCTCAGAAGCACCCATAGGACTTCTAGTGTGTTAGTGGCATCACACAGAGCTCCTATATTTTCTTCTCAGAAGCACCCATAGGACTTCTAGTGTGTTAGTGGCATCACACAGAGTTCCTATATTTTCATCTCAGAAGCACCCATAGGACTTCTAGTGTGTTAGTGGCATCACACAGAGTTCCTATATTTTCATCTCAGCAGCACCCATAGGACTTCTAGTGTGTTAGTGGCAGCAAACAGAGCTCCTATATTTTCTTCTCAGAAGCACCCATAGGACTTCTAATGTGTTAGTGGCAGCAAACAGAGCTCCTATATTTTCTTCTCAGCAGCACCCATAGGACTTCTAATGTGTTAGTGGCATCACACAGAGCTCCTATATTTTCTTCTCAGCAGCACCCATAGGACTTCTAGTGTGTTAGTGGCAGCAAACAGAGCTCCTATATTTTCTTCTCAGCAGCACCCATAGGACTTCTAGTGTGTTAGTGGCAGCAAACAGAGCTCCTATATTTTCTTCTTAGCAGCACCCATAGGACTTCTAATGTGTTAGTGGCATCACACAGAGTTCCTATATTTTCATCTCAGAAGCACCCATAGGACTTCTAGTGTGTTAGTGGCATCACACAGAGCTCCTATATTTTCTTCTCAGAAGCACCCATAGGACTTCTAGTGTGTTAGTGGCATCACACAGAGTTCCTATATTTTCTTCTCAGCAGCACTCATAGGACTTCTAATGTGTTAGTGGCAGCAAACAGAGCTCCTATATTTTCTTCTTAGCAGCACCCATAGGACTTCTAATGTGTTAGTGGCATCACACAGAGCTCCTATATTTTCTTCTAAGCAGCACCCATAGGACTTCTAGTGTGTTAGTGGCAGCAAACAGAGCTCCTATATTTTCTTCTCAGCAGCACCCATAGGACTTCTAATGTGTTAGTGGCAGCAAACAGAGCTCCTATATTTTCTTCTTAGCAGCACCCATAGGACTTCTAATGTGTTAGTGGCATCACACAGAGCTCCTATATTTTCTTCTCAGCAGCACCCATAGGACTTCTAGTGTGTTAGTGGCAGCAAACAGAGCTCCTATATTTTCATCTCAGAAGCACCCATAGGACTTCTAGTGTGTTAGTGGCATCACACAGAGCTCCTATATTTTCTTCTCAGCAGCACCCATAGGACTTCTAGTGTGTTAGTGGCAGCAAACAGAGCTCCTATATTTTCTTCTCAGAAGCACCCATAGGACTTCTAGTGTGTTAGTGGCATCACACAGAGCTCCTATATTTTCTTCTCAGCAGCACCCATAGGACTTCTAGTGTGTTAGTGGTATCACACAGAGTTCCTATATTTTCTTCTCAGCAGCACCCATAGGACTTCTAGTGTGTTAGTGGCAGCAAACAGAGCTCCTATATTTTCTTCTCAGCAGCACCCATAGGACTTCTAGTGTGTTAGTGGCAGCAAACAGAGCTCCTATATTTTCTTCTCAGCAGCACCCATAGGACTTCTAGTGTGTTAGTGGCATCACACAGAGCTCCTATATTTTCTTCTTAGCAGCACCCATAGGACTTCTAATGTGTTAGTGGCATCACACAGAGTTCCTATATTTTCATCTCAGAAGCACCCATAGGACTTCTAGTGTGTTAGTGGCATCACACAGAGCTCCTATATTTTCTTCTCAGCAGCACCCATACGACTTCTAATGTGTTAGTGGCATCACACAGAGCTCCTATATTTTCTTCTCAGAAGCACCCATAGGACTTCTAGTGTGTTAGTGGCAGCAAACAGAGCTCCTATATTTTCTTCTCAGCAGCACCCATAGGACTTCTAGTGTGTTAGTGGCAGCAAACAGAGTTCCTATATTTTCATCTCAGAAGCACCCATAGGACTTCTAGTGTGTTAGTGGCATCACACAGAGCTCCTATATTTTCTTCTCAGCAGCACCCATAGGACTTCTAGTGTGTTAGTGGCAGCAAACAGAGCTCCTATATTTTCTTCTCAGCAGCACCCATAGGACTTCTAGTGTGTTAGTGGCAGCAAACAGAGCTCCTATATTTTCTTCTCAGCAGCACCCATAGGACTTCTAGTGTGTTAGTGGCAGCAAACAGAGCTCCTATATTTTCATCTCAGAAGCACCCATAGGACTTCTAGTGTGTTAGTGGCATCACACAGAGCTCCTATATTTTCATCTCAGAAGCACCCATAGGACTTCTAGTGTGTTAGTGGCATCACACATAGCTCCTATATTTTCTTCTCAGCAGCACCCATAGGACTTCTAATGTGTTAGTGGCATCACACAGAGCTCCTATATTTTCATCTCAGAAGCACCCATAGGACTTCTAGTGTGTTAGTGGCAGCAAACAGAGCTCCTATATTTTCTTCTCAGAAGCACCCATAGGACTTCTAGTGTGTTAGTGGTATCACACAGAGTTCCTATATTTTCATCTCAGAAGCACCCATAGGACTTCTAGTGTGTTAGTGGCATCACACAGAGCTCCTATATTTTCTTCTCAGCAGCACCCATAGGACTTCTAGTGTGTTAGTGGCATCACACAGAGCTCCTATATTTTCATCTCAGAAGCACCAATAGGACTTCTAGTGTGTTAGTGGCAGCAAACAGAGCTCCTATATTTTCTTGTCAGCAGCACACATAGTACCTATAGTGTGTTAGTGTCAGCACCCATAGGACCTACAGTGTGTTGTGAGCACACATAGGAGTTCTATTTTTTATACTATATACACTACCGACTACAATGGCTGGAAGACCGCCAAGGAGAGGCAGAGCGTGCCGAGGCAAGAACACAGGGCAGGCAGGCTCTGTTTCTAGAGACAACAGTGCTGGCCGTGGACGTGGTCGTGCATCGTCATCAGCACGTGGCCATGGGACACGCTTGTCTTTGTTTTCGGCAGCTGGACATGTGGAGCCGCATCATGCCGAAGGCTTGGTAGAATGGATGACCAAGCCCTCCTCATCCTCCTCATCCTCTCTCACCCAGGCTCAGGGTACTGGCAGAGCAGCTGCCAACGCGTACTCAATGGCATCATCAGCCACCCCTTCCCTAGACCCACCATGTCCTCCTGAGGAGTCCCCCGAACTGTTTGAGCACAGTGTTGGGTACATGCTCCAGGAGGATGCCCAACGATTCGAAGGCTCGGATGATGATACCCAGCTTGAGGAAGTCAGTAGTGTGCGCGCAGAGAGAGGGGATGCTGAAGGACAGCAATCTGGCAGTAGTGTTCCACCAGCTGCAGCTTACTGCCAGGTTTGCTCTAGTGGTGAAGAGGGAGGGGATGATGAGGTCACTGACTCCACGTGGGTGCCTGAAGGGAGAGAGGAGGAGGAGGAGGAGGATGCAGCGTCACATGTCCAACGAGGCAGGATGCCCCCTGGAGGCCAGCTAGAGGCCAGCACAGCAACTGTACCACACCGCAGAGCTCCGCCTGTGCAGGGCGCTGCCTCTGCACGTTATCACAAAAGTTCTTTGGTGTGGGCCTTTTTTGAGACGAGTGCATCAGATCGCACCACTGCTATTTGCAATATTTGTCTCAAGCGTATCTCGCGTGGCCAAAACATCAGCCGCTTGGGCACCACAAGCATGAGCAGACATATGTCGACCTGCCATGCAGCTCGTTGGCAAGCACACATAAAAGACCCACACCAAAGAACAAA
Organism: Rana muscosa; assembly: GCA_029206835.1. Lineage (NCBI taxonomy): Eukaryota > Metazoa > Chordata > Amphibia > Anura > Ranidae > Rana > Rana muscosa. Next base: position 22,692,345 of record CM055117.1, read on the forward strand.
GCGGACCTCTCCTTGGTCCTCATCAGCTGGGATCTCCATCCCCACTATATCTTCAGTCCTCTCTGAAAGCTGCTCTGAGAGGACTGAAGGTGTAGAATTAGGTGTGTCACAACCAAGTACTTGCAGTACACCGACGTCCGATTGTAGCAGGCAAATTTCCCTGCCCCAGCTGCTGGACCGTCGAAAGAAGTATACTCCCAGCCATCCACATGCCCAGCGGTTGAATGCTAGCTTGGCTAAATTGCTAGCGCTTCAACTGCTGCCTTTTCAGTTGATAGACTCGGCCCCCTTCCGTGAGTTTGTTCAATGTGCGGTTCCTCAGTGGCAGGTTCCCAAACGCCACTTTTTCTCACGGAAGGCGATTCCGTCTCTCTACTGGCATGTGGAAGGCAATGTCCATGCCTCGCTGGACAGGGCGGTCAGCGGTAAGGTGCATATTACCGCTGACTCATGGTCCAGCAGGCATGGACAGGGACGTTATCTTTCTTTCACGGCCCATTGGGTCACTCTATTGGCAGCTGGGAGGGATGCAGGACAAGGTGCAGTAGTGTTGGAGGTTGTTCCGCCACCACGCCTCCAAAATGCTACTACTGGTTGTGACACACCTCTCTCCTCCACCCCCTCCTCTTCTTCTTCCTCCATGTCCTCTTCGAGTGCTCTGTCCTCGGAACCAGCGGTGCTCCGTAGGCGTACAAGGGGCTACGCGAGTACGCAGGCAAAAAGATGCCATGCCGTGCTTGCGCTGGTGTGTTTGGGGGACAGGAGCCACACTGGGCCAGAGGTTCTGGCAGCTCTGCAGGGGCAGGCCGAGAGGTGGTTGACGCCACGCCAGCTTAAGCCAGGAATGGTCGTTTCTGATAATGGCACCAACCTCCTCTCCGCCCTGCGACAGGGGCAGCTCACCCATGTGCCCTGTATGGCTCACGTCCTCAACCTGGTGGTGCAGCGGTTCTTGGGCAGGTTCCCAGGCTTACAGGATGTCCTGAGGCAGGCCAGGAAAGTCTGTGTGCATTTCCGCCGATCTTATAATGCCAGTGCTCGGCTGACTGAGCTGCAAAAGGAGCTGAACCTGCCCAAGAACCGCCTAATATGTGACATGCCCACCAGGTGGAACTCAACGTTGGCCATGCTGCAGCGACTGCACACGCAGCAGAGGGCCATCAATGAGTACCTTTGCGACTACGGCACCAGGACAGGGTCAGGGGAGCTTGGCTTTTTTTCCCCACGCCAGTGGAGCATGATCAGGGATGCATGCACTGTCCTCTCACCATTTGAGGAGGCCACGAGGATGGTGAGCAGTGACAGTGCATGCATCAGTGACACTGTACCTCTTGTCCACCTGTTGGAGCATACGCTGTGTGGGATAATGGACAGGGCACTTGAGGCAGAACAGAGGCAGGAAGAGGAGGACTTCCTTGTCTCTCAAGGCCCCCTTTATCCAGACAATGTTCCTTCTGTCCCACCCATCACACAGGAAGAGGAGGAGGAGGAGGAGGAGGATTGTGTGAGCATGGAGGTGGAGCCTGGCACTCAGCATCAGCAGCAGCAGTCTTTTAGGGATGATGTACAGTCCCAACAAACCAGTGGACTTGTACGTGGCTGGGAGGAGGTGGCTGGCGATCATGTCATCCTCAGTGACCCAGAAGACTCCGGACCGAATGCCTCAGCTAACCTACGCTGCATGGCCTCCCTGATCCTGCAAAGCCTGCGGAAGGATCCTCGTGTTCTTCGGATCAAGGAGAGTGACCATTACTGGCTGGCCACTCTCCTTGATCCACGGTACAAGGGTAAGGTTGCGGACCTTATCTTGCCGTCGCAGAGGGAGCAGAGGATGAGACATCTCAGGGAGGCCTTGCAGAAAGGTCTGTGCAACGCGTTCCCAGAAACTGGGAGGTTACAAACTCCTGGTCCTGGACGACGAGTTGCTGAGGCTTCGGTCAGTAGCAGAAGGAGCGGTGGGGAAGGTGGACGTCTGACCGATGCGTTCAGACAATTTTTTAGTCCGCAGCCCCAAGGTATGGTCGGTTCTAGCTACCATCGCCAGCGTCTGATATACATGGTGCAGGAATACCTAGGGGCAAGGTCAGACTTGGACACCTTTCCCACCGAAAATCCTCTGGCTTACTGGGTCCTGAGGATGGATCACTGGCCAGAGCTTGCACAGTATGCAATTGAGCTACTGGCCTGTCCTGCATCCAGCGTTCTTTCCGAACGCACATTCAGTGCTGCTGGAGGATTTGTCACCGATCATAGGGTGCGCCTGTCCACCGACTCGGTTGATCGACTGACCTTCATAAAAATGAATCAGTCTTGGATCACCACCAGCTACCAGACACCTGAAGCGGATATAACGGAATAATTTATAATGTCACATCCCTTCAAGACTGCCTATGCTGATGCTGAGTGACTGTCCTGTTATGTTCACTGACTATCCTCTTCCTCCTCCTCAATGATCCATGCCACCACACCAGTGCCTAAGGCACAATTTTTCAGCCCCTGTATAACAGGGGCGTGTAATTACAATTTTTTAAAAAGATGCTTCGCAACAGGTGTGACTGCTGTGCTCCAAGTACAGTATCTGTGAGGGGTTGCAGTGTTGTGGCACCAGCACCAATGCCTAAGGCACAATTTTTCAGCCCCTGTTTAACAGGGGCGTGTAATTACAAATCTTGATCTAATAGTTCACAGCAGGGCCCATTCCTGCGCCCACCAAGAGTAACTATGAGGGCCTACAGTCTTGTGGCAACACCGTCCACCACCACCACCACCACCAAAGGCCCAATTTTTCTGCCCTGTTCAACAGGTGCATGCAATTACAAATCTTGATCTAATAACTCACAGCAGGGCCCATTCCTGCACCCACCAAGAGTAATTGTGAGGGCTTACAGTCTTGTGGCAACACCGTCCACCACCACCACCACCACCACCAAAGGCCCAATTTTTCTGCCCGGTTCAACAGGTGCATGCAAGTACAAATCTTGATCTATTAACTCACAGCAGGGCCCATTCCTGTGCCCACCAGTCTTGTGGCTACACCAACATCTAATAGGGCAAATTTCTGCAGAGTATATACGGCAGGCCCCTACTTTCAAACATCCAACTTACAAACGACTCCTACTTGCAAACGGCAAGAGAAAACAGGAAGTGAGAGGAAATCTACCCCTAGGAAGGAAAATTCTATCCTGTTAGATTTAATTTGGGAAAAAGGTATCTCCTCTCTACTGATGCTTTATCACCAATCCTTGTTTCAATTAAAACCCCACTTTTCCAAAAACATTTGTCATTGGGACGGAAAGTGAGGTGACATGTTCTGAACAGATGTGCAAAGACAGCAAATGTTACAGGGGTGATAACCCCTCCCTATGTTCTCCAAAAAGCTTAAAAATTGATTTTTTTGGGATGTAGCTACACTTCATAATGTACCTGTTCAGATTCTACTTAAGAACAAACCTACAGTCCATGTCTTGTTTGCACCACCTATATACTGCTGTTCAGAGTATATAGGGTTGTAGGTATAGGGTTTTATTTTGGGTGCGGGGTCCCCCTTAGTATCCATACAAGACCCAAAGGGGCTGGGGTGGGGGGGGGGTGATGGGGTAGCCATGCCATTTTTCTCAAGGATTTTCAGCCATATGGCGGCCAGGACAAGACATGACATTAAAGCCGCAAGTGGTTTTAAATGGCTTCTTTTTTTCCTTTACAAATGTCATTTTGTGCAAGGACAGTTCTAAACACGGGAAACACATGCCACTTCACAGGCATACTTTAGACACCCCCCAGGTACCATATTTAAAGGAAAATTTCACTTTTTTTTTTTTCACTTTATGCATCATTAAAATGACTGCTCCCGAAAAAACTTTAGTTTTTAAAATTTCTTTTTGCATTGATATATGTCCCCTGGGGCAGGACCCGGGTCCCCAAACCTGTTTTATGACATTAACATGCATATTGGCCGTTGTAATTAGCAATTTTGATTTCGAACGTTCGCGTCCATTATAACGAATAGGGTTCGAAAATTCGCGCGAACTTTCGGTCCGTTCGAAGGTTCTGGTGCGAACCGAACCCGGGGGTGTTCGGCTCATCCCTACAGGTGAGCCTCTCATCGGAGACAGCCTGGAAGGAAATTCCCCCTCGCTCGGGGACCGCAACTCACTTTCAGGGAGGAAAGTGGAGAACACATTGTGTCTGGGCCTACTCGCATCCACACCTCCTTTTCTGTTCTGTTTCTACAAGGGAGTCCAACTGATTGTGTTCATTCGAGAAGAATAAAGGAGTGTTGGACTTTAATGGTGTGGGGCTCATTTCCTGACAGACATTGTTCAAGGTGACTCTCGGTGGAGGCTCCAGGTGCACAGCACTGACCTGAAGGTAAAAGAACTTTGCTTGTATCACACTGACACATGTGGTGAAGGCCAGGCGTGGTGTCCCCGCTCCCTTCCCCTCTAAGGTACCCCTAGACAAGAGAAAAGACGAGCTGAAGACGAAGAGGGGAGTGAGGAGGGCGCTACACGTGGGGGCTCAGGTCCGACATAGTGTTTCTGCACCACGGAATTGAACGTGTCTGTTGGAGGAGTTACGAGTAGGCAGGCCTTCATTGGCTGAAGTGCATCCCTGCTCGAAGTCGTGGACATGACCCCATGAAGGGAAAGGCCCGCGCAGAAGAGTGGAAAAAGGGGGAAGTTCAGCCGTGTGAAGTAGTACACGTGGGGGCTTCTATTTGCACTGCGCCACCAGGCACACCCCCATCGCTTAGTTCGTGGGCGTGACTCAGAAACAGAAAAGAAGAAAAGCCCGCGAACTGGAGCAAAGGGGAGGAGTCCAATACGTGTGAAGGACTACACGTGGGACGTTGGCGCAAAAACTTTGCAGTGTGCGATGGATCAGCAACAGGTCGCCATGTTCGGACATACATCGTGGATTCCGGTTCACCCTTCCACCACGACATTGACTGCTGCTGCTCCGGTAACAGATACGGGGATCCGGCTAAAGCCAAGGGGTCGATTCGCCCTGTATTCGTGTATGAACGTTGAGGCCCTGGGTGTGATTTGTCCCGGCTGTTCGGGACTGGTGTGCCAGCTGAAGCCATTCGGGCGATGTGAAGCCTGCGGGGAGTTTCTGTTCGAAGTGGATCCGGCGGTTGAGAAGCCGAGAACCATCTACCCCGGCCGTGCTGCGGGCAACACCACTCAGAGAGGAGGAATCACTGCTGTGACAGCCATCCCTGCGCACACTGCAGCGACCGCGGAGGAGGTCGTGAAAACTCAACGGGAGAAATCCGAGGATGCTGACTCGGTCACCACTGTCTCGCAGCGTCCACCACCGAAGAGAAAGACCGGCATGGTAGCCCCGACCAGCGGTTGTGGTGGACCGTCTCGCCCGCTTATGCCCGGCCCGGATGGATCCGTCGACAAGAGTTCCGGACGTCCCGTTTCAAGTAAAGGCCGAGGTAAGCCAGGCGGAGAGATTTGGTGTGTGGGAAGAGGTGAAAATTCAGTCTCCACTACCGGCTACCTGCCTGCAGAGGAGTGTGACACCTCTGACCTGGAGTCGCTCTCGGACATGGGAGACGACGTTGCGATAGACGAACTGTTTGCAGAAAAGGGCTGGGACAAAGTACCTCTCGCCTCATCCCGGAGAACCAGGGATCCACCCATGTCTACAGGGGAAAGTACACCCCGGGTGGAGGCACCAGCGCCTGAAGAGGGGTCCCGTCCCCAGCCTGCTTCTACATCCCCGGTGCCATCTGTACCGAAGACCGTGGAAAAGAGACTGCTGTTGCGGGCACCTATGCCCAGACCAGATGTGGTCAAGATCCCTCGCCACCCGGACTCAATAGTTTTGCCTGGCGAAGGGGACAGAGCTACCATGCCTCCTTTGGCAAGACTACAACGCCTATTTGGCCAGAGGGTTGCTGCGGACTACGGATGGGAGTATCCATACTTGTCTAAGGAACTGCTCTATGAGGTGGAAGTGTGTCGGGAGCGCTGGTACAATGACTTTGTGTGGACCCACCTTCAGGTTCCCCACGCCCGCAGGTACCTGGCATGCTCTCCAAAGGCCTCTCAACGTTTTAAGGACTGCAAGGCAGAATGGATGTTAGGACGGCACATCCATGCGGACAAGGTGTTGATCCGGCGCAAGGAAGGAGAAGATGTGGAGTATCATCTGGAGACCATGGATCAACACTTGAAGCCGCTTGTTCTGCCGCATCCCCGCTTTTACCTGTAGGAGAGAGAAAGACTCTGTTCTTATCATGCTGCTGAACTTTCTGGGGCCCGTTGCTTTTGTGCCCAGAGGAATGAAGGACTGTTCCTGTTGTTCTTCACCTTTCCTACAAGAGATCATGGACTCTGGGGTAGATAGGGCCAAAGAGAAGAGGAAAGTTCCACGAGTGCAGTTACCGCGGTGCTGTCACCAGTTTAATGGTGTTGTTTTTCTCTTCTTTCTTTCTTCCCTTTTTATTACAGGGCTCAGACACAATGTTTTAGTTGGATAGTTTTTTCCTAAAAGTTTTATTTTTGTACAATTGTTAGTCGGTCTCTGGATTGGAATATGTCAGCCGTTGAGGGCATGATTTACTCCAGACACTGGGGACCAGTGTCAAACCACCAGGGGGAGAGTGTAGCGGGTATGTACTTTCCCGGGTGTAATTTGAACTTGGCAGAGACGTCAGTGATGTGTAATTCCCTGCAGCCCAGCGGGTGGCGCTGTCGCCCTGGGCTGGGGTTGAATCATTGCTGTGTGCCGTGCCTCCTTTTTGTCCTCCCTCGGCAGCGGTATGGTGGGGCGGGGAACCCACCGTGCTTGCTGGGAGAGGGTATAAAGGGGCCGGCCATCTTTGTCACGGGGTGGAGTCCCAGGCACCTTCAGCCTGTGGGCGGTGGTTCGTGTCGGTCCTCCAGGCGGCCTAGGCCTAGAGGACAACCGGAGGTCATGTTCCATCCCAGACACCTTCAGCCTGGGGTGAGGTACTCGGATGGAGGTCTGGAGCTCAGTGCCCTTCCGCTCCCTTCCCCTCTGAAGGTACCCCTAGACAAGAGACAGACGAGCTGAAGAAAAAGAGGGGAGTGAGGAGGGCGCTACACTTCCATATGTGAATGAACAGGAAGCCTCAGGCCTCGTATACACGACCGAGTTTCTCGGCAAAAACCAGCAAGAAACTTGCTGGCAGAGATGTCTTGCCGAGAAACTCGTTCGTGTGTATGGTTTCTCGTCAAGAAAACCGACAAGTAATCTCGACGAGAAAATAGAGAACCTGCTCTCTATTTTCTCGTCGAGATTCTCGTCGGCATGTTTCTCGACGAGAAAAGTGAGTGTGTGTACACTTACCTGTCCTCCGGGAAGCCCGCGCATGTTCGAAATGAATTTGACGCATGCGCGGTAGCTTCCTAGGCATACGTAGGGTATACCAAGATGGCGGCGACGGCATCGAATGTGACGAGTGCACGCTCGTCGTAGTCGATGACGTCACCGCGTACGCTCCATTCAAAGAACCGCGGGTTCTTTGAATCGAGCGTCTGTACACTCGGCCGGGACAAGTTTCTTGCCCAAGAATCTCGTCGAAAAAAACGACATTTTTTTTCAACGAGAATCTCGGCCGTGTGTACGAGGCCTGAGAGCGCTTCCTGGTCAATCATTTACAGTGCAGCTGAGGCTGCAGAGAAAGGGGCTGAGGAGTCCTCAGTCCTCAATGTCCTCATTCCATTTCTCTGTCTCAAATGAGACATCAGCGGTTTGTTTAGACCCCTGATATCTCATCGAAACACCCCCAACAGAGCACTTAATTATTATTATTTTTATTTAATAAATACAAAAAAAAAAATCGAAAAAAGTAGAAAAAAAAATAAAGTAAAAAAAAAAAAATTCTAAATAATAAAAAAATAAGTTTTAAAAATTAAATAAATACAAAAATAACATTCAAAAAAAATTAAATAAGAAAAAATGTGTAAAAAAAAAATCGAAATCATTTTAAAAAGGGGATTTATTAAATTTAATAAATACAAAAAAAAATCGAAAAAAGTAGAAAAAAATAAAGTTAAAAAAAATTCTAAATAATAAAAAAATAAGTTTTAAAAATTAAATAAATACAAAAATAACATTCGAAAAAAAACTAGAAAAAAAATTAAGTTAGAAAAAAAGTGTAAAAAAAAAATCTAAATAATTTTAAAAAAGGGATTTTATTAAATTTAATAAATCCAAAAAAAAATCGAAAAAAGTAGAAAAAAAAAGAAGTTTTAAAAATTAAATAAATAGAAAAATAACATTAAAAAAAAAGTAGAAAAAAATTAAGTTAGAAAAAAGTGTAAAAAAAAATCTAAATAATTTTTAAAAAGGGGATTTATTAAATTTAATCAATACAAAAAAAATCGAAAAAAAGTAGAAAAAAAAAGAAGTTTTAAAAATTAAATAAATATAAAAATAACATTCCAAAAAAGTAGAAAAAAATTAAGTTAGAAAAAAAGTGTAAAAAAAAAAATCTAAATCATTTTAAAAAAGTTTAAAAAATGTAACAAATATAAAAAAAATTTAAAGTAGAAAAAAATTAAATTATAAAAAAAATGTAAAAAATAAATACAATTAAGAATAATGAAGAATTACAAATAATAATAAAAAAAAAAACCTAAGGACTCGTTTAAATGTGCTTTGTGATGTATTCACCGGCGGTGAATGTTTTGGTGACTGCTGTATAAATACCCCCGTCCCTCCCCCGCACCGTATTTTCCCGGGCAGACAATGGCGGTGCCGTGATATAGAACGATATAATGGAGGAGAGATCTGTATTTACCTCCCAGAAACCTGAACACTCATCATTGTTATCCCCGACACAAAGCCCGGCCAATCGCTGGACCCGGGCCGGGCTTGGCATTCGTACAAATACTAAATCTCTGATTACATTGTACATTCGACGTAATGTTGTCGTAACATTTTCTTAGACCACAACGAGCTGTAATCACAGGGATAAAAATACGGCTTGATATTTCCAGTGTGTTGCTTGTAATGTGAGCTTTTGTAGGACACTATGGGGTGCATTTATAAAAAAAAAAAAAAAAAAAATTCCCAAAGCTATTAGTCTTTTGAAATTTCATTTACGTTTGTTCTGTGCAAGATCGAATGTTACAAAGTTTTTTCCTCTCCGGGTCAGATGTTATTTGTTCATAAGAATAATGTGAATCAGGAAAATGCTGCATTATGGCCATTGGCCACTAGGTGGGGTTGAAGGTCATTGTAAATCTTTTGATCATCAGCTCCATCTAGATCAGGGGTCTCCAAACTTTACTTTCTAAACCAAGTGGCAGTTTACTGTTCATCAAACTTTAGGGAGGCCGGACTGTAGCCAGCAGGAGTAGAAAATGTCAGTGGGAGGAATAGTGCCCCATCATTGGTGTCAGTAGAAGGAATAGTGCCCCATCATTGGTATCAGTGGGAGGAATAATGTCCCATCATTGGTATCCGTGGGAGGAATAGTGTCCCATCATTGGTGTCAGTAGGAGGAATAGTGCCCCATCATTGGTATCAGTGGAAGGAATAGTGCCCCATCATTGGTATCAGGGGAGGAATAGTGTCCCATCATTGGTATCAGTTGGAGGAATATTTCCCCATCATTGGTGTCAGTGGGAGGAATAGTGCCCCATCATTGGTGTCCGTGGGAGGAGTAGTGCCCCATCATTGGTGTCCGTGGGAGGAGTAGTGCCCCATCATTGGTGTCAGTTGGAGGAATATTTCCCCATCATTGGTATCAGTGGGAGGAATAGTGCCCCATCATTGGTGTCAGTGGGAGGAATAGTGCCCCATCATTGGTATCAGTGGGAGGAATAGTGCCCCATCATTGGTGTCAGTGGGAGGAATAGTGCCCCATCATTGGTGTCCGTGGGAGGAGTAGTGCCCCATCATTGGTGTCCGTGGGAGGAGTAGTGCCCCATCATTGGTGTCAGTTGGAGGAATATTTCCCCATCATTGGTATCAGTGGGAGGAATAGTGCCCCATCATTGGTGTCAGTGGGAGGAATAGTGCCCCATCATTGGTATCAGTGAGAGGAATAGTGCCCCATCATTGGTATCCGTGGGAGGAGTAGTGCCCCATCATTGGTGTCAGTTGGAGGAATATTTCCCCATCATTGGTATCAGTGGGAGGAATAGTGCCCCATCATTGGTGTCAGTGGGAGGAATAGTGCCCCATCATTGGTATCAGTGGGAGGAATAGTGCCCCATCATTGGTGTCAGTGGGAGGAATAGTGCCCCATCATTGGTGTCAGTTGGAGGAATATTTCCCCATCATTGGTGTCAGTGGGAGGAATAGTGCCCCATCATTGGTATCAGTGGAAGGAATAGTGTCCCATCATTGGTGTCCGTGGGAGGAGTAGTGCCCCATCATTGGTGTCAGTTGGAGGAATATTTCCCCATCATTGGTGTCAGTGGGAGGAATAGTGCCCCATCATTGGTGTCAGTGGGAGGAATAGTGCCCCATCATTGGTGTCAGTGGGAGGAATAGTGCCCCATCATTGGTATCAGTGGGAGGAATAGTGCCCCATCATTGGTGTCAGTGGGAGGAATAGTGCCCCATCATTGGTGTCAGTTGGAGGAATATTTCCCCATCATTGGTGTCAGTGGGAGGAATAGTGCCCCATCATTGGTGTCAGTTGGAGGAATATTTCCCCATCATTGGTATCAGTGAGAGGAATAGTGCCCCATCATTGGTGTCAGTGGGAGGAATAGTGCCCCATCATTGGTATCAGTGGGAGGAATAGTGCCCCATCATTGGTATCAGTGGGAGGAATAGTGCCCCATCATTGGTATCAGTGAGAGGAATAGTGCCCCATCATTGGTATCAGTGGAAGGAATAGTGTCCCATCATTGGTATCAGTGGGAGGAATAGTGCCCCATCATTGGTGTCAGTGGGAGGAATAGTGCCCCATCATTGGTGTCAGTTGGAGGAATATTTCCACATCATTGGTGTCAGTGGGAGAAATAGTGCCCCATCATTGGTGTCAGTGGGAGGAATAGTGCCCCATCATTGGTGTCAGTGGGAGAAATAGTGCCCCATCATTGGTGTCAGTTGAGGAATATTTCCCCATCATTGGTATCAGTGGGAGGAATAGGGCCCCATCATTGGTATCAGTGGGAGGAATGTGCCCCATCATTGGAATCAGTGGGAGGAATAGTGCCCCATCATTGGTGTCAGTGGGAGGAATAGTGCCCCATCATTGGTATCAGTGGGAGGAATAGTGCCCCATCATTGGTGTCAGTGGGAGGAATAGTGCCCCATCATTGGTGTCCGTGGGAGGAGTAGTGCCCCATCATTGGTGTCCGTGGGAGGAGTAGTGCCCCATCATTGGTGTCAGTTGGAGGAATATTTCCCCATCATTGGTATCAGTGGGAGGAATAGTGCCCCATCATTGGTGTCAGTGGGAGGAATAGTGCCCCATCATTGGTATCAGTGGGAGGAATAGTGCCCCATCATTGGTATCCGTGGGAGGAGTAGTGCCCCATCATTGGTGTCAGTTGGAGGAATATTTCCCCATCATTGGTGTCAGTGGGAGGAATAGTGCCCCATCATTGGTGTCAGTGGGAGAAATAGTGCCCCATCATTGGTGTCAGTTGAGGAATATTTCCCCATCATTGGTATCAGTGGGAGGAATGTGCCCCATCATTGGAATCAGTGGGAGGAATAGTGCCCCATCATTGGTGTCAGTGGGAGGAATAGTGCCCCATCATTGGTATCAGTGGGAGGAATAGTGCCCCATCATTGGTGTCAGTGGGAGGAATAGTGCCCCATCATTGGTGTCCGTGGGAGGAGTAGTGCCCCATCATTGGTATCCGTGGGAGGAGTAGTGCCCCATCATTGGTGTCAGTTGGAGGAATATTTCCCCATCATTGGTATCAGTGGAAGGAATAGTGTCCCATCATTGGTATCAGTGGGAGGAATAGTGCCCCATCATTAGTGTCAGTGGGAGGAATAGTGCCCCATCATTGGTGTCAGTTGGAGGAATATTTCCACATCATTGGTGTCAGTGGGAGAAATAGTGCCCCATCATTGGTGTCAGTGGGAGGAATAGTGCCCCATCATTGGTGTCAGTGGGAGAAATAGTGCCCCATCATTGGTGTCAGTTGAGGAATATTTCCCCATCATTGGTATCAGTGGGAGGAATAGTGCCCCATCATTGGTATCAGTGGGAGGAATGTGCCCCATCATTGGAATCAGTGGGAGGAATAGTGTCCCATCATTGGTGTCAGTGGGAGGAATAGTGCCCCATCATTGGTGTCAGTGGGAGGAATAGTGCCCCATCATTGGTATCAGTGGGAGGAATAGTGCCCCATCATTGGTATCAGTGGGAGGAATAGTGCCCCATCATTGGTGTCAGTGGGATGAATAGTGCCCCATCATTGGTGTCAGTGGGAGGAATAGTGCCCCATCATTGGTATCAGTGGGAGGAATAGTGCCCCATCATTGGTGTCAGTGGGAGGAATAGTGCCTCATCATTGGTGTCAGTGGAAGGAATAGTGCCCCATCATTGGTGTCATTGGAGATAATGTGCCCTGTGCCGTCACCCACATGCCTGACCCGCCATTTGGACTGAGTAAATGCCGGGCAGATGGCGAGCGCGGGCGGAGGGGGGGTCACAGTGGCAACCTTTGATGGGGAAAAGTGGCACTATTTGATGGGCCCAGTTGCAGCATTTGATGGGCACAGTGGCAGCATTTGATGGGGCACAGTGGTACTATTTGATGGGGCACAGTGGCAGCATTTGATGGGGCACAGTGGTACTATTTGATGGGGCACAGTGGCTGCATTTGATGGCACAGTGAGGCTGCAATTGATGTTTTTTTTTCAGAATTTTTTAGTTTGTTTGGGCCCCCAAATATTTTGAGCACCAGCCGCCACTAATCAAATCATTAATTTTGTGTGTATAATAAAAAAAAGGGTGATAATGGCCTCAGTTGAATTCCAAAATCACCACTGTGTTGATTACAGAATATTGTGTTCAATCTATTCTTGCGATCACCACGTGGACCTTCACCAACCATGAGAAATGGACTCTTACCAGAACAGATAGACCCCTTTATAGAGTGTAAATGACAATCTCATCATAAAGAGGTCCGACCCACGCTGCTTGGCTGGAGTTCTCCAATGTTTCCCACACACCAATATATGTTATCACCAATGGCAACCATATATTTCAAGTAGTTCATCATAAAAAGTGGGAAAATCCACATAGTGTAAATTAATATGAAAACTTTATTGCTCTTCAAAGGGTATAAAACGACTCACATTTGTACAATGAATAAGCTCTTAAGTATATAAAACATTCCCGGGCAATGTAACAAATGCTCCAAACAATTATTGGTTCAGAGAGGTGTGGCGACATCACGTGAGACATATGTGAGCAACCTTTACAGAACTTAAGGCTAAATTCTTCTCCCTTTATTGGCCAAATAAGCTTTGAAGTCCTGGCAACTCTTGAAGATGTCTTCATACTGTAAGTAGGTTCAGACTGTCATGCCAGACCTTGGGGGGAGAAAGCAACTAAACAGGCTAAAAAATATGCACTTGGCATGTGGTTCTGTCCATCATAAATGACTTTTTTTATTGGTACCTATGACTTATTCACTGTGGCCCCTCAAGGGTGATCTGTGGCATCATGGGCCTCCCATAGACCTCTCATGGATCTTTCATGGTTCTCCCATGGATCTCTCATGGATCTCTCAAGGACTTCTCATAGATCTCTCATGGACCTCTCATGGATCTCTAATTGACTTCTCATGGACCTCTCATGGATCTCTCATGGATCTCTCATGGACCTCTCATGGACCTCTCATGGACCTCACATGGACCTCTCATGGACCTCTCATGGATCTCTCATGGACCTTTCATGGACCTCTCATGAACCTCTCATCGGCCTCTCATAGACCTCTTATGGACCTCTCATGGACCTCTTACGGACCTCTTGTGGACCTCTCATGGGCCTCTCATAGACCTCTTATGGACCTCTTATGGACCTCTCATGAACCTCTCATGGACCTCTTATGGACCTCTCGTGGACCTCTTGTGGACCTCTCATGGGCCTCTCATAGACCTCTTATGGACCTCTTATGGACCTCTTATGGACCTCTCATGAACCTCTCATGGACCTCTTATGAACCTCTCATGGACCTCTTATGGACCTCTTGTGGACCTCTCATGGGCCTCTCATAGACCTCTTATGGACCTCTTATGGACCTCTTATGGACCTCTCATGAACCTCTCATGGACCTCTTATGAACCTCTCATGGACCTCTTATGGACCTCTCATGGACCTCTTATGGACCTCTCATGGACCTCTCATGGACCTCTTATGGACCTCTCATGAACCTCTCATGGATCTCTCATAGACCTTTTATGGGCCTCTCATGGACCTCTCATGAACCTCTCATGGATCTCTCATGAACCTCTCATAGGCCTCTCATGGACCTCTTATGGACCTCTCATGGATGTCTCATGGACCTCTCAGCATTACATCTTTTGAATGAAGCCCAATGCATTATGGATGTGATCCCATACCTCCCTGTCAGTCATTATCACTACATGAATTAGCTATAGGACATATTGCTATTACTTCCGGAGCGCACTTTATTAGGTGCAACTCATTTTCAACACAGATACCTAAAGAGCAAATCATATGGGTGCAATTCAATAAATAAAGCATGTATGTTCAAACAGATATTAGAATGGGAAGATGTCTTATCTAAGTGCCTTCAACCAAGAACTGATTGTTGGCGGCAGGAGGGGGGATTGCAGCATCTCAGAAACCCCCTACCTCCTGGGATTGTCAATCCGCAGTCTGTAGGGTTTGCAGAGAACGGTGCATTTAACAAAAACCAGTGATTGCAGCTGAGTGGGGAAAACTCCTTGGTAAAGCAACCCTGTTGCACAAATTGATCTCCCTTCAAAAAAAAGAGACAAAATATCTACTTTTCCAAATATTGCTCCAATGCAGAGGAAATACCCCCCAAAGTCTCTGCGGATGCTCCCAGGAGCATCAATGGAGTAGTGTATGTAGCGGGGTCCCCTTTAAGACTCCCAGGACTACCTTACCCAGAACCCCTTTCGGCAATGTTTCCACCCCAGAGACTCATGGGAGGGGTTATAAAAGGAGGAGGCGAGGCTGGGCTCGGTCTCTTTGGGACACGAGACTTCAGTGACTGATCCTCCTGTGCGGATGTGCCGGAGTGCAAGGCCTGAAGCCTGAGGCCTTGTGCAGCACCAAAGAGCCTTCCACCCCGCTGCAAGACTGGGTGGCATCTGACTTCGCTTATCCACAGCCTTGGTTGGATCGGGGACCCGATCGCTGGAGACACTGTGTGTGTGAGGACACAGTCGGTGGAAGTTCCCGGACTGGGATCGCGTCCGGAGGGGTGAGCGAGCGTATGATCAGACCATATATACTGATTATTGCTGATGTGCCTATAGACTGCCGTGGCCCACAAGTTTATATCTGATACTCTCACTGGAGATCCATATCAGAGTTAAACTCAGAGGTTCTTCAGTAAAGTGTTTGTTCTATCACAACCTTCCCACTGGATTACAAATGTTATTCTGTTATGTGCACCACCTTTAAAGAATTGCCGGTGAAGAAACCATCATCCCCTATAGACTGAGTTTTAGGTATCTGAGCCAGGCCTGGCCAGCTAGTTAGTTCATTTAGTTGCTGCGCCACAGGGCGCCTAGTTAACGGTCGCCCACGCTGCGCACCTTTCCTGTTTTATTAATATATAAGTGTGTTTATTGCTGCAGGGCTCTGCAACCTATTTCATGTAAACTGTTACCACTGTTAACCTTTTTTTACCACAATCTAAAGTAAATTAGATACCCCTTTCATTATTGCCTTGGTGTCTGAGTTTAATCATATAGCATAAGAATTATATTGTTGCCATAACTAACTCTGCCAGGGGGGGTCGAGTAAATTGCCGGGGGTTGGCGGAGCTGTTTTCAGGGCCCAAACTAAATCTGCGGCCCTCTTAGTTGAAGGTATCGCTACACGTAGATGAAGGTCCAGAGCAGCCTGTTTCAACCTTTCATCCCAGAGAAACCTTTAAATAATTTATAGGTCTTGGTGAATCCCTTTTAAAATCAATACATTGGTGATCAGGGGGAAGAATGTTCCTTACATTGGTGATCAGGGGGAAGAATGTTCCTCACATTGGTGATCAGTGAGAAGAATGTTCCTTACATTGGTGATCAGTGGGAAGAATGTTCCTTACATTGGTGATCAGTGAGAAGAATGTTCCTTACATTGGTGATCAGTGAGAAGAATGCTCCTTACATTGGTGATCAGTGAGAAGAATGCTCCTTACATTGGTGATCAGTGAGAAGAATGTTCCTTACATTGGTGATCAGTGAGAAGAATGTTCCTTACATTGGTGATCAGTGAGAAGAATGTCCCTTACATTGGTGATCAGTGGGAAGAATGTTCCTTACATTGGTGATCAGTGAGAAGAATGTTCCTTACATTGGTGATCAGTGAGAAGAATGTTCCTTACATTGGTGATCAGTGAGAAGAATGTCCCTTACATTGGTGATCAGTGGGAAGAATGTTCCTTACATTGGTGATCAGTGAGAAGAATGTCCCTTACATTGGTGATCAGTGAGAAGAATGTTCCTTACATTGGTGATCAGTGAGAAGAATGTTCCTTACATTGGTGATCAGTGAGAAGAATGTTCCTTACATTGGTGATCAGTGGGAAGAATGTTCCTTACATTGGTGATCAGTGGGAAGAATGTCCCTTACATTGGTGATCAATGAGAAGAATGTTCCTTACATTGGTGATCAGTGAGAAGAATGTTCCTTACATTGGTGATCAGTGAGAAGAATGTCCCTTACATTGGTGATCAATGAGAAGAATGTTCCTTACATTGGTGATCAGTGGGAAGAATGTCCCTTACATTGGTGATCAGTGAGAAGAATGTTCCTTACATTGGTGGTCAGTGGGAAGAATGTTCCTTACATTGGTGATCAGTGGGAAGAATGTCCCTTACATTGGTGATCAATGAGAAGAATGTTCCTTACATTGGTGATCAGTGAGAAGAATGTTCCTTACATTGGTGATCAGTGGGAAGAATGTTCCTTACATTGGTGATCAGTGGGAAGAATGTTCCTTACATTGGTGATCAGTGAGAAGAATGTCCCTTACATTGGTGATCAGTGGGAAGAATGTTCCTTACATTGGTGATCAGTGAGAAGAATGTTCCTTACATTGGTGATCAGTGAGAAGAATGTTCCTTACATTGGTGATCAGTGGGAAGAATGTTCCTTACATTGGTGATCAGTGGGAAGAATGTTCCTTACATTGGTGATCAGTGAGAAGAATGTCCCTTACATTGGTGATCAGTGGGAAGAATGTTCCTTACATTGGTGATCAGTGAGAAGAATGTTCCCTTACATTGGTGATCAGTGAGAAGAATGTTCCTTACATTGGTGATCAGTGAGAAGAATGTCCCTTACATTGGTGATCAGTGAGAAGAATGTTCCTTACATTGGTGATCAGTGAGAAGAATGTTCCTTACATTGGTGATCAGTGAGAAGAATGTTCCTTACATTGGTGATCAGTGGGAAGAATGTTCCTTACATTGGTGATCAGTGGGAAGAATGTTCCTTACATTGGTGATCAGTGAGAAGAATGTCCCTTACATTGGTGATCAGTGGGAAGAATGTTCCTTACATTGGTGATCAGTGAGAAGAATGTTCCCTTACATTGGTGATCAGTGAGAAGAATGTTCCTTACATTGGTGATCAGTGGGAAGAATGCTCCTTACATTGGTGATCAGTGAGAAGAATGTTCCTTACATTGGTGATCAGTGAGAAGAATGTTCCTTACATTGGTGATCAGTGAGAAGAATGTTCCTTACATTGGTGATCAGTGGGAAGAATGTCCCTTACATTGGTGATCAGTGAGAAGAATGTTCCTTACATTGGTGATCAGTGAGAAGAATGTCCCTTACATTGGTGATCAGTGGGAAGAATGCTCCTTACATTGGTGATCAGTGGGAAGAATGTCCCTTACATTGGTGATCAATGGGAAGAATGTTCCTTACATTGGTGATCAGTGGGAAGAATGCTCCTTACATTGGTGATCAGTGGGAAGAATGTCCCTTACATTGGTGATCAGTGGGAAGAATGTCCCTTACATTGGTGATCAGTGAGAAGAATGTTCCTTACATTGGTGATCAGTGAGAAGAATGTTCCTTACATTGGTGATCAGTGAGAAGAATGTCCCTTACATTGGTGATCAGTGGGAAGAATGTTCCTTACATTGGTGATCAGTGAGAAGAATGTTCCTTACATTGGTGATCAGTGAGAAGAATGTTCCTTACATTGGTGATCAGTGAGAAGAATGTCCCTTACATTGGTGATCAGTGGGAAGAATGTTCCTTACATTGGTGATCAGTGAGAAGAATGTCCCTTACATTGGTGATCAGTGAGAAGAATGTTCCTTACATTGGTGATCAGTGAGAAGAATGTTCCTTACATTGGTGATCAGTGAGAAGAATGTTCCTTACATTGGTGATCAGTGGGAAGAATGTTCCTTACATTGGTGATCAGTGGGAAGAATGTCCCTTACATTGGTGATCAATGAGAAGAATGTTCCTTACATTGGTGATCAGTGAGAAGAATGTTCCTTACATTGGTGATCAGTGAGAAGAATGTCCCTTACATTGGTGATCAATGAGAAGAATGTTCCTTACATTGGTGATCAGTGGGAAGAATGTCCCTTACATTGGTGATCAGTGAGAAGAATGTTCCTTACATTGGTGGTCAGTGGGAAGAATGTTCCTTACATTGGTGATCAGTGGGAAGAATGTCCCTTACATTGGTGATCAATGAGAAGAATGTTCCTTACATTGGTGATCAGTGAGAAGAATGTTCCTTACATTGGTGATCAGTGGGAAGAATGTTCCTTACATTGGTGATCAGTGGGAAGAATGTTCCTTACATTGGTGATCAGTGAGAAGAATGTCCCTTACATTGGTGATCAGTGGGAAGAATGTTCCTTACATTGGTGATCAGTGAGAAGAATGTTCCTTACATTGGTGATCAGTGAGAAGAATGTTCCTTACATTGGTGATCAGTGGGAAGAATGTTCCTTACATTGGTGATCAGTGGGAAGAATGTTCCTTACATTGGTGATCAGTGAGAAGAATGTCCCTTACATTGGTGATCAGTGGGAAGAATGTTCCTTACATTGGTGATCAGTGAGAAGAATGTTCCCTTACATTGGTGATCAGTGAGAAGAATGTTCCTTACATTGGTGATCAGTGAGAAGAATGTCCCTTACATTGGTGATCAGTGAGAAGAATGTTCCTTACATTGGTGATCAGTGAGAAGAATGTTCCTTACATTGGTGATCAGTGAGAAGAATGTTCCTTACATTGGTGATCAGTGGGAAGAATGTTCCTTACATTGGTGATCAGTGGGAAGAATGTTCCTTACATTGGTGATCAGTGAGAAGAATGTCCCTTACATTGGTGATCAGTGGGAAGAATGTTCCTTACATTGGTGATCAGTGAGAAGAATGTTCCCTTACATTGGTGATCAGTGAGAAGAATGTTCCTTACATTGGTGATCAGTGGGAAGAATGCTCCTTACATTGGTGATCAGTGAGAAGAATGTTCCTTACATTGGTGATCAGTGAGAAGAATGTTCCTTACATTGGTGATCAGTGAGAAGAATGTTCCTTACATTGGTGATCAGTGGGAAGAATGTCCCTTACATTGGTGATCAGTGAGAAGAATGTTCCTTACATTGGTGATCAGTGAGAAGAATGTCCCTTACATTGGTGATCAGTGGGAAGAATGCTCCTTACATTGGTGATCAGTGGGAAGAATGTCCCTTACATTGGTGATCAATGGGAAGAATGTTCCTTACATTGGTGATCAGTGGGAAGAATGCTCCTTACATTGGTGATCAGTGGGAAGAATGTCCCTTACATTGGTGATCAGTGGGAAGAATGTCCCTTACATTGGTGATCAGTGAGAAGAATGTTCCTTACATTGGTGATCAGTGAGAAGAATGTCCCTTACATTGGTGATCAGTGGGAAGAATGCTCCTTACATTGGTGATCAGTGGGAAGAATGTCCCTTACATTGGTGATCAATGGGAAGAATGTTCCTTACATTGGTGATCAGTGGGAAGAATGCTCCTTACATTGGTGATCAGTGGGAAGAATGTCCCTTACATTGGTGATCAGTGGGAAGAATGTTCCTTACATTGGTGATCAGAGGAAAGAATGTCCCTTACATTGGTGGTCAGTGGGAAGAATGTTCCTTACATTGGTGATCAGTGAGAAGAATGTTCCTTACATTGGTGATCAGTGGGAAGAATGTTCCTTACATTGGTGATCAGTGGGAAGAATGTTCCTTACATTGGTGATCAGTGGGAAGAATGTCCCTTACATTGGTGATCAATGGGAAGAATGTTCCTTACATTGGTGATCAGTGGGAAGAATGCTCCTTACATTGGTGATCAGTGGGAAGAATGTCCCTTACATTGGTGATCAGTGGGAAGAATGTCCCTTACATTGGTGATCAGTGGGAAGAATGTTCCTTACATTGGTGATCAGTGGGAAGAATGCTCCTTACATTGGTGATCAGTGGGAAGAATGTTCCTTACATTGGTGATCAGTGAGAAGAATGTTCCTTACATTGGTGATCAGTGAGAAGAATGTTCCTTACATTGGTGATCAGTGGGAAGAATGTTCCTTACATTGGTGATCAGTGGGAAGAATGTTCCTTACATTGGTGATCAGTGGGAAGAATGTTCCTTACATTGGTGATCAGTGGGAAGAATGTTCCTTACATTGGTGATCAGTGAAAAGAATGTTCCTTACATTGGTGATCAGTGGGAAGAATGTTCCTTACATTGGTGATCAGTGGGAAGAATGTTCCTTACATTGGTGATCAGTGAGAAGAATGCTCCTTACATTGGTGATCAGTGGGAAGAATGTTCCTTACATTGGTGATCAGTGGGAAGAATGTTCCTTACATTGGTGATCAGTGGGAAGAATGTTCCTTACATTGGTGATCAGTGGGAAGAATGTTCCTTACATTGGTGATCAGTGAGAAGAATGTTCCTTACATTGGTGATTAGTGGGAAGAATGCTCCTTACATTGGTGATCAGTGAGAAGAATGTTCCTTACATTGGTGATCAGTGGGAAGAATGTCCCTTACATTGGTGATCAGTGGGAAGAATGTTCCTTACATTGGTGATCAGTGGGAAGAATGTCCCTTACATTGGTGATCAGTGGGAAGAATGTTCCTTACATTGGTGATCAGTGGGAAGAATGTTCCTTACATTGGTGATCAGTGGGAAGAATGTCCCTTACATTGGTGATCAGTGGGAAGAATGTTCCTTACATTGGTGATCAGTGGGAAGAATGTTCCTTACATTGGTGATCAGTGGGAAGAATGCTCCTTACATTGGTAGTCAGTGGGAAGAATGTCCCTTACATTGGTGATCAGTGAGAAGAATGTTCCTTACATTGGTGATCAGTGAGAAGAATGTCCCTTACATTGGTGATCAGTGGGAAGAATGTTCCTTACATTAATGATCAGTGGGAAGAATGTTCCTTACATTGGTGATCAGTGAGAAGAATGTTCCTTACATTGGTGATCAGTGAGAAGAATGCCCCTTACATTGGTGATCAGTGAGAAGAATGTTCCTTACATTGGTGATCAGTGAGAAGAATGTTCCTTACATTGGTGATCAGTGAGAAGAATGCTCCTTACATTGGTGATCAGTGGGAAGAATGTTCCTTACATTGGTGATCAGTGAGAAGAATGTTCCTTACATTGGTGATTAGTGGGAAGAATGCTCCTTACATTGGTGATCAGTAAGAAGAATGTTCCTTACATTGGTGATCAGTGAGAAGAATGTTCCTTACATTGGTGATTAGTGGGAAGAATGCTCCTTACATTGGTGATCAGTAAGAAGAATGTTCCTTACATTGGTGATCAGTGGGAAGAATGCTCCTTACATTGGTGATCAGTGAGAAGAATGTTCCTTACATTGGTGATCAGTGAGAAGAATGTCCCTTACATTGGTGATCAGTGGGAAGAATGTCCCTTACATTGGTGATCAGTGGGAAGAATGTCCCTTACATTGGTGATCAGTGGGAAGAATGTCCCTTACATTGGTGATCAGTGAGAAGAATGTCCCTTACATTGGTGATCAGTGGGAAGAATGTTCCTTACATTAATGATCAGTGGGAAGAATGTTCCTTACATTGGTGGTCAGTGGGAAGAATGTCCCTTACATTGGTGATCAGTGAGAAGAATGTTCCTTACATTGGTGATCAGTGGGAAGAATGTTCCTTACATTGGTGATCAGTGAGAAGAATGTTCCTTACATTGGTGATTAGTGGGAAGAATGCTCCTTACATTGGTGATCAGTAAGAAGAATGTTCCTTACATTGGTGGTCAGTGAGAAGAATGTTCCTTACATTGGTGATCAGTGGGAAGAATGTTCCTTACATTGGTGATCAGTGGGAAGAATGTCCCTTACATTGGTGATCAGTGGGAAGAATGTTCCTTACATTGGTGATCAGTGGGAAGAATGTCCCTTACATTGGTGATCAGTGGGAAGAATGTTCCTTACATTGGTGATCAGTGAGAAGAATGTTCCTTACATTGGTGATCAGTGGGAAGAATGTTCCTTACATTGGTGATCAGTGGGAAGAATGTCCCTTACATTGGTGATCAGTGGGAAGAATGTTCCTTACATTGGTGATCAGTGGGAAGAATGTCCCTTACATTGGTGATCAGTGGGAAGAATGTTCCTTACATTGGTGATCAGTGGGAAGAATGTTCCTTACATTGGTGATCAGTGGGAAGAATGTTCCTTACATTGGTGATCAGTGGGAAGAATGTCCCTTACATTGGTGATCAGTGGGAAGAATGTTCCTTACATTGGTGATCAGTGGGAAGAATGCTCCTTACATTGGTGATCAGTGGGAAGAATGTTCCTTACATTGGTGATCAGTGGGAAGAATGTCCCTTACATTGGTGATCAGTGGGAAGAATGTTCCTTACATTGGTGATCAGTGGGAAGAATGCTCCTTACATTGGTGATCAGTGGGAAGAATGTTCCTTACATTGGTGATCAGTGGGAAGAATGTTCCTTACATTGGTGATCAGTGGGAAGAATGTCCCTTACATTGGTGATCAGTGGGAAGAATGTTCCTTACATTGGTGATCAGTGGGAAGAATGTTCCTTACATTGGTGATCAGTGGGAAGAATGTCCCTTACATTGGTGATCAGTGGGAAGAATGTTCCTTACATTGGTGATCAGTGGGAAGAATGTTCCTTACATTGGTGATCAGTGGGAAGAATGCTCCTTACATTGGTAGTCAGTGGGAAGAATGTCCCTTACATTGGTGATCAGTGAGAAGAATGTTCCTTACATTGGTGATCAGTGAGAAGAATGTCCCTTACATTGGTGATCAGTGGGAAGAATGTTCCTTACATTAATGATCAGTGGGAAGAATGTTCCTTACATTGGTGATCAGTGAGAAGAATGTTCCTTACATTGGTGATCAGTGAGAAGAATGCCCCTTACATTGGTGATCAGTGAGAAGAATGTCCCTTACATTGGTGATCAGTGGGAAGAATGTTCCTTACATTGATGATCAGTGGGAAGAATGTTCCTTACATTGGTGATCAGTGGGAAGAATGTTCCTTACATTGGTGATCAGTGGGAAGAATGTTCCTTACATTGGTGATCAGTGGGAAGAATGTTCCTTACATTGGTGATCAGTGGGAAGAATGTCCCTTACATTGGTGATCAGTGGGAAGAATGTTCCTTACATTGGTGATCAGTGAGAAGAATGTTCCTTACATTGGTGATCAGTGAGAAGAATGCTCCTTACATTGGTGATCAGTGGGAAGAATGTTCCTTACATTGGTGATCAGTGGGAAGAATGTTCCTTACATTGGTGATCAGTGAGAAGAATGTCCCTTACATTGGTGATCAGTGAGAAGAATGTTCCTTACATTGGTGATCAGTGGGAAGAATGTTCCTTACATTGATGATCAGTGGGAAGAATGTTCCTTACATTGGTGATCAGTGGGAAGAATGTTCCTTACATTGGTGATCAGTGGGAAGAATGTTCCTTACATTGGTGATCAGTGGGAAGAATGTTCCTTACATTGGTGATCAGTGGGAAGAATGTCCCTTACATTGGTGATCAGTGGGAAGAATGTTCCTTACATTGGTGATCAGTGAGAAGAATGTTCCTTACATTGGTGATCAGTGAGAAGAATGCTCCTTACATTGGTGATCAGTGGGAAGAATGTTCCTTACATTGGTGATCAGTGGGAAGAATGTTCCTTACATTGGTGATCAGTGAGAAGAATGTTCCTTACATTGGTGATTAGTGGGAAGAATGCTCCTTACATTGGTGATCAGTAAGAAGAATGTTCCTTACATTGGTGGTCAGTGAGAAGAATGTTCCTTACATTGGTGATCAGTGGGAAGAATGTCCCTTACATTGGTGATCAGTGGGAAGAATGTTCCCTACATTGGTAGTCAGTGGGAAGAATGTCCCTTACATTGGTGATCAGTGAGAAGAATGTCCCTTACATTGGTGATCAGTGGGAAGAATGTTCCTTACATTAATGATCAGTGGGAAGAATGTTCCTTACATTGGTGGTCAGTGGGAAGAATGTCCCTTACATTGGTGATCAGTGAGAAGAATGTTCCTTACATTGGTGATCAGTGGGAAGAATGTTCCTTACATTGGTGATCAGTGGGAAGAATGTTCCTTACATTGGTGATCAGTGAGAAGAATGGTCCTTACATGGTGATCAGTGGGAAGAATGCTCCTTACATTGGTGATCAGTGGGAAGAATGTTCCTTACATTGGTGATCAGTGAGAAGAATGTTCCTTACATTGGTGATCAGTGGGAAGAATGTTCCTTACATTGGTGATCAGTGAGAAGAATGTTCCTTACATTGGTGATCAGTGGGAAGAATGTTCCTTACATTGGTGATCAGTGAGAAGAATGTTCCTTACATTGGTGATCAGTGGGAAGAATGTCCCTTACATTGGTGATCAGTGGGAAGAATGTTCCTTACATTGGTGATCAGTGGGAAGAATGTTCCTTATATTGGTGATCAGTGGGAAGAATGCTCCTTACATTGGTGATCAGTGGGAAGAATGTTTCTTACATTGGTGATGAGTGGGAAGAATGCTCCTTACATTGGTGATCAGTGAGAAGAATGTTCCTTACATTGGTGGTCAGTGGGAAGAAGGAGGAGGACACACCCAAAGAGCTCTCTCTGAGAACCAGCCTTTTTTCAAGCCTGGGCCTTGCCTGCTAGCTTGGCCCAGGAATAATGCCTGATCCTGGGGGAGGTCCTCGGAGGGATCCCCCTGATGATACAGGGCCTAGTGAGGAGGAGGAGGTGGAGGATCTGACTGTGGATCCAGGCCCTGGTCAGAATGTGGATGTCTACAGACAGAAGATCATCGATCGTTTCCGGGCGATCGGAAGAGATGAGGAGAAACTGAAATGTTTAAAAGCTGAGCATAAAAACTTCAGGGCCAAGTATTTCCAGGCCTGGAGTAAGAATCGTTCGGCCATGAAGCCAGAGTTACAGCAGATGGAAGAAAAGGTAAAGAAGTGTAGCGGCCTCACCCCATCTCCTTTTTCCAGGGGCATGTCACATGACAGGGTGAGATGCGCTACGGCCCATGTCCTCCCCATGGCTGTGGGTGAGGTGAAGGCCAGTATCAGTATCTTCCTCGGGCCAATGTGCGTTAGTTATGAAACTCAGTCCTGCTATGCTGGAACCCTCCTTTGCTCCCATTAACCAGAGTCCACACACCGATCACGGTCCAACTTTTGCTTTATTGTAAAGTCCACAACAAACAATGCTTCTGTAGCCAACTGGTTGGAACGTTTTAACAACCTGATACGGTGGGATGAGCAGGTCGAGGCACTATCCTAATTTCAAATCTAAACCACTGTGGTTTCACCAGCGGTTATCGTAGCACAGAACATAGAACTTGTGAGTCTCTACCAGCAACTCAAGAGAACGTAGTTAGGAGTACCTTCGCTGCGCTGTGGCCCCTATCAGGGGAAGATGTCCCTCTAAGGGAGTTACCGGAGGCCCATCCGTCACCGGGTTGATGCTGCTCCGGAATCTCCGGACGGGTAACCTCCCCGGCCTCCTCACCTTAGATGCAGGTCCCGTCCACCTCGGGGACCCTCGGATCACTTCGCCCTTGCGGGACCCAGTCTAAGTTACTGGGCCCCAGGCCTCCGATCTAGTACCTCACCCCAGGCTAAAGGTGCCTGGGATGGACTCCAACTCCATTCCGGCCAGGCCTAGGGCGCCTGGGCCAGAACTCCGGACCGCCCGCACCCAGGCTAAAGGTGCCTGGGTGCGTGAAGAGAAGATCCTCGAAGACCTCGTGGTAAGGGCGTCTCCCCTTTTATCTCCTCCCATCGACACCACGGTGGGTTCCCCGCCCTCGCCGTACCGTCTCCGGAAAGGGACAAAAAGAGTAGCACTGTGGCAGTGATTCTACCTTGAGCCTGCGGGTACCCCGCCACCCACAGGCCAAGGAGAATAATACACCACCCAATCCTCCACGAATACAAAGGGGTCCAAAACCTCTCACAATTACACACCTGGGTCATACTACCACCCAGGTGTACCCCAACTAAATTTAAAGACCCCGATACATACTCCCCCCTGTGATTTGACGCTGGTCCCCAGCCTCAGGTGCACAACCATGTCTCCCAAGGAGTGGTGACATGAAGTGAGCCCCAGAGGCTATCCCTAAAAATTTAAACCCTGTGTGTGCCAAGACCTGCTCAAGGGGAAAAGGGAAATATAACAAAAAACAAAAACTTTTTCATAAAACCATCTGAACATTTACATATATACAATCCCTCCCGTCACTGTCTAAGAACCACCCCATACCCAGTAGTCTTGATGGACGAATCTCCTGCATGTGGGAAACAAAAAAAAAAGAAAGCACAACATTCTAACATTGTGTGTTGACTTGAAACTAATGAGTCTATCAGCCGAGAAACCCATTCGCTTCAATGGCAAAGTAATGCAAGTGTAGAATTCCAACAACTGTTGCGCAACACTGCCACCTGGTGACAGTGCTACGGTAATGACACTTGGTGAAGTCTTCCTTCTTCCTGCGTCCCTACACTGATTCTACCCCCAAAAAGTCTCTGTCCTTGATGTCTGGAAGAAGAGAGAACGAACAACAAAAACTGCTCTCATTCCTCCAAAGAGTAGAAAAACAAACCCAAATAAAAAAAACAGGGTACAGTTCAAATGGTGCGGCAAGGACATTTCCAGAAACTGCAGGGAAAACAAGTGAGTCTCTTCTCACAGATAGAACTTCGGGTTAGGCAAGAACAAAGGCTTTAGGTGCTTATCGAAAACCTCAATCGAATAGTTGACATCCTCTCCCTCCTTTCTGCAGATAAGCACTTTATCTGCATGTATGTGGCGCCCCAACATCCAATCCGCTCTGCAGTCTTTGAACTTCTTAGACACAGGCGGCGAACAGGACAAGTATCGCCGGGCATGAGGCACTTTGAGTTTTTCCCAAACGAATTCGTCGTACCATCTCTGTCGCAGGACCTCAACTTCGTAAAGTAAGTCCCGAGGCAAGTAGGGATATTCCCATCCATACTCACGGGCGACTCTCTGAGATAAAAGTCTTTGCAATCTGGCCAAAGGAGGCATGGCATCCCGCTCACCTTCTCCTGGCTGAACGATGGCCTCCGGGTGCCGAGGTACTTTCACTACCTCGGGCAGCTTCGCTCTCGGTGCCCGCAATGAAGCACGCTGCATCCCCACTACCAAGGCGGGTGATGTTGTAGAATGTGGAAGGTTGGTCGGAAGACTAGACTTCCTCGTAAGCTCCGGGGCCTGCACCCGGGGTGTGCTGTCTCCTATAGACATAGGGGAATCCTGCGGTTCACGTAGCACGGGTAACGGGCGTTTGTCCCAGCCCTTCCGGTGAAACAGTTCATCTATTTCCCCGTCATCTCCGCAGTCTGACAGCGATTCCAGGTCGGAGGTGTCATACATCTCAGCGGGAAGGTAGTCTCTAGTAGACGTGGAACTACCCTCCCTTGCGGGCTCCACCGACTGTGGACTCCCGACACCTCCAACCACCACCACAGTCCCAGCCCCTGGCTCACCTTGACCTTTTGTAGAACTGGGATGTCCAGGACTCTTCCAACCGGATCCATCCAGGCCCGGCAAGCGACGGGGTGAAGCTCTTCCACGACCATAGGAGGCCTGCACCAGGCCGACTTTCCTCTTCGGAGGTGGGAGCAGGGAATCTGTGGTGACCGAAGCAGCATCCTCAGATTTTTCTCTCTCAGTCTCTGGTTGGGCAGTCACGTCGCCCTGGTCAGTGTGTATGGAGACTTCCGCAAAGGCCTGGATCTCCCCTTCTGGAGTAGCGGTACCTGTGAGGCTGTTGAGGCGAAGGGCCCGGGGCCTTACTGTGGATGGCTCCACCTCGAACAGGAACTCCTTGCATGCTTTGCAACGCCCAAATGGCTTCAGGTGGACTACCAGTCCCGAGCATCCGGGACAGATCACGCCGAGGGCCTCCGTGTCTCTGCATGAGTACAGAGCCAACTGTCCTCGGGGCCTAAGTCTTATCCCCGTATCTGTAAGGGGAGCAGCAAAAGCAGTCATCTTCCTGGGGTAGGGAACCGGAATCCACGAGGAGCTTGAGGCCATCCCGACTATCTGCTGCTCCATCACGCACTGACCACACGCCGGAGTCTCCACGTGTATCTCCTCACATGACCAGACTCCTCCCACGACTTGCACATTTTCGCGGGCTTTCTCCAGTCTCCGCCCACGAATTGCGCAGTCACGGGGTGCCTCATGGCGCAGTGCAGAAAAAGTCCCCACATGTAGTACTTCACACGGCTGGACTTATCCCTCTTCCCGCTCTTTCTGCATGGGCCTTTCCCGTCTTGGGGTCATTCCCACGACTTCGAGCACAGGGACGCACTTTGGCCAATTACATGGTTGACCTGCTTGGCACTCCTCCGGGCAGCAAAGTCCAGACACAGCCATTTCAAATTTCAAAGTCAATACACATTTCATCCCGGACTCACGAGCCCCCACGTGTAGCTGCCTCACCCCATCTCCTTTTTTCAGGGGCATGTCACACGACAGGGTGAGATGCGCTACGGCCCATGTCCTCCCCATGGCTGTGGGTGAGGTGAAGGCCAGTATCAGTATCTTCCTCGGGCCAATGTGCGTTAGTTATGAAACTCAGTCCTGCTATGCTGGAACCCTCCTTTGCTCCCATTAACCAAAGTCCACACACCGATCACGGTCCAACTTTTGCTTTATTGTAAACTCCACAATAAACAATGCTTCTGTAGCCAACTGGTTGGAACGTTTTAACAACCTGATACGGTGGGGTGAGCAGGTCGAGGCACTATCCTAATTTCAAATCTAAACCACTGTGGTTTCACCAGCGGTTATCGTAGCACAGAACATAGAACTTGTGAGTCTCTACCAGCAACTCAAGAGAACGTAGTTAGGAGTACCTTCGCTGCGCTGTGGCCCCTATCAGGGGAAGATGTCCCTCTAAGGGAGTTACCGGAGGCCCATCCGTCACCGGGTTGATGCTGCTCCGGAATCTCCGGACGGGTAACCTCCCCGGCCTCCTCACCTTAGATGCGGGTCCCGTCCACCTCGGGGACCCTCGGATCACTTCGCCCTTGCGGGACCCAGTCAAAGTTACTGGGCCCCAGGCCTCTGATCTAGTACCTCACCCCAGGCTAAAGGTGCCTGGGATGGACTCCAACTCCATTCCGGCCAGGCCTAGGGCGCCTGGGCCAGGACTCCGGACCGCCCGCACCCAGGCTAAAGGTGCCTGGGTGCGTGAAGAGAAGATCCTCGAAGACCTCGTGGTAAGGGCGTCTCCCCCTTTTATCTCCTCCCATCGACACCATGGCAGGTTCCCCGCCCTCGCCGTACCGTCTCCGGAAAGGGACAAAAAGGGTAGCACTGTGGTAGTGATTCTACCTTGAGCCTGCGGGTACACCGCCACCCACAGGCCAAGGAGAATAATACACCACCCAATCCTCCACGAATACAAAGGGGTCCAAAACCTCTCACAATTACACACCTGGGTCATACTACCACCCAGGTGTACCCCAACTAAATTTAAAGACCCCGCTACAGAAGCAATCTTTATTGTTGGAGAAATTAAAAGATAAGAGTGGAACTTTGCAGAAAAGTTTAAAAATGAGAGGAGATTTGCCAGCCAGACATAAGTGAGTTCTGTGGATCAGCAGCCGCAGGTAACAGACAACCCGGCTTCATCTGCCTCTGCACCTCTCCCCCCATGTCAGGCTGGGGAATCACCAGCGGCAACCAGCCAGGGGGTTGAGAGTGAACATGGCACCCTAAAGTTCATCCAGCAGATGGAGTCACCCCTAAGGGCAGACAGGTCTGCTGGTGATCCATCAGAAGTCCCTGTGGAGGAGCAGAGGGGTTACAGACCGGCAGAGCCAGCACTGGTGGAGAAATCCCAGTGCACTGTGCAGCCTCTTTCCACCATGTCTGCCCCTCCGGCTGTAGTGAATGGTGTCCCCGCTGTAGTGAATGGTGTCCCCGCTGTAGTGAATGGTTTCCCAACTGAAGAACAGAGAGAGAGGGGGCTCTGCAAACAGCTGCCTGTTGGAGTTTCTGCTGTGGAGAAATCCTCTGCAGACATGGAGGGAAAACCCCTGGCAGAGGTGTCATCAGCCCACCAGAGCAATGTGGATGGATCTGCATCATGCCCCCCGCACATGGATTTTGCTGCTACTGCTGGGACTTGTAGTTCCACAAGCAAGATGGCTGCCAGCTCCAAAGAGCCTGTTTCACCTTCACCTGGGCTGGTTGATGCAGGTGGGGGAGGGGAGCAGCACAGTGCAGCATGTGAAGTGGAAGCAGCCATGGAAGTCTCCTGCAATGAATCACCTGTTGCTGTACAATCTTGCTTAGCTGACAATCCTGTCCTGATGGAGAAGAGTCTGCCTGGAGGTGAAGTATCTATGGGTACAGCAGTGAGTATGGACATGGCAGGAACTATGAATGTGCCAGAAAATAATGACAGCAATAACATTAATAAAGCAATGGATGTGGTGGTGGGTGGTGGTGAAGGGGTTAATGTTGCTGCTATTGGTAAAAATGACATTTCTCCTCCTGCTCAGCAGAGGAAAGACTCATCAGGTGTACAATTGTCATCGGCCAGAGTTGTGTCAGACATTTCTAAACGCACAACTGAATCCTCTGCAGGGAGGTCTGCGAGCACTGGCAGCTCATAGTTGCCAACAGTCACGGATTGGCCGGGACGTTCCCGGGATTCAAACCCTTTTCCCGGATTTATTTTGTCCCGGCCAATGTCCCGGCCAATCCGATTTTTCCCGTTTTCCCCGAATTTGGACGCCGCAGGCCGCCGCCGCTAGAGGTCCACGGCTGGCGGAGACAATGTCTCGGCCGGCCGCCATGTTCAAGAAGACCAAAACACGGATGTAGTACAATAGAAAATAAAGCCGCTGCGGCGCCGCCCACACCCCGCACCTCCCCGGGGGTGGGCGGCGCCGCAGCAGCTTTATCTTCTATTGTACTACATCTGTGTTTTGGCTGGCCGGCAGGCCACCCCCCCGCCCCGCCCCGCTGCAGGTCTGTCTGTAATGGAAAGGGGCGGGGGTCGGCAGCGCCACAGCTTAATTTTTTTTTTTTCAGCCACACTGTCGGCTCCGCCTCTATTTTGTCCCCCTTCGGGGTAGGGGAAACAATAATGGCGGCCGAGACAGGAGACGCCTGTGGTTAAGGGGGGACTCCGCTGGGGATGCCTGTGGTAAGGGGGGACTCCGCTGGGAACGCCTGTGGTAAGGGAGGACTCCGCTGGGGACGGCTGAGGTAAGGGGGGACTCCGCTGGGGACGCCTGATGTAAGGGGGGACTCCGCTGGGGACGCCTGATGTAAGGGGGGACTCCGCTGGGGACGCCTGATGTAAGGGGGGACTCTGCTGGGGACGCCTGATGTAAGGGGGACTCCTCTGGGTACACCTGATGTAAGGAAGGACTCCGCTGGGTACACCTGAGGTAAGGAGGGACTCCTCTGGGGACGCCTGATGTAAGGAGGGACTCCGCTGGGGACGCCTGATGTAAGGAGGGACTCCTCTGGGGACACTTGATGTAAGGGGGGACTCCACTGGGGACGCCTGATGTAAGGGGGGACTCCACTGGGGACGCCTGCATAGTTACCAACAGTCCCGAATTTCCCGGGACAAGCACGATTTTTGGACCCTTGTCCACAAGTGTGGAGGGGGCTCTGCTGGGGAGGCACCTGATGCAAGAACGGACTGCTGGGGAGGCACCTGATGCAAGGACGGACTGCTGGGGAGGCACCTGATGCAAGGACGGACTGCTGGGGAGGCACCTGATGCCAGGACCGACTGCTGGGGAGGCCATCTGGTGGCAGGCGACGTGGCAGGTAACACGCTCAGGGCTTCCACTGATTCGGCATTATGGTGAGTTGAATGATTTCATTTTATATTACAATGTAAAAATAGAAATAATGCACTTCAATCATCCTGACACCGTAACAACCATGGTGCCGGGATGATTGAAGCGCCAACAGGTGTTTTGGAGTATCCTTATCTGCCAATTTTGTTACACATTACTATTGTGGTGTAGGATCTGGCTTCTTTCTTTCTATTTCTTTCTCTCTCTTTCTCTCACCTCGGACTCTAGCCACACCCCTTTGAACCACGCCCATTTAAACCACACCCACTATCGAGCATAAACCACGCCCATTTTTCGCCGCAACGCGCTTCGCGCGCCGCATTTTTCACTCCGGCATGACACGCCTACAAACGAATGCCCCGCCCCCTGATTATAGCAAGGCTCCGCCTCAATACAAAAAAAGTGTCCCAGATGTTTTTTTTGCAATGTTGGCAACTATGGCAGCTATGCGACAATTTTGGGGAGTCGCACCAAGGAGGGTGGGGGGAATGCTGCAAATGTTAGTGGTCACAATTTGAGGAGGTTTGGTGATGGGATGGTTAGTGGGTACCAGAGGAGAAATGTGGTCCAATGGGAGGGGGAGGGGACCCCACCAGTAAGGGGGAGGATGGCAGGGTTGGTTCTGGAAATG
Source organism: Rana muscosa (assembly GCA_029206835.1). Lineage (NCBI taxonomy): Eukaryota > Metazoa > Chordata > Amphibia > Anura > Ranidae > Rana > Rana muscosa. Next base: position 22,725,540 of record CM055117.1, read on the forward strand.
AGGTTTAAAGTTTCGGATATTTTTGCTTTTATTTGCCCCGTGGGGAGTTCTGAGTTTGATTTGTCCTTTGTAAAGCCTGAGGGTCTGGATTTGTTTTGGGAACGATTTAGGAGGTGCGGGGGCCTTCCGCAGTGGAACGGTTGGGTGCCAAAGGTGATTTCCAGGCAGCCTCTGATAAAATCTGTGACGATCCCGGTGCGTAATGAATCTATACCAGGGGCTAATTTAATAGTATGGCTACGCCGATATGGTGAGGTCCTCGCTCCACTGCGGAAGGTCCTTGATCTGCATGGGATTTGGACAGGGGCCTGGACAGTGTCATTAAAATTAGGGGTACTGGAAAATGTAGTCCAACATCTGCCCTGTTCAGCCTTTCTGGGGAGGGATAGGCTGACCATTTTTTACCAAGGTCAGCCTAAAGTCTGCAACAAATGTGGTGAAAAGGGCCATTTTGCATCTACCTGCACCCGTAAAAAGTGTTCACTGTGCCAGGATCTGGACCATTTGGCTAAGGATTGTACCGATATTCGGTGCAATTTGTGCCAAAAGCTCGGTCATCCTTACAGTCAATGCCCAGAGGCATTACATAACTTGCCAGGATTGGAGGCTGAGCTGCAGAGGCTAGATAAGGAGGATGAGGCCGCTGAAACTGTTGTTGTCTCTCCTGTGTCTGTGACATCTGTTGATTCTGTTCCCCCTAGTAATGTGGTCCCTGAGTCTGTCCCTGCTGTGTCTGTGACAGCTGATGTTTCTGTTCCCTGTAGTAATGTGGTCCCTGAGTCTGTCCCTCCTGTGGTACGTAGATTCTCCAGACTGGCGGAAGCTGCTGGAGGGGCAGGTTTAGCGGATCTTCCCACTCAGCCTCCAGTCCCTGCCCCTCGGCAGCGCAAGCGTGGTCAAGGGAATTTGGGGGTGCTGGATGGGGGTGGGGCTGATGGAAGGGTGTCCATACCCCATGTCTCACGCTCTGTTGATGGGGATTCAGATGATGAGGGGTGGGAGAAGATTAGGAGGAAGAAAAAAAAGAAGAGGAAGACAAGAAAAGCGGTCATTTCTTCCTCAGAGTCGGACCCAGGAGGGGTTCCTCTTGGCAACACCTTTTCTGTTCTGTCGGGTGATGAAATGTCAGATGTGTCTTTTTCTTTATCATCTATGGATGAGGGGGAGTCAGGCAGTCTGAAGAGAGCTGTTTCTGGGGATGAGAGTGTGGTAAAGGTTAGGAAACGACTCCTCCAATCATCCTGATGGCATATCAGACCTGCCTTTGGTGATCTGCCCATCTCTGGGTGAGGAGCTCTTTTCTTTTCCTGTGTTGGTGTAAATTGTAGGAAGATTTATTTTCCAGTAATGACATGATTTTTGCTTTTGCTGTAAAGTCTTTTTTGTTTGAGAGCAGATTTGCTATATTTATTTTCATTTTTATGTAAATATGTATATATATTGTTTTTATGCTTATTGATTGCAAGTCCTTTAATAAAGAAAAATTGGGAAGAATGTTCCTTACATTGGAGGTCAGTGGGAAGAATGTTCCTTACATTGGTGATCAGTGGGAAGAATGTTCCTTACATTGGTGATCAGTGGGAAGAATGTCCCTTACATTGGTGGTCAGTGGGAAGAATGCTCCTTACATTGGTGATCAGTGAGAAGAATGTTCCTTACATTGGTGATCAGTGAGAAGAATGTTCCTTACATTGGTGGTCAGTGGGAAGAATGCTCCTTACATTGGTGATCAGTGAGAAGAATGTTCCTTACATTGGTGATCAGTGGGAAGAATGCTCCTTACATTGGTGATCAGTGAGAAGAATGTTCCTTACATTGGTGATCAGTGGGAAGAATGTTCCTTACATTGGTGATCAGTGGGAAGAATGCTCCTTACATTGGTGATCAGTGAGAAGAATGTTCCTTACATTGGAGGTCAGTGGGAAGGATGTCCCTTACATTGGAGGTCAGTGGGAAGAATGTTCCTTACATTGGTGATCAGTGGGAAGAATGTCCCTTACATTGGTGATCAGTGGGAAGAATGTCCCTTACATTGGTGATCAGTGGGAAGAATGTTCCTTACATTGGTGATCAGTGGGAAGAATGTTCCTTACATTGGTGATCAGTGGGAAGAATGTTCCTTACATTGGTGATCAGTGAGAAGAATGTTCCTTACATTGGTGATCAGTGGGAAGAATGTCCCTTACATTGGTGATCAGTGGGAAGAATGTTCCTTACATTGGTGATCAGTGAGAAGAATGCTCCTTACATTGGTGATCAGTGGGAAGAATGTTCCTTACATTGGTGATCAGTGAGAAGAATGCTCCTTACATTGGTGATCAGTGGGAAGAATGCTCCTTACATTGGTGATCAGTGGGAAGAATGTTCCTTACATTGGTGATCAGTGAGAAGAATGTTCCTTACATTGGTGATCAGTGGGAAGAATGTTCCTTACATTGGTGATCAGTAGGGATGAGCTTCGTGTTCGAGTCGAACATACGTTCGACTCGAACATTGGCTGTTCGATCGTTCGACGAAGATCGAACGATTTGGGCCGTTCGCGCCAAATTCGAGTGACGCGAACGGCCCACAATGCACTACGCCATCGCAGTGTCATCCAGGCGCTGTGATTGGCCAAGCATGCACTGTGACCCCGCATGCTTGGCCAATCACAGCGCCGGCAGCGAGGAGAGCAATGATTGGCCACAGGCAGGATGCCTGTGGCCAATTATTGCTGAGGGTGTTTAGTACACGCCCCACACTATAAAAGGCCGCCAGCACGGCGGCCTAGTGTAGTGTGTTCCGGAGCAGGGATAGAGTAGCATAGGCAGGGACAGTGACTGTTATTTCTTTCTTGCTTAACCTGGATTCCTTTAGTTTAGGGAAAGAGAAGGATAGGTAGGGAGAGTGTCAGTGTGTTTTGTGCTTCTGCTATAGTGTGCTTAAAAAAAACATTTATTCTAGGGACAGAAAACTCTAGGTAGGGACAGTGTCAGTTTCTTTCACTCTGCAAGTCCTTGTTTCCAGGGACCTGTAAGGACAGTGAGTTAATTGTCCTTGTGCTATATTGTGCTTAAAAAAAACATTTATTCTAGGGACAGAAAACTCTAGGTAGGGACAGTGTCAGTTTCTTTCACTCTGCAAGTCCTTGTTTCCAGGGACCTGTAAGGACAGTGAGTTAATTGTCCTTGTGCTATATTGTGCTTAAAAAAAACATTTATTCTAGGGACAGAAAACTCTAGGTAGGGACAGTGTCAGTTTCTTTCACTCTGCAAGTCCTTGTTTCCAGGGACCTGTAAGGACAGTGAGTTAATTTTCCTTGTGCTATATTGTGATTAAAAAAAACATTTATTCTAGGGACAGAAAACTCTAGGTAGGGACAGTGTCAGTTTCTTTCACTCTGCAAGTCCTTGTTTCCAGGGACCTGTAAGGACAGTGAGTTAATTGTCCTTGTGCTATATTGTGATTAAAAAAAACATTTATTCTAGGGACAGAAAACTCTAGGTAGGGACAGTGTCAGTTTCTTTCACTCTGCAAGTCCTTGTTTCCAGGGACCTGTAAGGACAGTGAGTTAATTTTCCTTGTGCTATATTGTGATTAAAAAAAACATTTTTTCTAGGGACAGAAAACTGTAGGTAGGGAGAGTGTTTTTTTTCTTTCACTCTGCAAGTCCTTGTTTCCAGGGACCTGTAAGGACAGTGAGTTAATTGTCCTTGTGCTATATTGTGCTTAAAAAAAACATTTATTCTAGGGACAGAAAACTCTAGGTAGGGACAGTGTCAGTTTCTTTCACTGTGAAAGTCCTTGTTTCAAGGGACAGAGAAGGACACCTGAAGGTAGCCCTTATTGCTTTTTTCCCATCTCCCTGCAGGCCATCTATTAGAATGTCTGGAAGGCAAACAAGGAGAGGCAGACAGTCAGGAGGCAATAAAAGAGGGCAAGCAGGCTCTGTGTCTGGGGGCAACAGTGCTGGTCGTGGACGCGGTGCATTGTCATCAGCACATGGCCATGGGACACGCTTGTCCTTCTTTTCGGCAGCTGGACATGTTGAGCCACATCATGCCGAAGACTTGGTAGAGTGGATGACCAAGCCCTCCTCCTCCTCCTCATCCTCTCTCACCCAGGCTCAGGGTACTGGAAAAGCAGCTGCCAAAGCGTCGTCTTCCCTGGTATCAATGTCAGACAAATCATCAGTCACTCCTTCCCTAGACCCACCATGTCCTCCTCCTGAGGAGTCCCCCGAACTGTTTCAGCACAGTGTTGGGTACATGCTCCAGGAGGATGCCCAGCGTTTCGAAGGGTCTGATGATGAAACCCAGCTAGAGGAAGGCAGTAGCGTGAGAGCAGACAGAGGGGATGCTCAAGAAGGACACCAATCTGGCAGTCATGTTCCAGCAGCTGCAGCATACTGCCAGATTGGCTCCAGTGATGAGGAGGGAGGGGATGATGAGGTCAATGACTCCACGTGGGTGCCTAATAGGAGAGAGGAGGAGGAGGAGGATGAGGAGGAGGCACATCTCCAACGAGGCAGGATGCCCTTTGGTGGCCAGCGTAAGGGCAGTACACCGACGGAATCACACCGCAGAGCTCCGCCTGTGCAGGGCGCTGCCTCTGCCCGTCATTCAAAAAGTTCTTTGGTGTGGGCCTTTTTTGAGGCTAGTGCATCAGATCGCACAGCTGCTGTTTGCAACATATGTCTCAAGCGTATATCGCGTGGCCAAAACATCAGCCGCTTGGGTACCACATGCCTGACCAGACATATGTTGACCTGCCATGCAGCTCGTTGGCAAGCCTACCTCAAAGACCCACACCAAAGAACAAAGCGGACCTCTCCTTGCACCGCATCAGCTGGGATCTCCAACCCCACTATAACTTCAGTCCTCTCTGAAACATGCACTGAGAGGAATGAAGGTGTAGAATTAGGTGTGTCACAGCCAAGTACTTGCGCCCACTCTGCTAGCAGTACACCGACGTCCGATTCTAGCAGGCAAATTTCCCTGCCCCAGCTGCTGGACCGTCGAAAGAAGTTCACTCCCAGCCATCCACATGCCCAGCGGTTGAATGCTAGCTTGGCTAAATTGCTAGCGCTTCAACTGCTGCCTTTTCAGTTGGTAGACTCGGCCCCCTTCCGTGAGTTTGTGCAATGTGCGGTTCCTCAGTGGCAGGTTCCCAAACGCCACTTTTTCTCACGGAAGGCTATTCCGGCTCTCTACCGGCATGTGGAAGGCAATGTCTTGGCCTCGCTGGACAGAGCGGTCAGCGGTAAGGTGCATATTACCGCTGACTCATGGTCCAGCAGGCATGGACAGGGACGTTACCTTTCTTTCACGGCCCATTGGGTCACTCTTTTGGCAGCTGGGAAGGATTCAGGACAAGGTGCAGTAGTGTTGGAGGTTGTCCCACCGCCACGCCTCCAAAATGCTACTACTGGTTGTGACACACCTCTCTCCTCCACCCCCTCCTCTTCTTCTTCCTCCATGGCCTCTTCCTGTGGTTTGTCCTATGAACCAGCGGTGCTCCGTAGCCGTTCACGGGGCTACGCAAGTACGCAGGCAAAAAGATGCCATGCCGTGCTTGCGCTGGTGTGTTTGGGGGACAGAAGCCACACTGGGGCAGAGGTCCTGTCTGCTCTGCAGGGCCAGGCCGAGAGGTGGTTGACGCCACGCCAGCTTAAGCCAGGAATGGTGGTTTGCGACAATGGCACCAACCTCCTCTCCGCCCTCCGACAGGGACAACTGACCCATGTGCCCTGTGTGGCTCACGTCCTTAACCTGGTGGTGCAGCGCTTCTTGGGCAGGTACCCGGGCTTACAGGATGTCCTGAGGCAGGCCAGGAAAGTCTGTGTGCATTTCCGCAGATCTTATAATGCCAGTGCTCGCCTGGCTGAGCTGCAAAAGGAGTTGAACCTGCCCAAGAACCGCCTTATATGTGACATGCCCACCAGGTGGAACTCAACGTTGGCCATGCTGCAGCGGCTGCACACGCAGCAGAGGGCCATCAATGAGTACCTGTGCGACTACGGCACCAGGACAGGGTCAGGGGAGCTTGGTTTTTTTTCTCCACGCCAGTGGGGCATGATCAGGGATGCATGCACTGTCCTGGCACCATTTGAGGAGGCCACGAGGATGGTGAGCAGTGACAGTGCATGCATCAGTGACACTGTACCTCTTGTCCACCTGTTGGAGCACACGCTGCGTGGAATAATGGACAGGGCACTTGAGGCAGAACAGAGGCAGGAAGAGGAGGACTTCCTTGCCTCTCAAGGCCCCCTTTACCCAGACAGTGTTCCTTCTGTCCCACCCATCGCACAGGAAGAGGAGGAGGAGGAGGAGGAGGAGGAGGAGGAGGAGGATTGTGTCAGCATGGAGGTGGAGGCTGGCACTCAGCATCATCAGCAGCAGTCTTTTAGGGATGATTTACAGTCCCAAGAAACCAGTGGACTTGTACGTGGCTGGGAGGAGGTGGCTGCGGATCATGTCGTCCTTAGTGACCCAGAGGACTCCGGAGCGAATGCCTCAGCAAACCTACGCTGCATGGCCTCCCTGATCCTGCAAAGTCTGCGGAAGGATCCTCGTATTCTTCGGATCAAGGAGAGGGACCATTACTGGCTGGCCACTCTCCTTGATCCACGGTACAAGGGTAAGGTTGCGGACCTTATGTTACCGTCGCAGAGGGAGCAGAGGATGAGACAACTCCGGGAGGCCTTGCAGAAAGGTCTGTGCAACGCGTTCCCAGAGACTGGGAGGTTGCAAACTCCTGGTCCTGGACAACGAGTTGCTGAGGCTTCGGCCAGTCAAAGAAGGAGCGGTGGGGAAGGTGGCCGTCTGACCGATGCGTTCAGACAATTCTTTAGTCCGCAGCCCCAAAGTATGATCGGTTCCAGCAACCATCGCCAGCGTCTGATAAACATGGTGCAGGAATATCTAGGGGCAAGGTCAGACTTGGACACCTTCCCCACCGAAAATCCTCTGGCTTACTGGGTCTTGAGGATGGATCACTGGCCAGAGCTTGCACAGTATGCAATTGAGCTACTGGCCTGTCCTGCATCCAGCGTTCTTTCGGAACGCACATTCAGTGCTGCTGGAGGATTTGTCACGGATCACAGGGTGCGCCTGTCCACCGACTCGGTTGATCGACTGACTTTCATCAAGATGAACCAGTCTTGGATCACCACCAGCTACCACACACCTGATGCTGATATAACAGACTAATTGATTTTAAAATGTCACATCCCTTCAAGACTGATGCTGATGCTGAGTGCCTGTGCTGTTATGTTGACTGGCTATCCTCCTCCTCCGAGTCCTCAATGATACGATTGATGATGATAGCTTGGAAGATCATTTTTGTTTATGGGTGCCGCCACCAGTGCCTAACGCCCAATTTTTCAGCCCCTGTTTAACAGTGGCGTGTAATTACAATTTTTGAAGCAATACTTTGCAACAGGGCTCATTGCTGTGCTCCAAGTACAGTATCTGTGAGGAGTTGCAGTGTTGTGCCACCAGTGCCTAAGGCCCAATTTTTCAGCCCCTGTTTAACAGGGGCGTGTCATTACAATTTTTGAAGCAATACTTTGCAACAGGGCTCATTGCTGTGCTCCAAGTACAGTATCTGTGAAGGGTTGCAGTGTTGTGCCACCAGTGCCTAAGGCCCAATTTTTCAGCCCCTGTTCAACAGGGGCATGTAATTACAATTCTTGATCTAATAATTCACAGCAGGGCCCATTGCTGCACCCACCAAGAGTAACTGTCAGGGCTTACAGTGTTGTGGCACCAGCACCACCATCAAAGGCCCAATTTTTACTACCACTGTTCAACAATTATATGTAATTAAAATTCCTGATATAATAGTTGACAGCAGGGCGTTCCAGCACCAACCAAGAGTAACTGTGAGTGCTTACAGTGTTGTGCCAACACCAACAACTAAGGGGCCTATTTCTGCAGAGTATATACGGCAGGTCCCTACTTTCAAACATCCAACTTACAAACGACTCCTACTTGCAAACGCAAGAAGACAACAGGAAGTGAGAGGAAATCTACCACTAGGAAGGAAAATTCTCTCCTGTAAGAATAAATATGGGAGAAAGGTGTCTCCTCTGTACTGATGCTTTATCAGCAATCCTTGTTTCAAGAAAAACACCACATTTCAAAAACAGTTGTCATTAGGACGGAAAGTGAGGTGAAATGTTCTGAACAGGGGCACAGACAGCAAAACAAATGTTACAGGGGTGATAACCCTTACCTATGTTTTCCAAAAAGTTTAAAAATAGATTTTTGGGCTGGAGCTACACTTCAACAATGTACCTGTTCAAAATTACAAACAGATTCTACATAAGAACAAACCTACAGTCCCTGTCTTGTATGCACCGCCTGTATACGGCTGTTCAGAGTATATAGGGCCTTTTTTATTTTATGTGCGGGGTTCCCCTTAATATCCATACAAGACCCAAAGGGGCTGGTAATGGGCTGGGGTAGGGGGGGGGGTCATGGGGTAGCTATGCCATTTTTCTTAAAGATTTTCATCCATATTACCGGGACCAGACATTACATTAAAGCCGCAAGCAGTTTTAAATGGCTTTTTTTTCCTTTAGAAGTGTCATTTTGTGCAGGGACAGTTCTAAACACGGGAAACACGTGGCACTTCACAGGCATACTTTAGACACCCCCCAGGTACGATATTTAAAGGAATATTTGACTTTTTTTTTTTCACTTTATGCATCATTAAAATGACTGCTCCCGGAAAACGACCGTTTTTAAAACTTATTTTTGCATTGATACATGTCCCCTGGTGCAGAACCCGGGTTCCCAAACCCTTTTTAGGACAATAACATGCATAATAGTTGTTATAATTAGCACTTTAGAATTCGAACGTTCGCATCCATTGTATTTAATAGGGTTCTAATGTTCGTTCGAACTTTCGGTCCGTTCGCGGGTTCTGGTGCGAACCGAACCCGGGGGTGTTCGGCTCATCACTAGTGATCAGTGAGAAGAATGTTCCTTACATTGGTGATCAGTGGGAAGAATGTTCCTTACATTGGTGATCAGTGAGAAGAATGTTCCTTACATTGGAGGTCAGTGGGAAGAATGCTCCTTACATTGGTGATCAGTGGGAAGAATGCTCCTTACATTGGTGATCAGTGGGAAGAATGTTCCTTACATTGGTGATCAGTGGGAAGAATGCTCCTTACATTGGTGATCAGTGGGAAGAATGTTCCTTACATTGGTGATCAGTGAGAAGAATGTTCCTTACATTGGTGATCAGTGGGAAGAATGTTCCTTACATTGGTGATCAGTGGGAAGAATGTCCCTTACATTGGAGGTCAGTGGGAAGAATGCTCCTTACATTGGTGATCAGTGAGAAGAATGTTCCTTACATTGGTGATCAGTGGGAAGAATGTTCCTTACATTGGAGGTCAGTGGGAAGAATGCTCCTTACATTGGTGATCAGTGAGAAGAATGTCCCTTACATTGGTGATCAGTGGGAAGAATGTTCCTTACATTGGTGATCAGTGGGAAGAATGTCCCTTACATTGGTGATCAGTGGGAAGAATGTTCCTTACATTGGTGATCAGTGAGAAGAATGTTCCTTACATTGGTGATCAGTGGGAAGAATGTCCCTTACATTGGTGATCAGTGGGAAGAATGTCCCTTACATTGGTGATCAGTGGGAAGAATGTTCCTTACATTGGTGATCAGTGAGAAGAATGTTCCTTACATTGGTGATCAGTGGGAAGAATGCTCCTTACATTGGTGATCAGTGGGAAGAATGCTCCTTACATTGGTGATCAGTGGGAAGAATGTTCCTTACATTGGTGATCAGTGAGAAGAATGTTCCTTACATTGGTGATCAGTGAGAAGAATGTTCCTTACATTGGTGATCAGTGGGAAGAATGCTCCTTACATTGGTGATCAGTGGGAAGAATGCTCCTTACATTGGTGATCAGTGGGAAGAATGTTCCTTACATTGGTGATCAGTGGGAAGAATGTTCCTTACATTGGTGATCAGTGGGAAGAATGCTCCTTACATTGGTGATCAGTGGGAAGAATGTTCCTTACATTGGTGATCAGTGGGAAGAATATTCCTTACATTGGTGATCAGTGGGAAGAATGTTCCTTACATTGGTGATCAGTGGGAAGAATGCTCCTTACATTGGTGATCAGTGGGAAGAATGCTCCTTACATTGGTGATCAGTGGGAAGAATGTTCCTTACATTGGTGATCAGTGAGAAGAATGTTCCTTACATTGGTGATCTGTGGGAAGAATGTCCCTTACATTGGTGGCATAGGCGTGCACAGGGGGTGTGTCAGGTGTGCCTAGGCACACCCTAATCATCCTGTGCAGTGCAGATTCCTCTTGCTGATAGTTTACCAAAGCTTCTAAAAAATTGTATAATAAAAAATATAAATAAAATTGTATAAAATACAAAAAAAAATTAAAAATATTGACACCAACCTCTGCCCTGCTGACACCATCCACTACCCTACTACATTTTAAAATGTTTACATTTATTTAGAGTCAGGGCCGTTGGAACAGGACAGGCAAAACAAGCAATTGCTTGGGGCCCCGGGCTGGCCTGGGGCCCCAGCCTAGGGTGCCTGCTTGCTGCCTGTCCTGGACATCACAGGGGGGAGATGTGGACATCACAGGGGGGAGATGTGGACATTACAGGGGGGAGATGTGGACATTACATGGGGGATGATGTGGATATTACAGTGGGGGAGGTCCCCCTGTCCATCCCACAGTCCCCCTGTCCATCCCACTGTCCATAAACAGTCCTAAACAGCATCTTAATGTTAATGTGAGTGTGTATGTGTTTTAAGTATGTTGGATTATATGCAACAGCAGTATTTGCACTGTAAACCTTTTTTATTTATATAAAGTGTGGGTGAGCTTAAACTGTATCGCTATGCTGTGGTTCCTGTAGGCTGTGTGGGAGGGGGGGGTTGGGGGGGCCTCCATGTCCATTTTGCTTGGGGCCCCCAAATTCCTTCAAACGGCCCTGTTTAGAGTGTGTGTGTGTATATATATATATAGGCACACATGTGTGTTTGTGATTTGGGGTGCACACCCTAATGCAATAGGCTGCGCACACCTATGATTGGTTGTCACTCCCAGACATGACAATAGGTGGCTGCTCTTTGCTCATAGATATCACACCAGCCCTCAATAACCCCATACGTGTCATGATGCCTTTGCCTTCTCTTCCTCCACCACTAGATGGCGGTGAAGTCCACCTGCAGCCCCTCCGCACCTGCCACCTTCTGCCTTTACCCGATATGAGAACAATGCCCGCAGCGTGATTGGTCACCTGTCATGCAGCTCTGTCCCTTGCCTGGTCAGCCCAGCCAATCAGCAGGCGGCAGGGTGTGAGCAGTGCTGGCTGGGGACTGAGCGCTGGGCTGGGAGAAGGATCCTGGGATCTGGAGATGGTGAGAGGAGCACTGCTGGGGGCAGAAGAGGAGCATCCATTCCTAACCCCAGGACACAGGTACCTACCTGCACCCACCTACCTGCACCCCCCCCTTCCTCTATTAGTATTATGGGTCACACCTTACCTACAGCTCAGCACACTGCCTGCCATTCCCACCCAGTGTCACTGCATGGACCCAATCTGTGTACAGAGACTGGGGGAGGGGGTCTG
>CM055117.1:22742156-22764656 GCA_029206835.1 Rana muscosa
AGCAAAGCCCGCCAAAAACAGAAAACTTGAGAATATAATTAACCCCACCCTTCCCAAACCGGGGGAAGCGTTAACCTCTACCTGCCTACAAGTTTATAGATTCTTTATCTAGTGCTTAACTTTTGTATCAAAGAATGTGATTAGAAAATTTGCCACCGGTTGTTTTACATCATAGTGGCTCAGTGGTTAAAGATACATTATGTTGGATTGGTGGTCAGGGTTATATTAGGTTGGTTTAGTGGCTAGGATTATTCCTCAGTGGTTATGTGGGCGGATTTTCAAGTCCCCGATTACTACGGACCAAACGTAGCTTAATAGGCTTTGGATATACCACCCCCCATTCCATTCCCTCTCCCCCCCCCCTTTTTTCCTTTGCCTCGGTGTCCCATTGTACTTCCGGTTAAAGCCGAAGTAAACCCATCCATAAAACAGTTTCATTTCTGGCACGTGCCATAAATGTAACACTCCCATTGGTTGTGCTCTCAACCAAACTGTGAAACCATCCAATGGCTGGTGTCATAACTGATCACATGTGCAGCATCATGGTAGTTGTAGATTAAACAAAGGCAAAGATGGCAGCTTCCTTGGCTGAAAACGATAGGGGGGGGGGGTTTACTTCCACTTTAATGATACTCTGCAATAAACTCTGCATGAAGAAATAATTCTACTTCTTTGCTACATAATATATGGCTGCTAGCATTGGTGGACTATTACGTTTTTCCCATACGAGTAGTCTTGAGGTTCATCTTGGAGATTTCCATGTGGGGATATTCCTTTGCTGACACGATAGTGCGACCTGTCCCTTTCCCAACAACCCCCGGAGTGTGTCCTGACGAAGCAAATCAGCGAAACGCGTTGACGCACAGGGGCTCACCGCTGTCCATTTTGGTGTCAACCTTCTGTTTACACCATATGTCTATGTATATTCTGTGTTAAAGTTGAGTTCCACCCAAAAATGGAACTTCCACTTTTTGGAACCCTCCCCTTCCCCCTCCGGTGTCACATTTGGCACCTTTCAGGGGGGTAAGGGGGAGCGGATACCTGTCTAATACAGGTATTTGCTCCCACTTCCTGGCACAGATCGGTGATCTACACTACTTCCGGCGCCTACTCTTTACCCCCGCTGCCTTCTGGGACACACACGGCTCCCAGAACACAGCGGGGACCACTGAAGACACGCAGGGCAACTCGCGCATGCGCAGTAGGGAACGGGGAAGTGAAGCCGCAACGCTTCACTTCCTGATTCCCTTACCGAGCATGGCGGCGGCAGCCGCCGATCCTCGAGCGTCAGGTCGGCTTCGGCTGCCGACATCGCGGGCGCCCTGGACAGGTAAGTGTCCTTATATTAGAAGTCAGCAGCTGCAGTATTTGTAGCTCCTGGCTTTTGATATTTTTATTTTTTTAGTGGGACCTCCGCTTTAAGTATATGTTTTTTAATTCTTTCTATTTGTAAATGATTCGCTGTTAATAAAATATAATTTTTTTATTATACCTTCATCCATTTTGCATACAAAGTTCGATTTAGAGCCCTCTTGGCTCTTTTCTTTTTATATATTTATATCATTATATCATAATAACTCAGTGGTTAGGACTATGCTATGGCGGTGCGGTGGCTAGGGTTACATCATGGTGGTTTAGTGGTTAGGGTTACATAATTTCTTTTTGGAGTTTCCATTTATACAGAAACATGAATGATACAAAAATTGTACAAATTCCGTGTCTAAAAGACCATAGGAGAATAAGAGTACAACCAAAGAAGGCTTCATCATTTTGGATCAGTGGCTAGGGTTATTTATTGGTGGTTCACCGGTTAAGGTCACACCCTAGAGCCCCAGTGGTTATGGTTACATCATTGTAACTTAGTGGTTAGAATTACCGTTTGTCATGAGGTCAAAGGTTAAGACTACACTGTGGTGGTGTAGTGCTTAGGATAACATCCAGGTGGCTTTGTGTTTAGGGTTACATCATGTTGGGTCAGTGGTTAGGGTTATTTAATGGTGGTTCAGTAGTTAAAGGAACACTAAAGAGAATTTTTTTTATTTTTTTTTTAAATAACAAACATGTTATACTTTCCTCCACTGTGCAGCTCGTTTTGCACAGAGTGGCCCCGAACCTGGTCTTCTGGGGTCCCTCGGCGGCTGTCTCGGCTCCTCCCCCCGCAAGAACTTTCCTCCTTCATGCGAGCTCTCTCGCATAGTGGTGAGTTCTTGCGGGCGCGCTCCTGTGATACAGCCGCTCACTGTATCACTCAGCCCCGCCCCCTGGCGCGCCGCGTCATTGGATATGATTGACAGCAGCGCGAGCCAATGGCTGCGCTGCTTTCAATCAACCAATGAATGAGCCGAGAAGCCGACCGAGAAGCCAGCGCATTCACGACGCAGAACTTTCGAGGGGTCAGGTAAATAAACGGGGGCTGGGGGCGCTAATGCTCTAATGTTTTTTCACCTTAATGCATAGATTGCATTAAGGTGAAAAAACATGTACCTTTACATCCCCTTTAAGGTTACACCCCAGTGCCCCAGTGGTTAGGTTTACATCATGGTAACTCGGTGGCTAGAATTATTTCATGATAAGTCAATGGTTGGGGCTACACTGTGGTGGTGTAGTGCTTAGGGTAACATCCTGGTGGCTTCATGTTTAGGGTTACATCATGTTAGGTCAGTGGTTAGTGTTATATAATAGTGGTTCAGTGGTTAAACCCCAATGACCCAGTGGTTATGGTTGGATTGTGGTGTCTCAGGGGGTTAGGATTCTATCAGGGTGACTCAGTGGTTAAGGTTACATCATGGTAACCCAGTGGTTAGAATTACTGTAAATAATGATAAGTCAAAGGTTAATGCCGCGTACACACGACTGTTATTCATGTCATGCAAAAAAACGAAGTTTTTCTCATCGTGTTTCCTCTCAAGCCTGCCTTGCATACACACGTTCATGAAAAAAAACACTCGAGCAAAGCGCGGTGACGTACAACACGTACGACGGCACTATAAAGGGGAAGTTCCATTCGGATGGCGCCACCCTTTGGGCTGCTTTTGCTGATCCTCGTGTTAGTAAAGTTTGGTGAGAGACGATTCGCGCTTTTCAGTCCGTTACAGCGTGACGAATGTGCTATCTCCATTACGAACGCTAGTTTTACCAGAACGAGCGCTCCCGTCTCATAACTTGATTCTGAGCATGCGCATTTTTTTTCCCCTCGTAAAAGCATACACACTACCGTTTTTCACGACGTTAAAAAGAACAACGTGAAAAACTACGAGAAAAAATAAAGCAGGTTCTAAAAAAAATTCTGCCATTTTTCTCGTCGAGAAAAATGCTCTGGAGCATAAACACGACCGTTTTTCACGACCATTTTTAAAAATGGTATTTTTCTCGTCATGAAAAGCGGTCGTGTGAACGCGGCATAAGACTACGCTGTGAATGCTTAGGGTAACATCCAGGTGGCTTCACGTTTAGGGTTACATCATATTGGGTCTGTGGTTAGGGTTATGTAATGGTGGTTCAGTGGTTAAGGATACACCACAGTGCCCCAGTGGTTATGGTTACATCATGATAACTCAGTGGTAAAATTATATCATGATAAGTCAATGGTTGGGGCTACACTGTGGTGGTGTAATGCTTAGGGTAACATCCTGGTGGCTTCACGTTTAGGGTTACATCATGTTAGGTCAGTGTTTAGCGTTATGTAATGGTGGTTCAGTGGTTAAGGATACGCCCCAGTGGTTAGGGTTACATCATGGTAATTCAGTGATTAGAATTATATCATGATTAGTCAATGGTTCGGGTTACACTGTGGTGGTGTAATGCTTAGGGTAACATCCTGGTGGCTTCACGTTTAGGGTTACATCATGTTGGGTCAGTGTTTAGGGTTATGTAATGGTGGTTCAGTGGTTAAGGATACACCCCAGTTCCCCAGTGGTTATGGTTACATCATGATAACTCAGTGGTAAAATGATATCATGATAAGTCAATGGTTAGGGCTACACTGTGGTGGTGTAGTGCTTAGGGTAACATCTTGGTGGCTTCGCGTTGAGGGTTACATCAGGTTGAGTCAGTGGTTAGGGTTATATAATGGTGGTTCAGTGGTAAAGGTTACACCCCAGTGGTTATGGTTAGATCAATGTGTCTCAGTGGTTAGGATTCTATCAGGGTGACTCAGTTTTAAGGGCAACATCGTGGTAGTTCGATGATTTGGATTCTATCATGGTGGCTCAGAGGTCGTGGTCACACCATGGTGGCTTCCTGGCTTTATGCCGTCTTTGTAAAAGCATTGGCAGTATTTAAAGGTCTTGTTTTTACTTGATAAATAGATTTATCCAATCCCTTCTCGAGTCCTTTGATATTACAACATACACTTTGCAGAATGTTAGTTTTGGCACCTTGCACTCATGGTACCGCCCAACCCTCGGAGATCACACCTAGGGACTTTTTAGCACAAAGTATGTAGGCAGAGGAAACATTAAGTGGACCATGAAGAATGAATACTCTAAGAGCAAGTTCTTTCTTCACCACTGCTTCTCCTTAATTTGGAGGTTACATGAAAGGTCAAAGTACATCTAAAGGCTCCGCTATGACAGTCTAAACCAGGGGTCTCCAAACTTTTCAAACAAAGGGCCAGTTTTCTGTCCTTCAGATTTTAAGGGGGCCGGATTGTGGCCATTTGGGGGTAGAAAATGTCCTAGGCCTAACATCAGTAAGGGTAAACATGGCCTCAATGTTAGTGATCAATAGGAGGAGGAGTAGTGCCCCATCACTGGTATCAGTGAAAGGAATAGTGCCCCATTGTTGGTCTCAGTGGAAGAAATAATGCCCCATTGTTGGTGTCAGTGGGAGAAATAGTACCTCATATCATATGGAAGAATAGTGCCCTAAGGGCCAGATAAAGGCTAGCAAATGGCCGCATCCGGCCCTTGGGCCACAGTTTGGAGACCCCTGGCCTAAACCAAAACCAAATCAAGTTACTAGGTCATACACAACCAGGGCCGTCTTTAATAATAATTGAATCCTGGGCAAACATTTTCTTGGGCCCTCTCGAATCCACTTATCAACTATTTGCAGGCAGCGCGGGCTCAAGGGGGCAGCTGCATTGGGCCCACAACAATGACTGGGCCCCGGGGCAGCTTCCCCGTATGGCCTGTGTTAAAGACAGCCTTGTACACAACCCTTCATCTTCCTTGACTGAGCCAAATCCTCCTTCATTTGTGTCTCACAAACGCCCCCTCCCAGACACTGCAGGTCACAGTGGGAGGGTTAGCCACGCCCCACGCAACATTTCTCCGCCCACTGTAGTGCAAACAGGCACGGCCTACCTGAAAGTGACACCTCTGCTCTGGATTTAAGAGCCCTGCAGCGTCGTTGCCCCTCCTCCTCCCCATTACAGGATGTTGCAAAAGATTGACTTCACTGGCAGGATCACCAGGTATTTGTGGGGCTAAGAGAAAAACGGAAGCGCAGATGGACTTATAATGAAGTGCTACATTTTTTGGGGAGGCCATAGTTCTATATTAAATAATAAACAGAAATTTAAAAAATTTGCATAGAAGTTTGTCCAGTGAAGTGCCATGTACATTCGTTCTGTGCGAAGTGGGCAAAAACACATGTTCTTTAGGATATTTTCTCTTCTGATTGGATTTTTTATTTTTATTATGGGCAGTAGTAAAAGAAATACAATTCTAGCGAATGCTATAGGGAATAAGCGAATTATTGCAATCATTGATTATATTTATTTTCTAATTCCCTCTAGCGTTCTCTAGTAGTGCAGGTATGGATAATCAGTGGTTACATTAAGCCCTCGTTCACACTGAACACGGCTTTGAAATCATGCAACTTCCTCTGAAATCGCACGATTTCAAAGCCGCGACTTAGAGGGGCGACTTGAAAGACATCTGTGCGGCTTAATGCACAAATGTCTACTGAAGTTGCACCCAAAGTCGCCAAAAGTAGCGCAGGATCTACTTTTGCAAATCGGTGCGAGGCCGCAAAGTCGGCGTCGCACCGATTGCTCCAGTGCCATTGCCGGCAATAGGCTGCGACTTTTCTTGTGATTTGACCTGTCAAATCGCATGACAAATCACTTCAGTGTGAACCGAGGTCTTATTTTCAAATTCCCTCTAGCCTTCTCCAGAAGTGCAGGAGTGGATATTCAGTGGTTACAATTATTTGATAATTGTGACCCTGGTAGTTCCGTTACTGGTGTTAGTAGCTTTTTATTTTTGTTATTTTAATTACATTTTATTTATAACTTTTACCATTTTTTTTTTTTTTAATGAGCCCCGTTAGGAGGCTTTGGCTCTTGACAGACCTCTGATGTTTCACCTTTGAGACAGAAAAAGGAGATTGAAGACCAGGGCCGCTGATAAGGCAGTACAGCGGGCCCTCCTGTACCAGGCCCCATCAGTTTAAAAGGGGGGCCCAGGCACCCGCCAAGTAGGAGGGCCAGCTGTACTGCCTTTTTGAAGAAACTGATCCTTGGGTCTAGAATTTGTGTCCCCACCCCCCCTGCTCTCTGGGCCCCTCTGTGTGCCCCCTTCCCCTGCAGCACTGCCAGGTTCCCCCCTCTTCTCTCCCGCTGGCAGCTGCTGCAGGCACACAGGGGCAGAGGCGGCTCTCTAATTAGGCAAATTAGGCGGTCGCCTTAGGCCTCACCCCCACAGGGGCCTCGCAGCTGCCTAATTTGCTTAAAGAATTGGTTAGAGAAAATTCTATAAACGGTGAATTCATAGTTCATAGAATTTAAAACTCTTAATATATGCAATTTATACAGTTAATTTTTATCGCTTGAATTATTTTTCCCATTATGGGTGTGAATGGATGGGGCCTCATGTCTCAGATTTGCCTAAGGCCTCAGAAAGCATAGAGCCGCCTCTGCACAGGGGGATCGGTTTCAGGATGAGTAGGGGGGGCCCTATCAGGTAGTCTGTATGGGGCCCCATGATTTCTAAAAGCAGCTTTGTTAAGGACACAGCCCTCAATCTCCATCTCTGCAGCCTCAGCTACACAGAATGAATGGACAGGAATAGCTCTTTATGAAGCTTCATGTTCATTCATAAACTAAAGTATAGTAAACACAGTCTACTATGCTTCAGTTTTGAATAGACCAAGTCAGTGATTGGTTCCAGCTCCTTCCCAACCATCCTGACACATCCCCTGCAGCAGCTGGCGTTAGAGGGGAAGGGGGTGCACAGGAGCCCGGGGACAGCAGGATAGGAGGGGTGTATAGAGGAACCAATCTCCTCCGTTTTCCTCCTCCAGCTGCTGAATGCCTGCAGGAGGGAGAGGAGGAGAAGAGTGCTTTCAGCGGCTGCAGGAGAAAAATGGAGGGCATCGGTTACTCTGTATGCTGCCCCTCATATCCCGGTGTACAGGGGAGAAATTGCGACCACTATAGCTACTCCCCTGAACCTCATCTAGAGGGAGGGGGGGCAGGGGAGCACACAGGAGCCCAGGGACAGATGGATAGGAGGGGCGTATAGGGGAACCAACCTCCTCCGTTTTCTTCCTCCAGCTGTTGAATGCCTGCAGGAGGGAGAGGAGGAGAAGAGTGCTTCCAGCGGCTGCAGGAGAAAAATAAAGGGCATCGGTTACTCTATATGCCGCCCCCCCCCTGTCGCCCCTCATATCCCAGTGTACAGGGTAGCAATTGCGACCCCTGTGACCCCTATAGTTACTCCCCTGAACCTCATCTATTTATTATACCAAAAAAAAATGAGTAATATATTGTGCTTGTGTGCCCAAAAATTAACTTTAGTGTTTTTTTAATGTACATTTTGCACTTGATAAACCGCTGCACTAATATTGTTTAACATAAAAATTTGGAGCGACCCCTATTTTATTCTCTGAGGTCTCTTCATTCAGAAGATTAACATTTGTGGGGGGGGGGGGGGGGTTTAAAGTCGTTTTCAGGCCTAAATTTTATTTGTATTATTCTTTTTTTATTCTTTTTTTTCTAAACGTGTGCAAAAACCGCAATGAAAGTCATTTTCAGTTGGCGTTTTGTGTATGGTACGCTTTAGGATAAAAATCAGATGCTGTTTTATGGTGTTCTCAGATATCCAGGAAGTTATCTGTGAACAGAAAAATTACTTTCCCCAGGGCAAAGCTTTATCTTATCTTGTCAGCTCTGACTTTACCACGTTACGTGGCAGCAGGATAAGAATACCTACCTCCGGGTAGGAGGGTTACTATATAACTTTTCTGCCATTATTAAACATTAAGCCAAATAAATCGCAGGAGTGTGAATGGGCCACCCCCCCCCCCCACACCCTTCCCCTCTCGGGAATGTTGGCATGTCCGGGTATATCCTGAAATCCCGGCTCTCCTCTCCGGCTCTAATCAATAATGTATCGTTAGTGATGGCTCGTTATCTGGAACGTCGTCTACGTATCCAGGCCAGTACGGGGGAGAGCAATTATTAGTATACCGATTTCTTCCACTGACAGATGGCGAGCTCCGCGCTCAAGATGTTTATCTTCTCCTCAAACATCTTATTGTTTTTTTTTTTGTTTTTTGTTTTTATCAGTATTCCACCAGGAAAACCAAATCCAATACATATTCATGTATTTCAAATAGGCCACAAAGAGAAAAAAGAGAAAAAGATAATTTAATAACAAAAATATATATATATATATATATATATATATTCGCTACAAATAAGACATTTCACATGGGCGGTGGGAAAAACAGGCGGATGAGCTACTGTTTTACCGGCCACCTACAACAAATAAACAATAAGTAAGTAATAAATAAATAATAAACAATAGATACAATAAATAAATAATAAACACAACACAATACAATAATACAATAAATAATAACAATAAATAAATGATACAATAAATAATAAATACAATACATAAATACAATAAACAATGAATCAATTTCTAGAATGTAAGCTCTAACGAGCAGGGCCCTCTGATTCCTCCTGTATTGAATTATATTGTAACTGTACTGTGGTTGTAAAGCGCTGCGCAAACTGTTGGCGCTATATAAATCCTGTATAATAATAATAATAATAATAAAAAAAAATACAATAAATAAATAATAAATGTGATAAAGTAAATAATAATAAACAATAAATAAATAAATTATACAATAAATAATAATAAACAATAAATAAATAAATTATACAATAAATAATAATAAACAATAAATAAATAAATTATAGCAAAAATAATAATAAACAATAAATAAATAATACAGTAAATAAACTGTCTACAATACAGCCCGGAAAGGGCTGGTTACATGACTTTGCAGCGTGACCGTGGCAAATTTTAAGTGGTATGTCAAGATGACAGACGTGCCTGCCTGTCAAATTCAGCCAATGAGGCCGTGTCGCAACCTTAAGCTAAACGCCTCAGCTCACGGTTGTAGCTCATTGTACTTGGTCATTTGGCTCGGCTCCACCCCCCATTCTCTCCTCATTGGCTCACTGGCTGTAATTGACAGAAAATGGGAGCCAATGGCTCCTCCAATGAGGAGGGAGAGTCCCCCGGAGAGCCGAGGCTCTCGTGCACATCGCTGGATCGAGATGGGGCTCAGGTAAGTATTAGGGGGGCTGGGGGTTGCTGCTAAGAGCAGGTTTTTTAGGTAAAAACCTTAAGCCTTTTGAACTACTTTAAAGCGGGGTTCCACCCCTGATTTTTTTTTTTTTTTAAGTCAGCAGCTACAAACACTGTAGCTGCTGACTTTTAATAAGGACACTTACCTGTCCTAGGCGCCCGCGATGTCGGTCCCCCGAGGCCGATCCCTCGATCCTGGCAGGTCTTTGGCGCCGCCATCCTCACCGAGGCTTCACTGCCCGTTTCCTACTGCGCATGCGCGAGTCGTGCAGCGCTTTGTGAATGGGCGGATACACATAGTTCCCAGAAGGCAAAAACAGGTACCTGCTCCCCCCCCCCCAAAAAAAGATGCCAAATATATTAGCTCTTGGGTGCTGCCGCCGCCATTCCTTCTAAGGGAGACTGACAGTGAAGCCTTGCGGCTTCACAGTCGGTTCCCTACTGCACATGCGCAAAGTGCGCTGTGCTTTCTAAATAGCCCGGCAGCAGAAGGAGGAGGGGGGCGGGCGTATTACCGGGGGACCTCACCATGGCTAGGTCTCCTGGAAGTCGGGACGGGTACCTGTCAAAAACAGGTACCCGCTCCCCCCCCCCCCAAAAAAGATGCCAAATATATCAGCTCTTGGGTGTTGCCGCCGCCATTCCTTCTAAGGGAGATTCACAGTCGGTTCCCTACTGCACATGCGCAAAGTGCGCTGTGCTTTCTGAATAGCCCGGCGGCAGCAGAAGAAGGGGGGCGTATTACGGGGGGACCTCACCATGGCGAGGTCTCCTGGAAGTCGAGACGGGTACCTGTCAAAAACAGGTACCCGCTCCCCCCCCCCAAAAAAAGATGCCAAATATATCAGCTCTTGGGTGCTGCTGCCGCCATTCCTTCTAAGGGAGACCGACAGTGAAGCCTTGTGGCTTCACAGTCAGTTCCCTACTGCACATGCGCAAAGTGCGTTGTGCTTTCTGAATAGCCCGGCGGCAGCAGAAGGAGGAGGGGGGGCATATTACCGGGGGACCTCACCATGGCGAGGTCTCCTGGAAGTTGGGACGGGTACCTGTCAAAAACAGGTACCCGCTCCCCCCCCAAAAAAAGATGCCAAATGTATTAGCTCTTGGGTGCTGCCGCCGCCATTCCTTCTAAGGGAGACTGACAGTGAAGCCTTGCGGCTTCACAGTCGGTTCCCTACTGCACATGCGCAAAGTGCGCTGTGCTTTCTAAATAGCCCGGCAGCAGAAGGAGGAGGGGGGCGGGCGTATTATCGGGGGACCTCACCATGGCGAGGTCTCCTGGAAGTCGGGACGGGTACCTGTCAAAAACAGGTACCCGCTCCCCCCCCCCAAAAAAGATGCCAAATATATCAGCTCTTGGGTGTTGCCGCCGCCATTCCTTCTAAGGGAGATTCACAGTCGGTTCCCTACTGCACATGCGCAAAGTGCGCTGTGCTTTCTGAATAGCCCGGCGGCAGCAGAAGGAGAAGGGGGGCGTATTACGGGGGGACCTCACCATGGCGAGGTCTCCTGGAAGTCGAGACGGGTACCTGTCAAAAACAGGTACCCGCTCCCCCCCCCCCAAAAAAAGATGCCAAATATATCAGCTCTTGGGTGCTGCTGCCGCCATTCCTTCTAAGGGAGACCGACAGTGAAGCCTTGTGGCTTCACAGTCAGTTCCCTACTGCACATGCGCAAAGTGCGTTGTGCTTTCTGAATAGCCCGGCGGCAGCAGAAGGAGGAGGGGGGGGCATATTACCGGGGGACCTCACCATGGCGAGGTCTCCTGGAAGTTGGGACGGGTACCTGTCAAAAACAGGTACCCGCTCCCCCCCCAAAAAAATATGCCAAATATATCAGCTCTTGGGTGCTGCCGCCGCCATTCCTTCTAAGGGAGACCGACAGTGAGGACCGTCTCCTGGAAGTCGGGACGGGTATATCAAATATATCAGCTCTTGGGTGCTGCCGCTGCCATTCCCTCTAAGGGAGACCGACAGTGAGGTTTCCTGGAAGTCGGGATGGGTACCTGTCAAAAACAGGTACCCGCTCCCCCCCCCTCCCCAAAAGATGCCAAATATATCAGCTCTTGGGTGCTGCCGCCGCCATTCCTTCTAAGGGAGACCGACAGTGAAGCCTTGTGGCTTCACAGTCGGTTCCCTACTGCACATGCGCAAAGTGCGTTGTGCTTTCTGAATAGCCCGGCAGCAGCAGAAGGAGGAGAAGGGGGCGTATTACCGGGGGACCTCACCATGGCGAGGTCTCCTGGAAGTCGGGACGAGTACCTGTCAAAAGATGCCAAATATATCAGCTCTTGGGTGCTGCCGCCGCCATTCCTTCTAAGGGAGACCGACAGTGAAGCCTTGTGGCTTCACAGTCGGTTCCCTACTGCACATGCGCAAAGTGCGCTGTGCTTTCTGAATAGCCCGGCGGCAGCAGAAGGAGGAGGGGGGCGTATTACGGGGGGACCTCACCATGGCGAGGTCTCCTGGAAGTCGGGACGGGTACCTGTCAAAAACAGGTACCTGCTCCCCCCCCCCCCCAAAAGATGCCAAATATATCAGCTCTTGGGTGCTGCCGCCGCCATTCCTTCTAAGGGAGACCGACAGTGAAGCCTTGTCCCTACTGCACATGCGCAAAGTGCGTTGTGCTTTCTGAATAGCCCGGCGGCAGCAGAAGGAGGAGAAGGGGGCGTATTACTGGGAGACCCCCCCCCCCCCAAAAGATGCCAAATATGGCAGCAGAGGGGGAAAGGAATCAAACAAGCGGAGCTTCCCCTTTTTTCCCCTCCGTTTTAATCAGAGCCGAAATTCTGTGTACTGGGAGAGGGAAGCAGAGCAGAAGGACTGGATGTGCTACACACGTCCTGTGTCCAATAATGACCTTTTCTTGGGCATGTGTAGCACACCTAAAGTCTGTTAATCACTAGTTGATAATAAGGGGGCTTCCAGATACTGCCCGCCCCACCTACACGAATGAGTATGGGGTCTCCCACAAAAAAAGATGTACCCTAGAAATAAAGACACCCGCTGCTTCCTTAGGAACCAGTGACAGCGGGAAGCTATTATCAAAAACAGAGCTTCTATATATGATGTTCAGCTGGGACGTGCAAAAGTCCAATCCAAACCTGAACAGTGGGCTCCTCCCTACTGGATGGATGTACACTCGTAGAATTCCACTCAAACTTTTTCTTTTGAAAAAAGTTCAGTCGTTGGTGCTCTGAATTGACGTTCGCTTTCAAGTGTAGCGACCAAAAATTTTGAGGGAGCAAGATGAAAAAAGGTTCTCGAGCAAACAAAGTCCTGACCATGTACAAGCGCATATATAAAGTCTACACACCCCTGTTAAAATGTCAGGTTTCTGCGATGTAAAAAAAATGAGACAAAGATAAATAATTTCAGAACTTTTTCCACCTCATAGCCTCGTACACACGATCGGACTTTTGTCCGAAGGGCGTTGGCCAGGAACTTGTCTTGCATACAAAACGGCAAAGAATTGTCGGCCAACAAACACAAAACTATGTGTTTTTTTTTCAGCTCTTTAGCGCCACCCTTTGGGCAACTTCTGTCTAATGTTGTGTTATGGTGAGCATTGCTTCCGAGCATGCGTGTTTGTACTTTTGGAGCTTTGTCCGACGGACACGATCGGATAACCCAACAACTCACAATTGTTGGCAGACAAGCATGCTATCCCACATTTGTCCGTGGAAAATCCGACAACAATTGACGGGTGGAGCGTACAAACGGTCAGATTTTCCGACAACAGCCCTGTCATCGCAAAATTCCCGTCGGATAATCCGATTGCGTGTACGAGGCTTTAGGCCCCATGCACACTGGACGTTTTTACAGCAGCTGTTATTGGCTTCAGATGTTTTTTCTACAGTCAATAAACTCCCCATCATGTTATCCTATGTGTCCATGCACACATAGGCTGTTATCAGCAGTTTTTGGCTGGGGCGTTTTTTTGGCTTTAAAAAAACCCCCCCAAAACTAACGTAAAAAAACGCTGATAAATGCCGATAAACGCTCAAAAACGTGTCTCACCCGCGTTTTTGAATGTTTTTGATTTATTGAAAAAAAATCTATATTTAAAAAAAAATAAAAAAACGCTAATGCGGAAAAACACTAAAAAACTCTAATAACGTCAAAAAACGCTGATAAATGCCGATAAACGCTCAAAAAATAACTTTTGCGCAAACCGATCAATAAACGCTTATTGCGATTTTTTTTTTTTACCAAAAATATGTAGAAGAATACGTATCCGCCTAAACTATTTTTTGGGGATATTCATTATAGCCAAAAGTAAAAAATATAGTTATCTTTTCAAAATTGTCGCTCTATTTTTGTGTAGCGGGTATTTAAATTTGGGGGGGAGCATCTGGGTTATGTTAGAGAATCTGAGAATCCCTTTTGTGGTTCTTGGAGGACTCTGGTGGTGCAAGGTTCCCTGTGGCCTGCAGGTGGCGTTGTCGCCCTGGGTCGGAGTTGAACCTGCACCGCAAGACTGTTCCCTTTTTGTCCTTTCCTGGCGCTGGTACAGCGGGGTGGGGAACCCGCTGTGACGCAAAGGGAGAGGAGATAAAAGGGGCGGACGCCCTGACCTCGGGGTCAGAGTTGGAGGACGCGGCCGCACCCAGGCACCTTCAGCCTGGGTGCTGGCGTTCCGGAGTTCCGGGCCCAGGTGCCCTTGACCTGGCCGGAGCGAGGGATGGAGTCCATCCCAGGCACCTTAAGCCTGGGGTGAGGTACTATGGCCAAGGCCTGGGGCCCAGTAACTTCGACTGGGTTCCGCGAGGGTGGAGGAGTCCGAGGGGCCCTAAGGTGTTGGGACCCGTATCTGAGGCGAGGAGGCCGGGGAGTGTTACCCTTCCGAATAGCCCGGTACAGCATTAACCCAGTGACGGCGGGGCCTCTGGTAACTCTCTTGGAGGGATGTCTTCCCCCTGACAGGGGCTGCAACGTAGCGAAGGTAACTCCAGTTCCTGTTCATTAGAGTCGCTGGAAGAGACTCTGAAGCCAAAAAGTCCATTTAACAGCCACTGTGCTTAGCAACCGTTGGTGAAACCTCAACGGTTTAGTTTCTTTGAGGATTGTGCCTTGACCTACTCCCCACCAATACTGGACTGTTCTATGGGTCTCAAACTGTCTGCTCGCAAAGGACTATTTGTTTGTCGTTATGGAATAAATAAGTGTTGGACCTTTTCAGTGTGTGGTACTCCAATTACTGGGAGCAAAGGGGGGTTATCAGCAGAACAGACTTGGCTCTGAGCGTTTACACAACCCGGGTGTAATCTGGTGCTGGCCTTCACCTCTACATGCTGTAATCTAGAGGACATGGGCCGTGGCGCACCTCGCTCTCCCCTTCAAGGTACCCCTAGACCGAAGCCAGAGTAACCGCTAAAGAAGAGAGAGAGGGTGAGGCCGCTACATTTGTTTATAGCACAAAAAATAAAACCCGCAGAGGTGATCAAATACCACCAAAAGAAAGCTCTATTTGTGGGAAAAAAAGACACCAATTTTGTTTGGGAGTCATGTCGCACGACCGCACAATTGTCAGTTAAAGCGACCCAGTGCCGAATCGCAAAAAGTGTCCCGGTCTTTGACCAGCGAAATGGTCCGGCGCTGAAGTGGTTAAAGGTGGAAAAAGTTCTGAAATGATTTATCTTTGTCTTATTTTTTTACATTACAGAAAGCTGACATTTTAACAGGGGTGTGTAGACTTTTTATATCCGCTGTATGTGGTTTTCATTCAGGAAAGTCCATTCCAAAAACGAATGTTAGGACATTGGCCGAGTCATTAAATGTACATAAGATTTTCACACGAACGTTCGATCCAGTGTACCGTATATACTAGAGTATAAGACGACCCGAATATAAGCCGAGGCACCTAATTTTACCACAAAAAAATGGGTAAACTTATTGACTCAAGTATAAGCCTAGGGTGTCCATCTGCATGCCTCACTTTGCCTCACTGTTTCCATGCCTCACTGTGTCCATGTGCATGCCTCACTGTGTCCATGCCTCACTGTGCCCATGCCTCACTGTGCCCATGCCTCACTGTGTCCATGCCTCACTGTGTCCATGCCTCACTGTGCCCATGCCTCACTGTGCCCATGCCTCACTGTGCCCATGCCTCAATGTGCCCATGCCTCACTGTGCCCATGCCTCACTGTGCCCATGCCTCACTGTGCCCATGCCTCACTGTGTCCATGCCTCACTGTGTCCATGCCTCACTGTGCCCATGCCTCACTGTGTCCATGACTAGACTGACGTTTAACATGGGAGTCTACGGAAGGGGTGCCCGGATTTGAAAAATCGGTGCTCCCCGGCGGTAGGTCCCCTAGACAAAAAACTTTGCACACTTGTAGAGGTGAAATAAGGCTATATGTGTGCCAAGTTTCGGGTCCAGAGGACCTACTACCGGCTGGTACCAGGTCCCCAAAGCCACCAGAGAAATGACCGTTTAACATGGGAGTCTATGGAAGGGATGCCCGGCTTTGAAAAATCGGTGCTCCCCGGCCGTAGGTCTCCCGGACAACAAACATTGCACACTTGTAGAGAAAGAGTGGGGCTACATGTGTGCAAAGCTTGGGGTCCAGGGGACCTACGGCCGGCCAGTACCGGGTCCCCAAAGTACGGGAGATCAGGCGCAAAAAGGTGACTCGAGTATAAGCCGAGGGGGGCATTTTCAGCACAAAATAATGTGCTGAAAAACTCGGCTTATACTCGAGTATATACGGTAAGTCCTGTGTAATCATCTAAACAGGAGAAAGAAACGACCTGTTCTCTGATTCCTCACCTTCTGATATATAAAGTTTATTGGCGATCTTTGGGAGGAATTTGTTTACTTCTTTTATGATCTTCCAGCTTGTATGTGTGTGGTGTACATTGTATACATATCATCTTCTTGAGCCCGTCCCACACCTGGGCCATGCAACTGGAGAATGTGAGATAAAAAAAAAAAAATTGAAGAAAAGGGAATGCGGAAAAACTTGTTTTAAAGTTATCAGCAGATGTGCAAGTGTAACAAAATGCAAAACTTTGTTATGTGAGTCCCGGTGTTCTGACGAGCTGGTTCCTCCTATCGATATGGTTCCGAGCTCGACTGCGCAGGCGCAATCCGAGGCGACGGAAATCTCAGAGGTTTAACAGCTGTTCGGCAGCTGCAGGCGTGCTCGCTTCTGTTGCTTAATTACGCACGCCGCTTTCTTCTTCATGCCGCTGTATACAGCAAGGGGCGGATAAGATGTGATGATTTTGATTTTGATTTTGATATCACATCTGATCCGCCCCCTTGCTGTATAGAGCGGCGTGAAGAAGAAAGCGGCGTGTGTAATGAAGCATCGGGGGTGAGCGCGTCCACAGCTGCCGAGCCTATGGTTCCTCCTATCGATCTGGTTCCATCTTGACTGCGCAGGCGCAAGCCGAGCATACGGAAATCTCCGAGCTTTAACAGCTGTTCGGCAGCGCCTGCGCAGTTGAGCCCGGAACCATATCGATAGGGGAACCAGCTCGACAAGACACCGGTTCACACTACTGCGCTCTGCGAGATCGCATGTGATTCGCACCTCACTGCAGTGCAAATAGTATGGCTGATATCGCATCGCATTCGGACCAAACTCACACAGGACCCTTTTTTTTTTGGTCCGCACCAGAATCGTATTGCATGGGTGTTCACACCTATGCAATCCGATTCATGTCCGAACTGACAGTTCGCAGTGCGATATGCAAGCAGAAATGGGGGTGTCATTAACAATGCATTGACACTCCCGGCAGTTCGCATAGGGCAGTGTGAACTGCTCTGCGAGTCTGGTGCGATGCGGGAACCCGCAGTGAATGAATGAATGACTTGTACAGCGCTACACATGCAAAATGCGAACTGAATCGCCTCTAGGCGCTTTTTGCAGCCAGTGTCTGCTTGGCTGGTGCGGTCATTTTACCCCGTAGGATCTCGACACGCTTGGGACACACATATATATACTGGGCCAATTTGGAGAAGATCCAATTAATCTACCAGCATGTAGTGTGGGAGGAAACCGGAGTACCCGGAGGAAACCCACGCAGGCACAGGGAGAACATGCAAACTCCAGGCAGATGGTGTCATGGTTGGGATTTGAACCAGCGACCCTTTTGCTGCTAGGTGAAAGTGCTAACCACTACACCACTGTGCTGCCCAGTTGGCAGTGGATTTGCAGGGTTCCCGCATTGCACAAATGTGAACCGGCACTGAGTGTTATTTTAGTTTTGGATGGAGTGGAGAGAGATTAGAACACTTGTCAGTTTTTTATTGCTGTCTGTGTCCCGTTTTATCATTACCACCATTACCACCAAGAATGAAAAGAAAATTCCAAATTTTGGGTATTCGCCAAAACAGGAATTGAGGGGAACCTACCAATATGGCCACACCCAGGGATTTACTCACTTTGGAGGAATTTCTTCAAACTTCTTGTTTTGGCCATTTGACAGGAAGCAAAGGGAAATCTCCCCGGTGGGACACAGATGGCAATTTCCTGGGTGCACCTGAGAGATCTATGTGGAAGCCACTGGTGACATAGCCTCCCCAGGGGAGAGATGAAATATCACTTTAGAAGCAACTGGTGACATAGCCTTCCCAAGAGGCACCTGAGAGATCTCCTCGATAGGCCCTGATGTCATAGCCTTCCCAGGGGAGACCTGAGATATCTCCTTGGAAGCAACTGGTTACATGGCCTTTCCAGGGGACACCTGAGAGATCGCCCCAATGGGCACTGGTGACATAGCCTTTCCAGGGGACACCTGAGAGATCGCCCCAATGGGCACTGGTGACATAGCCTTCCAGGGGACACCTGAGAGATCGCCCTGATGGGCACTGGTGACATTGCCTTTCCAGGGGACACCTGAGAGATCGCCCCGATGGGCACTGGTGACATAGCCTTTCCAGGGGACACCTGCGAGATCGCCCCGATGGGCACTGGTGACATAGCCTTTCCAGGGGACACCTGCGAGATCTCCCTGATGGGCACTGGTGATGTAGCCTTCCCAGGGGACACCTGAAAGATATCCCTGATAGGCACTGGTGACATAGCATTCCCAGGGGGCACCTAGAGGTGCAGCCAACCATAGCACAGCATCCTCATAAGGGGATGGTTTTGTATGGTGAGCACTGCATGCACACTCCAGATCCATGTTTATTAACTAGCGAATCATGGCCTCCCCAATACCAGGTTATGGCTTTCTGTCTGCACTGACAGATCACCCTCCACAACAAATCCGAATCGGCCACAACCAACACAGAAACCACCCTGTGCATGGACTACTGCCCATCCACCCCCTGCTGCTAGGAAGCAAGTGAATGGCAATGCATGAGCTTTTCCCTCTTCAAGTTTTCTATGGGCAGCTGAAGTCTGATGGGCAGAAAGAAGGCACGCCAAAGCACACAGGGTGGTACACCCATCTACGCCACAGTTCTGCACTTAGCGCTGTATGACCCTGTCCCAGCACTGATTGGCAGAAGTCTTTCTAATCAGTTTTATGCTAAACATTAATACTCGGCTTGCCCAAACATCACATGCTTTGGCTGCCCATAGTTGTCGTGAAGGGTGCAAAGCGGTATTGCCATTCATTTGCTTTCTAGCAGCTGAGGGTGGATGGGCATGTTGGGTGCACATGTTGGGTGGGCATATTGGGTGCACATGTTGGGTGAGCACGTTGGGTGGGAATGTTTATGCTGTACAGGTGGGAGGGATGGAGAGGATACGCTTCTGAATGGAACTGTAGTAACCAGAAGAGCTTCTTAAGCCTGTAGGGTAGGCATGTTGGGTGGACACGTTGTGTAACCATGTTGGGTAGGCATTCTGTGTGGCATATTGTGTGGGCATGTTGGGTGGACATATTGGGTGAGCATGTTGGGTGGACATATTGTGTATGGATTTTGGGTGGACATGTTGTGTGGGCATGTTGGGTGGGCACATTGGGTATACATGTTGGGTGGACATGTTGGGTAGGCATGTTGGGTGGACATGTTGTGTGGGCATGTTGGGTGGACATGTTGTGTGGGCATGTTGGGTGGACATGTTTTGTAGGCATGTTGGGTGGACATGTTGTGTGGGCATGTTGGGTGGACATGTTGTGTGGGCATGTTGGGTGGACATGTTGTGTAGGCATGCTGGGTGGACATGTTGGGTGGATATGTTTTGTGGGCATGTTGGGTGGACATGTTGTGTGGGCATGTTGGGTGGACATGTTGGGTAGCCATGTTGAGTGGACATGTTGTGTGGGCATGTTGGGTAGCCATGTTGGGTGGACATGTTGGGTGGACATATTGTGTATGGATTTTGGGTGGACATGTTGTGTGGGCATGTTGGGTGGGCACATTGGGTATACATGTTGGGTGGACATGTTGGGTAGGCATGTTGGGTGGACATGTTGTGTGGGCATGTTGGGTGGACATGTTGTGTGGGCATGTTGGGTGGACATGTTGTGTGGGCATGTTGGGTGGACATGTTTTGTAGGCATGTTGGGTAGCCATGTTGGGTGGACATGTTGTGTGGGCATGTTGGGTGGACATGTTGTGTGGGCATGTTGGGTGGACATGTTGTGTGGGCATGTTGGGTGGACATGTTGTGTGGGCATGTTGGGTGGACATGTTGTGTGGGCATGTTGGGTGGACATGTTGTGTGGGCATGTTGGGTGGACATGTTGTGTGGGCATGTTGGGTGGACATGTTTTGTAGGCATGTTGGGTGGACATGTTGGGTAGCCATGTTGGGTGGACATGTTGTGTGGGCATGTTGGGTGGACATGTTGTGTGGGCATGTTGGGTGGACATGTTGTGTGGGCATGTTGGGTGGACATGTTGGGTGGACATGTTGTGTGGGCATGTTGGGTGGACATGTTGGGTAGGCATGTTGGGTGGACATGTTGTGTAGGCATGTTGGGTGGACATGTTGGGTGGATATGTTTTGTGGGCATGTTGGGTGGACATGTTGTGTGGGCATGTTGGGTAGCCATGTTGGGTGGGCATGTTGGGTAGCCATGTTGGGTGGACATGTTGTGTGGGCATGTTGGGTAGCCATGTTGGGTGGACATGTTGGGTGGACATGTTGTGTAGGACTGTTGGGTGGACATGTTGGGTAGGCATGTTGGGTCGCCATGTTGGGTAGGCATGTTGAGTGAGCATGTTGTGTAGGCATGTTGGGTCGCCATGTTGGGTAGGCATGTTGAGTGAGCATGTTGTGTAGGCATGTTGGGTCGCCATGTTGGGTAGGCATGTTGAGTGAGCATGTTTATGCTGTACATGTGGAAGGGATGGAGAGAGGATACACCTCAGAATGCAACTGTAGTAATCAGATGAGCTTTATAGGCCTGACTAATTTCCCTCCTTCATAGTGGATGTGTTTGATCGGTGATGATTGAGGAACACAAGATGTTCAACGTGTCCACCAAGGTTGGTGCAACATTCATCTCCCATCCATGTCGGTATTTGGTGGCTCTAAAGTTCACATAGATCATATAACACCAAGATTACACTTATCCAATAATTGCCCTTTACCGCACTGACATCACTATGCCAGTCTATATCCCGGTAAATTTCATGTTATTATGAGATTTTCCTCCATGTCTTGGTGAAAGGTCAGGTCAGCCTTTATTTCAGGGTTAATATTACCGCTCATAATTCCATTATAACACATTGTAGCCGTGTCTGCGCGGTTATGAAGAACATTATCTCTTGGCGAAGATCCCGGAACAGCTCTGGATATCAGTGTGAGGATAAGCCGATGGATTGGTGCCATTTGCCTTACCTTTCTTTTATCTTCGGTAGCATTACTTTGGGTGACATTTATCAGGCTGTGCGTCAATCGGTACGAATATTCAATATATGATAATGTGCCCAACAAAGGCGTCATAGAGGACTTATAGAATCGTCCACTATTGGTGTGCTTTGTGTATTTCCAGTACCGGGACAGGGTTGTCCAGCGCCCAGGGCAAGGATCCAGAACTGCGCCCTCTATCCCACTGTAAATACATTCTGTATTCTTTGCCCCCTTGCTTCATTGCTCTTGGAGCAGCTGCCCCTCCTGCCCACCCCTTGTTCCGGCCCTGTGTATTTCTTCCAGATCTGTTGGGCAATCCAGTGTGAGACTTCCTGTAGTAAAGACCGCTCACTGCTGCTCTATCTCCTTGTGCAGGGTGGTTGGTCTTGTCTCCGCCCCCCTTCTATAGTTTTCTGCAGGCAGCTTCTATTGCGTGGATCCTGCTGGGCCCCTCCCACAGCCTTGCTTAAGCTATGTACAGCACAGTGATGAGGTCTCTGTTACATTTGCAAAGTAGAATCTGGGTTTGCAAGGGCATTTGGTGCACACACAGTGGAGTTGCATCCTCTGTGCCTATTGAGGAATATATTTTAATGAACGCTTTTGTGCGCAGGCATTTTTCATATTTATATAACTCCTCCCAAGAGCCAGCCCACTGCTTGCATTATTGCTCTTAAGGGGCTCTTTCACATTGGCGGCGGTGCTGGTGGTGGCTAGTGGTATAGCAGCAGCTGGAGATTTTGTACTTTCCAACTGCAATAGGTATACTGTATATACGTTGCGGCTTGCAAGTGGTTTACCTGGGTTATGGTTGAAGCCATAACCCCATGATTTTTTTTTTTTCAGCCCACTTTTCTCTTTCTTATGAAACTGGTCCAAGAGGCTAATTAGCCGCTGGATTGCTTTCAGAAGCAGCGGAAGGGGCCCCCCCCCCTTCTCGCTGGCGTTTCTCAGGCTTACCGTTTTTACCAGCGAGCCCGGTTCACACAGCAGATCGTCTCTGATTCAGAGGCGGCTCTTTAATTAGGCGGTCGCCTAAGGCCTCGCACTCACAGGGGCCTGGCGGCCGCCTAACTTACCCAATGTATTACCCCAGTTTTGAGCGACAGGGGACCTTAACGCTGCTGTGCTCAGGCAGCGTTAAGAGCCCTGACTCAGGAGCGGGGCCGCCAGCGTCCCT